>JAPXFY010000026.1:1229764-1269764 GCA_030674185.1 Monoplex corrugatus
TTGACAGAGTCTACAGTCACCTGCTGACAGTTTTCACCAGATGTACCTTGAAGGAACAACGACACCAACACCCATCTCCGTCAGGAGGCAAAGACCATCATAAAGAGAAACTTGTATCGTGAACATCCATCCATTACCTTGAGAGGCAACAACAAACACAATCTTCTGCCTGAGGACTGGGCGCTGTTGACCCCTTCTCCAACACATGTGTTGATTAGGGCTGTCCCATACAGATCGGTGTCCATGCCAGACAGGACCACAGTCACCAACATATGTGTCAGTAAGGCTGTCCCACACAGATGGTGTCCATACCAGACAGGACCACGCATCCAACATATGTGTCCATCAGGGCTGTCCCACACAGATGGATGTCCATACCAGACAGGACCACGGCTCCAACTATGTATGTGTCCATCAGGGCTGTCCCACACAGATGGGTGTCCACCCCAGACAGGACCACATCACCAACATATGTGTCAATTAGGCTGTCCCACACAGATGGGTGTCCATACCAGACAGGACCACAGTCACCAACATATGTGTCAGTAAGGGTTGTCCCACACAGATGGTGTCCATACCAGACAGGACCACAGTCACCAACATATGTGTCAGTAGGACTGTCCCACACAGATGGGTGTCCATACCAGACAGGACCACAGTCACCAACATATGTGTCAGTTAGGGCTGTCCCACACAGATGGCTGTCCATCCCAGACAGGACCACGGCCTCCAACATATGTGTCAATTAGGGCTGTCCCACACAGATGGGTGTCCATTACCAAACAGGACCACGGCCTCCAGAAGACGTTCTATAGTTAAATGTTGCCCGCTGTTCAGACATAAAAGAAAGGAGCAGTGGCCAAATGGAACAACTCTGGCAGAGAACCCGTGGATCCAGAAAGAAGACTTGCTGACAGCCACATCCCACATGCACACCAGCGGACTGTCCATGTAGGACAAGCCATGCTCAAGGGGGACAACAGTCCACGGACGACTTAAGGCCAGGGAACACAACTCTCCCTCATGATTAAAGAGTTTAATGAATTAAAGGCCTCATAATTATTTCAGGAACCAAATAATTGCTTGAGCCAATGCACAAACTTTATCAATTTCCGCATAATTAATTCACAAAATGAATCGTAAGCCGGGCGGTAAGTACAGACAAATGTGTTTTCATACAAAACACACAATAAATTAATTTCCTCGCAGTTATTACGACAAGGAAATAATTGCTTAATCCAATGCACACAATAAAATCCAGTTCCTCAGAAGTAACAGACGTCATGAATTATACATCATGCAATAAATGCACACAATGGACTAATTACTGCCGCTTACAGACAAGTGGTGACCGCCTGAAGGGGGCACCGTTGACAACAAAAAGGAAAGAAGTTTCAGGAAATCCGTATGACAAACTTCACCAAGTGTCCCCACCCTTCCTGTCACCATGGTAACAGAACAAGCAGGGCAGGGGCGTGTCTTCTATCCCCTCACTGTCTGCTGAAACTTGGTCAAGTTTTCAAAAGGAGCTGGAAGTCAGACAACACACTAGCCATGGGCGCCTGGTCAAGATTACAACAGGACAACACGGTGGCCATGTCAGGTCAGTGTGTAATAGACAAGGACAACACGTTATAGACATTAGACAACTAACAATAAACAAGGACAACACGTTATAAACATAGAACAACACATAATAAACAAGGACAACACGTTATAAACATAGAACAACACATAATAAACAAGGACAACACGTTATAGACATTAGACAACACATAATAAACAAGGACAACACGTTATAAACATAGAACAACACATAATAAACAAGGACAACACGTTATAAACACAGGATAACATCTAAACACAGGACAACACTTTATAAACACAGGACAACACGTTATAAACACAGGCAACAGTTATAGACATAGACAACACATAATAAACAAGGACAACACGTTATAGACATTAGACAACACATAATAAACAAGGACAACACGTTATAGACATTAGACAACACATAATAAACAAGGACAACACGTTATAGACATTAGACAACACATAATAAACAAGGACAACACGTTATAGACATTAGACAACACATAATAAACAAGGACAACACGTTATAGACATTAGAACAACACATAATAAACAAGGACAACACGTTATAGACATTAGACAACACATAATAAACAAGGACAACACGTTATAGACATTAGACAACACATAATAAACAAGGACAACACGTTATAGACATTAGACAACACATAATAAACAAGGACAACACGTTATAAACACAGGATAACATCTAAACACAGGACAACACGTTATAAACACAGGACAACACGTTATAAACACAGGACAACACGTTATAAACACAGGACAACACGTTATAAACACAGGACAACACGTTATAAACAAGGACAACACGTTATAAACATAGGACAACACGTTATAAACACAGGACAACACGTTATAAACACGTAACAAACACGTTATAAGCACAGGACAACACATCGGCCATACCATATAAACTAATTGTGCAATAAATAAGGACAACATTTATCAGAGTGGCAGAAAACTATGCCATCTAGGTTATCTCTCTCTCTCTGTCTCTCTCTGTCTCTGTCTGTCTCTCTCTCTCTCTCTCTCTCTCTCTCTCTCTCTCTCTCTCTCTCTCTCTCTCTCTGTGATATTATTCAAAGAAATGGCTTCTTCCTATTTGCTGCCAATTGCTTGTACTGGCCTTAGATGAAATTTTAATGTGACTGTTGCAGTCCTTTGTCCCAACTATGGACGTCGCTGATTACTTGGTATTCTTCCCCTGTCGGTGCTGCTGTGCAGCGTGGGGAACTGGCATACTGCGTGATGGAGGACTGTGGGCCAAGCACATGAAATAATCATCATAATAATTAATAATAATAATTACAATATTTATATAGCGCAAAATCTTGATAAAATCAAATCTAAGCGCTGAAGCAGACACACACGCACGCACGCACGCACGCACGTACACACACGCACACACACACACACACACACACACGCATGGCTATAAATGGGGAGAAAGAATAAAAGCAATAAAAGCAATAAAAGCAAGAATAAAAGCAATGGAAAATTATAGAGAGCATAGCATATACAATTATATATTATAACCATGTGATTCCCATCCGAGCGGAGACAGGCTGCAGAGGGGGGAGGGGGGGTTGAGTGAGGTTAGGATTTTATGCAGAGGAGAAAAGGTGAGTTTTGAGAGCGGACTTGAAGGAGACAAAAGTAGGTTGCTGACGGACTGAGAGAGGAAGTTTGTTCCAGGAGAGTGGACCAGAAACAGAGAAGGCTCGTGGACCATAGGTATTGAGCTTAGTGCGTGGAAAGCGAAAAGTCAGAGGATCGGAGGCAGAGCGGAGGGTACGTGAGGGAAGATAGATCTCAAGTAGGCTTGACAGGTAATCGGGGGCTGCGTTATTGAGGCTTTTGTAGCACATGGTGTCTAGTTTGTATTGTATGCGCTTTGATACAGGGAGCCAGTGAAGTTGTGCCAGGAGAGGAGATATGTGGTCAGCTTTTTTCTTTTTGAGTACAAGGCGTACAGCATTGTTTTGAATGCGCTGTAGGATGTGAATGGTGGAGGCAGGAAGACCAGACAGGAGTGAATTGCAATAGTCAATGCGAGACATTATGAAGGAGAGAACGAGTTTTGCAGTTGTTTCGACAGAGAGATACTTCCTGATCAGCCTTATACGATGGAGATGATAGCAGCAAGATCTGGCAGTTTGAGAAACAAAGTTGTTCATGGAGAGGGTAGAGTCAATGCAGACACCAAGGTTTTTAGCTGAATCAGAAATTGGGACTGATGTGTTACATAATGGGAGAGAAAGAGGAGGCAGCTGAGAAAGTTTCATCACTAGTCACTTCTCTTTTTAATTCTATTTTTAAAAAAAAGCAAAAACAAAACAGGAACAAATGCCCCCCAAAGACGGTCTGTCTGTCAAAGCAATGACGTCATACTCACCAGCCATCTTCAGACCATCTTTGGTCCCCAAACAGTCAGCCCCCTGCCCCTATCTCCTCTATCTCCCCTTTCTTCCTTTATCTCCCCTTATCTCCCCCTATCTCCTCCCTTTCTTCCTTTATCTCCCCTATCTCCCTTATCTCCCCTTTCTTCCTTTATCTCCCCGTATCTCCCCCTATCTCCCCTTTCTTCTTTTATCTCCCCCTATCTCCCCTATCTCCCTTATCTCCCTTTCTTCCCTTATCTCCCCCTATCTCCCCTTTCTCTTTATCTCCCCTATCTCCCCTACCTCCCTTATCTCCCTTTCTTCCCTTATCTCCCCCTATCTCCCCTTCTTCTCTTATCTCCCCTATCTCCCCTTTCTTCCTTATCTCCCCCTGTCTCCACTTTCTTCCCCTATCTCCTCTCCCCTTTCTTTCTCTTATCTCCCCTATCTCCCTTTTCTTTTTATCTCCCCTATCTTCCCTTATCTCCCCCTATCTCCCCTTTCTTCTTATCTCCCCCTATCTCCCCTCTCCCTATCTCCCCTTTTCCTTCCCTTATCTCTCCCCTATCTCCCCTTTCTTCTCTTATTCTCCCCTTATCTTCCCTTTCTTCTCCTTATCTCCCCTTTCTTCCCTTTCTCCCCTTTCTTTTCCCTTATCTCCCCTATCTTCCCCTTTCCTTCTCTTATCTCCCACTATCTTTCCCTTTCTTCTCTTATTTCCCCTTTCTTCCTTATCTCCCCTATCTTCCCTTTCTTCTCTTATCTCCCCTTTCTTCTTTATCTCCCCCTATCTCCCCTTTCTTCTTTATCTCCCCTATCTCCCCTTTCTTCCCTTATCTCCCCTATCTTCCCTTTCTTCTCTTATCTCCCCTTTCTTCTTTATCTTCCCTTTCTCCCTATATCTCCCCTTTCTTCCCTTATCTCCACTATCTCTTCCCTTATCTCCCCTTTCTTCCCTTTCTTCTCTTATCTCCCCTATCTTCCCTTTCTTCCCTTATCTCCCCTATCTCCCCTTCTTCTCTTATCTCCCCTTTCTTCTTTTATCTCCCCTATCTCCCTTTCTTCTCTTATCTCCCCTTTCTTCTTTTATCTCCCCTTTCTTCTTTTATCTCCCCTTTCTTCTTTTATCTCCCTATCTCCCTTTCTTCCCTTATTCTCCTTTCTTCCCTTTCTTCTCTTATCTCCCCTTTCTTCTCTTATCTCCCCTTTCTTCTTTTATCTCCCCTTTCTTCTTTTATCTCCCCTATCTCCCTTTCTTCCCTTATCTCCCCTTTCTTCACTTTCTTCTCTTATCTCCCCTTTCTTCTTTTATCTCCCCTTTCTTCTTTTATCTCCCCTATCTCCCTTTCTTCCCTTATCTCCCCTTTCTTCTTTTATCTCCCCTATCTCCCTTTCTTCTCTTATCTCCCCTATCTCCCTTTCTTCCCTTATCTCCCCTTTCTTCTTTTATCTCCCCTTTCTTCGATTATCTCCCCTTTCTCCCTTTCTTCCCATATCTCCCCTATCTTCCCTTATCTCCCCTTTCTTCTCTTATCTCCCCTATCTCCATCTTCTTCTCCCCTTATCTCCCCTATCATTCCTTTCTTCCTTATCTCCCCTATCTCCCTTTCTTCCCTTATCTCCCCTATCTCCCTTTCTTCCCTTTTCTCCCCTATCATCCCTTTTCTTCTCTTATCTTCCCCTATCTCCCTTTCTTCCCTTATCTCCCCTTTCTTCTCTTATCTCCCCTATCTCCCCTTTCTTCTGTTATCTTCCCCTATCTCCCTTTCTTCCCTTATCTCCCCTTTCTTCTCTTATCTCCCCTTTCTTCCCTTATCTCCCCTATCTCCCTTTCTTCCCTTATCTCCCCTATCTCTCTTTCTTCTCTTATCTCCCCCTGTCTCCCCTTTCTTCTTTTATCTCCCCTATCCCCCTTTCTTCTTTTATCTCCCCCTGTCTCCCTTTCTTCCCTTATCTTCCTTTTCTTCTCTTATCTCCCCTTTCTTCTCTTATCTCCCCTTTCTTCTCTTATCTCCCCTTTCTTCCATTATCTCCCCTATCTCCCTTTCTTCCCTTATCTCCCCTATCTCCCTTTCTTCTCTTATCTCCCCCTGTCTCCCCTTCTTCTTTGATCTCCCCCTGTCTCCCTTTCTTCTTTTATCTCCCCCTATCTCCCCTTTCTTCCCTTATCTCTCCCTGTCTCCCTTTCTTCTCTTATCTCTCCCTGTCTCCCTTTCTTCTCTTATCTCTCCCTGTCTCCCTTTCTTCTTTTATCTCTCCCTGTCTCCCTTTCTTCCTTATCTCTCCCTGTCTCCCTTTCTTCTTATCTCTCCCTGTCTCCCTTTCTTCTCTTATCTCTCCCTGTCTCCCTTTCTTCTCTTATCTCTCCCTGTCTCCCTTCTTTTATCTCCCCTATCTCTCCCTCTTCTTCCCTTATCTCTCCCTGTCTCCCTTTCTTCTCTTATCTCTGTTCCCTGTCTCCTTCTTTTCTTCTCTTATCTCTCCCTGTCTCCCCTTCTTTTATCTCCCCCTATCTCCCCTTTCTTCCCTTATCTCTCCCTGTCCCCTTTCTTCCCTTATCTCTCCCTGTCTCCCTTTCTTCTCTTATCTCTCCCTGTCTCCCCTTCTTTTATCTCCCCCTATCTCCCCTTTCTTCCCTTATCTCTCCCTGTCTCCCTTTCTTCCCTTATCTCTCCCTGTCTCCCTTTCTTCCTTATCTCTCCCTGTCTCCCCTTCTTTTATCTCCCCCTATCTCCCCTTTCTTCCCTTATCTCTCCCTGTCTCCCTTTCTTCCCTATCTTTCCCTCGTCTCCCTTTCTTCCTTATCTCTCCCTGTCTCCCCTTCTTTTATCCCCCTATCTCCCCTTTCTTCCCTTATCTCTCCCTGTCTCCCCTTCTTTTATCTCCCCCTATCTCCCCTTTCTTCTCTTATCTCTCCCTGTCTCCCTTTCTTCCCTTATCTCTCCCTGTCTCCCCTTCTTCTTTTATCTCCCCCTGTCTCCCCTTCTTCTTTTATCTCTCCCTGTCTCCCCTTCTTCTTTTATCTCTCCCTGTCTCCCTTTCTTCCCTTATCTCTCCCCCTGTCTCCCTTTCTTCCTTATCTCCCCTGTCTCCCTTTCTTCTTCTTATCTCCCCCTTCTCCCCTTCTTTTATCTGCCCCCTTATCTCCCCTTTCTTCTCTTTATCTCCCTCTTTCTATCTCCCTTTCTTCCTTATCTCCCCCTTCTTCCCTTTCTTCCCTTATCTCTCTCCCCTACTCCCCTCATCCGAAATTATTGACTTTTTACACGGCTATGATTATCCTGTTTGTAAGCTATAGTTATCCTGTCTGTGAGCTATAATTATCCTGTCTGTGAGCTACACAGTTATGATTATCCTGTCTGTGAGCTATAGTTATCCTGTCTGTGAGCTATAATTATCCTGTCTGTGAGCTACACAGCTATGATTATCCTGTTTGTAAGCTATAGTTATCCTGTCTGTGAGCTATAATTATCCTGTCTGTGAGCTACACAGTTATGATTATCCTGTCTGTGAGCTATAAGTATCCTGTCTGTGAGCTATAATTATCCTGTCTGTCAGCTACACAGCAATAATTACCCTGTTTGTTCAAGAAATTTTCTCTTTTCTGTCACTCTCTTTGTTTCTTGCCTTTTTGCTTTGCTTTCTGTCATTTCTACCTAAGGGAGATTTGATACAGGTCTATACTTTTTAAGGTCATTAGGATTGAGATCATTTTTCTTGAAAAGTGGCCGGACAAGAGCAGTTTTGAAAGCAGAAGAGAAGACTCCTGAGACCAAATAAGAGTTGACAATGGAGGTCCCATGTGGAAGAAGTTGAAGGTAGACGTGTTGTGAACCGCAATGACATTTCAAGCCTGCAAGCGAATTGACTCTGAAATCCCTGAGGGGCCAAATTTGTTTCTTTGCGGTCCATACAACACATATTAACATGTTATACATTAGAAAAATCTGCATGGCACACAGATTGTTGTAGTCTACATCATTTGGCACAGTATTCACTTAGATCGAAACTATGAGTGATTTAAGTCAATGAATAAACCTTGCTGAAAGGGATTCTAGCCATATTTTTTCATACTTAACCAGTTAATATTAATCCATGAAAAATATCAAACAAATAAGTAAATAGACGATAACTCAGGAGTTCATGTGGACATATTTTCAATAGATAAATCAATCATTCTGTGTAGAAATCGATCAGTGAATAGGCAGTACAAAACACAAGTGATCCTGATCTGGCACGTGCAGTTCCACCACAGTGTCGAGTACTCATCATCATCACATCATCATCATCATCATCATCATCATCATCATCATCATCATCATCATCATCATCATCATCATGTACCCTACCGCACGGCGTTGGCGATCATGGTCCTCCATATGAATCTGTCCATTGTCACCGCAAGTAGGCCCCCTATATGTCCCACCCTGTCTGTCTTCATCCACTCATCAAGTCCGTCCGGTATTTTCTCCCTGAGTCAACTACGTGGCAACAATTTATTTTCAGTATTAGCTCTGTTTACAAAAGAAGCAAGTATGTAAATGAAATTGTGTATTTTATGTCGGACTTTGAACATTAAGAATTTGATTCTGCGTTCCCGACAAATGTCAGTCATTTTGGTGGTTTGCCGCGCCGTAACTTGGCCTGAACTTGCTTTGATGCAAACTTAATATCTAGTGATTAAAGGTGTGATGTGGTTCAAATGAAAGATTAGAAATCTATATTGTAATGGTGATCATAAAATTTCCACGAATTATTTCATTATTCTACAATTTTCCATTACCATCACGGCTCTCTGATAGGGAATTTGAAGAGTACCGAACGCTTGAACAACAAAATTATTGATTTAGGTAAACAACAGAAATTTCACCTCGAGGATATTTCTAATAAGAAATACATACATTTCTGCAAAAATAATGACTAATTTTCTAGGTTTTAGGGGCTTGAAATATTAAAATTTCCTTCTGATATTTTAGGAATCACTGAACCAGGGGAAGTAACCATAACCAAGGTCACTTGAAAATAAGCGTCTGCTACGTGTCTTACTTGTCTTCATTCGTAGAGCATGGCTACAATTATTATTATTATTATTATGATTATGATTATGATTATGGTTATTATTATTATTATTATTATTATTATTGTTGTTGTTGTTGTTGTTGTCGTTGTAGTTGTTGTTAATGTCGGTGTTGTTGTTATCTCTGCCATGTCTGGTCTTTTGGGGATTACTACGTCATCTCACTTCCGTCTAACGTCAGTCCTCCAGATCTCTCAAAGACTGCTTTTTTCAACTTTTTTCTCTTGCAAAATTAACGATCTTCGAGCTAAGCTGGACAAAACCTCTTTTCTTCCATCTTATCTTGATCCCTCTACTCAAAGGCTTTTCACTCACTGAATTTTAACCAGCTTCTGAAACTCTGATTGCCAGTATCCTGAAAGAAATATCATTTAGGTCTTGTGACCTTGACTCCATCTCTGCCTCTCTCTCTTGACAAACACTTTCTGAGCTTCTTCCATCCATAACGTATATCATCAACAACCTCTCTTCTCCTGGATCTGTCCCATCTTCCTTCAAAACATCCATTGTTGTACCTCTACTTAAAAAGAATAATTGTACCCCTGCTTAAAAAGAATAATTGTTGTACCCCTGCTTAAAAAGAATAATTGTTGTACTTCTGCTTAAAAAGAATAATTGTTGTACTTCTGCTTAAAAAGAATAATTGTTGTACCTCTGCTTAAAAAGAGTAATTGTACCCCTGCTTAAAAAGAATAATTGTACCCCTGCTTAAAAAGAATAATTGTACCCCTGCTTAAAAAGAATAATTGTTGTACTTCTGCTTAAAAAGAACAATTGTTGTACTTCTGCTTAAAAAGAATAATTGTTGTACTTCTGCTTAAAAAGAGAAATGTTGTACTTCTGCTTAAAAAGAGTAATGTTGTACTTCTGCTTAAAAAGAATAATTGTTGTACTTCTGCTTAAAAAGAATAATTGTTGTACCTCTGCTTAAAAAGAATAATTGTTGTACTTCTGCTTAAAAAGAATAATTGTTGTACTTCTGCTTAAAAAGAATAATTGTTGTACTTCTGCTTAAAAAGAATAATTGTTGTACCTCTGCTTAAAAAGAATAATTGTTGTACCTCTGCTTAAAAAGAATAATTGTTGTACCCCTGCTTAAAAAGAATAATTGTTGTACCCCTGCTTAAAAAGAGTAATGTTGTACCCCTGCTTAAAAAGAGTAATGTTGTACCCCTGCTTAAAAAGAGTAATGTTGTACCCCTGCTTAAAAGAGTAATGTTGTACCCCTGCTTAAAAAGAGTAATGTTGTACCCCTGCTTAAAAAGAGTAATGTTGTACCCCTGCTTAAAAGAGTAATGTTGTGCCCCTGCTTAAAAAGAGTAAATGTTGTACTTCTGCTTAAAAAGAATAATTGTTGTACCCCTGCTTAAAAAGAGTAATGTTGTACTTCTGCTTAAAAAGAGTAAATGTTGTACCTCTGCTTAAAAAGAATAATTGTTGTACCTCTGCTTAAAAAGAATAATTGTTGTACTTCTGCTTAAAAAGAATAATTGTTGTACTTCTGCTTAAAAAGAGTAATGTTGTACTTCTGCTTAAAAAGAATAATTGTTGTACCTCTGCTTAAAAAGAATAATTGTTGTACTTCTGCTTAAAAAGAATAATTGTTGTACCTCTGCTTAAAAAGAATAATTGTTGTACTTCTGCTTAAAAAGAGTAATGTTGTACTTCTGCTTAAAAAGAATAATTGTTGTACCTCTGCTTAAAAAGAGTAATGTTGTACTTCTGCTTAAAAAGAATAATGTTGTACTTCTGCTTAAAAAGAATAATTGTTGTACCCCTGCTTAAAAAGAGTAATGTTGTACTTCTGCTTAAAAAGAGTAATGTTGTACTTCTGCTTAAAAAGAATAATTGTTGTACCTCTGCTTAAAAAGAATAATTGTTGTACTTCTGCTTAAAAAGAGTAATGTTGTACTTCTGCTTAAAAAGAATAATTGTTGTACCTCTGCTTAAAAAGAATAATTGTTGTACTTCTGCTTAAAAAGAATAATTGTTGTACCTCTGCTTAAAAAGAATAATTGTTGTACTTCTGCTTAAAAAGAGTAATGTTGTACTTCTGCTTAAAAAGAATAATTGTTGTACCTCTGCTTAAAAAGAGTAATGTTGTACTTCTGCTTAAAAAGAGTAATGTTGTACTTCTGCTTAAAAAGAATAATTGTTGTACCCCTGCTTAAAAAGAGTAATGTTGTACTTCTGCTTAAAAAGAGTAATGTTGTACTTCTGCTTAAAAAGAATAATTGTTGTACCTCTGCTTAAAAAGAATAATTGTTGTACTTCTGCTTAAAAAGAGTAATGTTGTACTTCTGCTTAAAAAGAATAATTGTTGTACCTCTGCTTAAAAAGAATAATTGTTGTACTTCTGCTTAAAAAGAATAATTGTTGTACCTCTGCTTAAAAAGAATAATTGTTGTACCTCTGCTTAAAAAGAATAATTGTTGTACTTCTGCTTAAAAAGAATAATTGTTGTACCTCTGCTTAAAAAGAATAATTGTTGTACTTCTGCTTAAAAAGAATAATTGTTGTACTTCTGCTTAAAAAGAATAATTGTTGTACCTCTGCTTAAAAAGAATAATTGTTGTACCTCTGCTTAAAAAGAATAATTGTTGTACCCCTGCTTAAAAAGAGTAATTGTTGTACTTCTGCTTAAAAAGAATAATTGTTGTACCTCTGCTTAAAAAGAATAATTGTTGTACCCCTGCTTAAAAAGAATAATTGTTGTACTTCTGCTTAAAAAGAATAATTGTTGTACCCCTGCTTAAAAAGAATAATTGTTGTAATTCTGCTTAAAAAGAATAATTGTTGTACTTCTGCTTAAAAAGAATAATTGTTGTTGTACCTCTACTAAAAAAAAAGTCTAATCTCGATCCTGACATTTTCAAAGACTATCGTCTTCTCTCCAGCTTGTTCCTTTCCAAGCTCCTTAAGAAAGTGGTTTTGAAACAGCTGAATAATCATCTCTCAGCCAACAGTCTTTATCGTTCTTTTCCATCAATCTTCCGTTCTGACCCGGATCGAAACTGCTCTCTACGAATGATTGCTTACTGTCGGCTGACTGGCCGAATTTCCATACTTATTCTTTCAGATATTTCTGCTGCTTTTGACATCATTGACCATCCCATCCTCCTCTCTTGACTAGAACGCACATTTGGAATCCAAGGTAGTGCTCTTTCGTGGTTTGTGTCATACCTGTCCCACCGCTTTCAATCAGTGGTGGTAAATGAGTCTATGTCCCATTCGGTTAAACTTGCATATGGTGCCCCCCAAGGCTCTGTACTGGGACCAGCCCTCTTCACCCTGTACACCTCACCACTTGCCAGTGTTGTCAGTCAGCACAACATCAGATATCATTTTTATGTTGATGACTCCCAGCTCCACAACAGTGCATCTGCTGAAAATCTGTCGCCTTCTTTCTACTGTCCACACCCGTTTGCCCTAATTCCGTCCTCCTGCTTCCTCCCCCATCTCCCCGCTCCTGGTTTGCGTGTGTTTTGTGCCCTGGAGTTTTGGTCGTTGTTGGGTGATTGCTTTGGTGAATAAAGACAGCACGCGCTTTGGTCTGACTCTTGTATCAAGATTTACTATTGTCATTGTTAATGTTCTTCTTCTTCTTATTATCATTATTGTTATTATCATTATTGCCATTATTAATATTATCATTATCATTCTTCTTCTACTTCTACTTCTTGTTCTTATTATTATTAATACAATGATAAATTGTTGAAGACATACTTATGTCAGTATCATCTCGTGACAGAATTCTCCATGCCAGAAGTGTCCAAGGCGTATATCAGTGTCTCCCATGGGAAAGTAATTGTGAGCTGATCCTCTGTGACACGTGACTGCTGGAAAACGTCACAGTGACAGTACAAGGCCTGGCCTCGTCCCCCGGTGTTTTACAACACGACACAACAAGGCCTGGCCTTGACCCCCGGTGTTTTACAACACGACACAACTGGGGCTGGTGCACGTGTCGATCAGCGTGTTTTACAACACGACACAACTGGGGCTGTTGCACGTGTCGATCAGCGTGTTTTACAACACGACACAACTGGGGCTCTGGTGCACGTGTTAAATTGATCAGCGTGTTTTACAACACGACACAACTGGAGCTGGTGCACATGTCGATCAGCGTGAGGGGCAGGGGACACACAGAGGTTGGTGATGACCGTTGTCATGTCAGTATAAGCTTACATGTGTCTGTGTCCCTGCGTCTGTCTCTCTGTTTTTTCTCTCTTTGTCAGTATATCTTTCTACTTGTCTCTGTCTGTCTCTGTCTGTCTCTGTCTCTCTCTGTCTCTCTGTTTCTCTCTCTTTGTCAGTATATATCCCCTTTGTCTTGTTTGTCTCTGTCGTCCTGTCTCTCTGTTTCTCGTCTCTTTGTCAGTAATCTCTCTACTGTCTCTGTCTGTTCTCTTCTTCTCGGTTTCTCATTGTCGTATATCTCTCTACTTGTCTCTGTCTGTCTCTTCTGTCTCTGTCTGTCTCTGTGTTTCTCTCTCTTTGTCAGTATATCTCTCTACTTGTCTCTGTCTGTCTCTGTCTGTCTCTGTCTGTCTCTGTGTTTCTCTCTCTTTGTCAGTATATCTCTCTACTTGTCTCTGTCTGTCTCTGTCTGTCTCTGTCTGTCTCTGTTTTCTCTCTCTTTGTCAGTATATCTCTCTACTTGTCTCTGTCTCTGTTTCTCTTCGTTTCTCTCTTGTCATAATCTCTCTCTTGTCTCTGTCTGTCTCTCTGTCTTTCTGTCTTCTGTCTCTTCTTTGTCAGTATATCTCTCTCTGTCTGTCTCTGTGTTTCTCTTTCTTTGTCAGTATATCTCTCTGTTGTCTCTGTCTCTGTTCTCTTTCTTTGTCAGTATATCTCTCTCTTGTCTCTGTCTGTCTCTCTGTTTTCTCTTTCTTTGTCAGTATATCTCTCTGCTTGTCTCTGTCTGTCTCCTCTCTGTGTTTCTCTCTCTTTTGTCAGTATATTCTCTCTACTTGTCTCTGTCTGTCTCTGTGTTTCTCTTCTTTGTCAGTATATCTCTCTACTTGTCTCTGTCTGTCTCTGTGTTTCTCTTCTCTTGTCAGTATATCTCTACTTGGCTTGTTCTCTGTTCTCTCTTTGTCAGTAATCTCTCTACTGTCTCTCTGTCTGTCTCTGTCTTCTCTTGTTCTCTACTTGTCAGTATATCTCTCTACTTGTCTCTGTCTGTCTCTGTCTGTCTCTGTGTTTCTCTTTCTTTGTCAGTATATCTCTCTACTTGTCTCTGTCTGTCTCTGTCTGTCTCTGTGTTTCTCTTTCTTTGTCAGTATATCTCTCTACTTGTCTCTGTCTGTCTCTGTCTGTCTCTGTATTTCTCTTTCTTTGTCAGTATATCTCTCTACTTGTCTCTGTCTGTCTCTGTCTGTCTCTGTGTTTCTCTTTCTTTGTCAGTATATCTCTCTACTTGTCTCTTCGTCTCGTCTCTGTCTGTCTCTCTCTTTGTCAGTATATCTCTCTACTTGTCTCTGTCTGTCTCTGTGTTTCTCTTTCTTTGTCAGTATATCTCTCTACTTGTCTCTGTCTGTCTCTGCTTGTCTCTGTCTGTCTCTGTTTTTCTCTTTCTTTGTCAGTATATCTCTCTACTTGTCTCTGTCTGTCTCTACTTGTCTCTGTCTGTCTGTCTGTCTGTCTGTCTCTGTGTTTCTCTTTCCCCCGTCTCTTTGTGCCATGTGATTTACATATTATGACTGCTTGTTCTGTGTTGTTTTACTGCTGTTTCTGTCTGTCTGTCTCTGTCTCCCCCTCCCTCCCTCTCTGTCTGTCTCTTTTTCTCTCCTCTCTCACTGTCTGTCTGTCTGTCTGTCTCTCTCTCTTTCTCATGCAAGTGATTTACATATTAAGTAACAGTGGCCAGTGCCAAGCACGTTCCAGGACGGTCAACTTTTAATCTTTGACCTTTTGTTGATGCGCCAATCAGCTGCTGTCAACTGGCTCACGTGACATTTCACTCATATTTCTCACATGGGGAACAAACTGACATTCCATCCACTTGGGTGTCCGGCTAATCATCAATATTTATCACCAGTTATCATCAACATTGACAGTGAATTATCAACATTTAATTATCACTCACTAACTGACAGTTTTATGAAACGAGGTGACCAGCAAATTGAGCAGTTCTGTCCACATTGATATTAACATAATGAGATTAATAGACGATGATTTTTCATTCATTGATATTTCATGAATTCATGATGCCCTGGCAAACAAACAAACAAACAAACAAACAAACAAACAAACAAACAAACAAACAAACAAACAAACAAACAAACAAACACCAAGCAGACAGACAAAAAACAAACACACAGACACACAGACAGACAAAGAAAAAAGACAGGAAAAAAATCACGCAGACACATCAGCACACAGACAAACACAGACCACATCAACACACAGACAAACACAGACCACATCAACACACAGACCACATCAACACACAGACAAACACAGACCACATCAACACACAGACCACATCAACACACAGACCACATCAACACACAGACAAACACAGACCACATCAACACACAGACAAACACAGACCACATCAACACACAGACAAACACAGACCACATCAACACACAGACACATCAACACACAGACAAACACAGACACATCAACACACAGACAACACAGACCACAATCAACACACAGACACATCAACACACAGACAAACACAGACACATCAACACACAGACAAACACAGACCACATCAACACACAGACACATCAACACACAGACAAACACAGACCACATCAACACACAGACAAACACAGACCACATCAACACACAGACACATCAACACACAGACAAACACAGACCACATCAGCACACAGACAAACACAGACCATCATCACACACACAGACACATCAACACACAGACACATCAACACACAGACAAACACAGACACACATCAACACACAGACAAACACAGACCACATCAACACACAGACAAACACAGACCAACCATCAACACACAGACAAACACAGACCACATCAACACACAGACAAACACAGACCACATCAACACACAGACAAACACAGACCACATCAACACACAGACACATCAACACACAGACAAACACAGACCACATCAACACACAGACACATCAACACACAGACAAACACAGACCACATCAACACACACAGACACATCAACACACAGACAAACACAGACCACATCAACAGACACACAGACAAACACAGACCACATCAACACACGACACAGCACATCAACACACAGACAAACACAGACCACATCAACACACAGACACATCAACACAAAACAGACAATAACACAGACCAATCAACACACAGACAAAAACAACACACAGACAAACACAGACCACATCAACACACAGACAAACACAGACCACATCAACACACAGACAAACACAGACCACATCAAACACACAGACACATCAACAACACAGACCACATCAACACACAGACAAACACAGACCACATCAACACACAGACAAACACAGACCACATCAACACACAGACAAACACAGACACATCAACACACAGACACATCAACACACAGACACATCAAACACAGACACATCAACACACACAGACACATCAACACACACGACAGACAATCAACACACAGACAAACACAGACCACATCAACACACAGACAAACACAGACACATCAACACACAGACAAACACAGACACATCAACACACAGACAACACAGACCACATCAACACACAGACAAACACAGTACCACATCAACACACAGACAAACACAGACCACATCAAACAACACAGAACAAACACAGACACATCAACACACAGACAATACACACAGACCACATCCATAACACAGACAAACACAGACCACATCAACACACAGACAAACACAGACACATCAACACACAGACACATCAACACACAGACACATCAACACACAGACAAACACAGACCACATCAACACACAGACAAACACAGACCACATCAACACACAGACAACACACAGACACATCAACACAAGACACATCAACACACAGACACATCACACACACAGACACATCAACACACAGACAAACACAGACCACATCAACACACAGACAAACACAGACCACATCAACACACAGACACATCAACACACAGACAAACACAGACCACATCAACACACAGACACATCAACACACAGACAAACACAGACACATCAACACACAGACAAACACAGACCACATCAACACACAGACAAACACAGACCACATCAACACACAGACAAACACAGACCACATCAACACACAGACAAACACAGACCACATCAACACACAGACAAACACAGACCACATCAACACACAGACAAACACAGACCACATCAACACACAGACAAACACAGACCACATCAACACACAGACAAACACAGACCACATCAACACACAGACCACATCAACACACAGACAAACACAGACCACATCAACACCAGACAAACACAGACACATCAACACACAGACAAACACAGACCACATCAACACACAGACAAACACAGACCACATCAACACACAGACAAACAACCACATCAACACACAGACCACATCAACACACAGACAAACACAGACCACATCAACACACAGACACATCAACACACAGACAAACACAGACCACATCAACACCAGACAAACACAGACCACATCAACACACAGACCACATCAACACACAGACAAACACAGACCACATCAACACAGACAACACGACCACATAAACACAGACACATCAACACAAACAAACAGACCACATCAACACACAGACAAACACAGACCACATCAACACACAGACAAACACAGACACATCAAACACGACCACACACACACAGACAAACACAGACCACATCAACACACAGACACATCAACCAAGACAACACAGACCACATCAACACACAGACAAACACAGACACACAACACACAGACAAACACAGACCACATCAACACACAGACACATCAACACACAGACCACATCAACACACAGACAAACACAGACCATCAACACACAGACACATCAACACACAGACAAAACAGACCACATCTCAAAGACAAACACAGACACATCAACACACAGACAACACGACGAAGTTCCTTGACTAACACGGAGTGTGTCTGTATTTCACGGGCTTGTTTCACTTTGGGATGTGTCCTTGGTATTGAGGCTTTATGGGACTTGTCCTTGATATCAGTGAGTTATGGCAATTGTCCTTGATATCAGTGAGTTATGGCAATTGTCCTTGATATCAGTGAGTTATGGCAATTGTCCTTGATATCAAATGAGTTATGGCAATTGTCCTTGATACCAATGAGTTATGGCAATTGTCCTTGATATCAGTGAGTTATGGCAATTGTCCTTGATATCAGTGAGTTATGGCAATTGTCCTTGATATCAGTGAGTTATGGCAATTGTCCTTGATATCAGTGAGTTATGGCAATTGTCCTTGATATCAGTGAGTTATGGCAATTGTCCTTGATATCAGTGAGTTATGGCAATTGTCCTTGATATCAGTGAGTTATGGCAATTGTCTTGATATCAGTGAGTTATGGCAATTGTCCTTGATATCAGTGAGTTATGGCAATTGTCCTTGATATCAGTGACTTATGGCAATTGTCCTTTGGACTGGTACATGTGGCCAGCATGACTATATCCATATGCTAGATGTGGCCAGTAGGATTATACAATGTGGTTGATGTGGCCAGTAGGATTATAACCATGTGGTACATGTGACCAGTAGGATTATAGCCATGTGGTGGATGTGTTGGGATGGAAGACACGAGGTAAACAGGGAAGACGTTACATGGGCAATGTCACACGACAAGGTAAGGAAATAATCCTGAAGGAATGTACAGTTTGCTGTGTGTTCAAGGAAATAATTCTGAAGGAATGTGCAGTTTGCTGTGTGTTCAAGGAAATAATCCTGAAGGAATGTGCAGTTTGCTGTGTGTTCAAGGAAATAATCCTGAAGGAATGTGCAGTTTGCTGTGTGTTCAAGGAAATAATCCTGAAGCAATGTACAGTTTGCTGTGTGTTCAAGGAAATAATCCTGAAGGAATGTGCAGTTTGCTGTGTGTTCAAGGAAATAATCCTGAAGGAATGTACAGTTTGCTGTGTGTTCAAGGAAATAATCCTGAAGGAATGTGCAGTTTGCTGTGTGTTCAAAGAAATAATCCTGAAGGAATGTACAGTTTGCTGTGTGTTCAAGGAAATAATCCTGAAGGAATGTGCAGTTTGCTGTGTGTTCAAGGAAATAATCCTGAAGGAATGTACAGTTTGCTGTGTGTTCAAGGAAATAATCCTGAAGGAATGTACAGTTTGCTGTGTGTTCAAGGAAATAATCCTGAAGGAATGTACAGTTTGCTGTGTGTTCAAGGAAATAATCCTGAAGGAATGTGCAGTTTGCTGTGTGTTCAAAGAAATAATCCTGAAGGAATGTACAGTTTGCTGTGTGTTCAAGGAAATAATCCTGAAGGAATGTACAGTTTGCTGTGTGTTCAAGGAAATAATCCTGAAGGAATGTACAGTTTGCTGTGTGTTCAAGGAAATAATCCTGAAGGAATGTACAGTTTGCTGTGTGTTCAAGGAAGATTCACCGCATTCGGGCAATTTCTTACATGCTCCCCCCCCCCCCCCCCCCCTAAACCTGTAAATATTTGTCAGAAGACGCCCTGAACCTGCTGTGTAACACCCTTTGTGCTGGTTAGGTCTTCAGGTGAGGAAAGGAGGGGGGGTGGGGATGGAGAGGGACCTTTGAAACACTAAGCTGAACCTCCACAATGATGGAAACGTCAAGATGGACGGCGGCCAACAGGCCAGTTTTTAATGTTGCTGGCTGGGATTTGAAGGATTTGAAGTTAGATGTAAAGGAAGACAGATTATGTGATTGTTGAATAGACGGGGCAGCTCATTTCAGTTGTATAGACCAGACAAGAAGACGAGCAGCGACTCAGTGTTGAACATCTGTTAGTACAATACAATACAATACAATATTTTATTTGTAAAGCGCAAAATCTTGATAAAATCAAATCTAAGCGCTAAAACAGACACACACGCACGCGCGCACACACACACACACACACACACACACACACACACACACACACACACACACACACACACACACACACACACACACACACACACATAATCTGTCTTCCTTTACATCTAACTTCAAATCCTTCAAAATTGACAATTTTCAAATATCTTCTTCACTCCTCCTCTATCACTCCCCCCCCCCCCCGCCTTTTTTGTTGTTGTTGTTGTTGTTGTCTAAAATCACTTTAGTGAATAGACATTAAATCAAAGACCACCACACACACACACACACACACACACACACACACACACACACACACACACACACACACACACACACACACACACACACACACACACACACACACACACACACACACACACACACACACACACGCACACGCACACGGCTAAAATGGGGAGAAAGAATAAAAGCAATGGAAAATTATAGAGAGCATAGCATATACAATTATATATTACAATGTGATTCCCCTCCGAGTGGAGACAGGCTGCAGAGGGGATTGAGTGAGGTCAGGATTTTATGCAGAGGAGAAAAGGTGAGTTTTGAGAGCGGACTTGAAGGAGACAAAAGTAGGTTGCTGACGGACAGAGAGAGGAAGTTTGTTCCAGGAGAGTGGACCAGAAACAGAGAAGGCTCGTGGACCATAGGTATTGAGCTTAGTGCGTGGAAAGCGAAAAGTCAGAGGATCGGAGGCAGAGCGGAGGGTACGTGAGGGAACATAGATCTCAAGTAGGCTTGACAGGTAATCGGGGGCTGCGTTATTGAGGCTTTTGTAGCACATGGTGTCTAGTTTGTACTGTATGCGCTTTGATACAGGGAGCCAGTGAAGTTGTGCCAGGAGAGGAGATATGTGGTCAGTGAGGAATTTAACAAAGAAGTGTCGGAACAAGAACGTAAAGGTCAAAGGTCAGGCAGGGCTGTACATTTGAAGGTGGTCACAAAGATAAATAGTGGCAGTAAAGTTGATACGCTTGTGGCACATTGTATTGATTTTTTATTGAATGCTTTGAATAATGGGCAATCAGCGGAAAAGTGAAGTAAAAGGGTACCATGATCATTTTTGTTTTTGTTTTATTTTTTGTTTTGCTTTTACATACATACACATTGCAAAAATTCATGCTAGGAAAAGCAGTTCCAGTTTGCCTGCAAATATTTGAATTACGCACTTGAGGAGCCAGTGGTTTCCGACAACATCAAACCTCACATAACGACAGGAATCGGAAACAGTAAAGCTAATCAGCCGACCGGCGTGACAGAAAACTGTCTGTCTACCGGAATCGACCCAATTAGTCCCTGACAACTGGCTGCTTCACGCTTGGTCGGTTGAAGGAGGTCGTGGGCAGTGGGTGTGTGTGTGTGTGTGTGTGTGTGTGTGTGTGTGTGTGTGTGTGTGTGTGTGTGTGTGTGTGTGTGTGTTGGGGGGGGTTGGGGGTAATGGTCCTTGCTGGGAACCCCCCCCCCCCCCAAAACAAGTCCATGTCAGATATGTCCTGGATAGTTCTGTGAGTGACTGGACAGTCATCCACGCTCTCTCTCTCTGTCTCTCTCTCTCTTCTCTGTCTCTCTCTCTCTCTCTTCTGTCCTCTCTCTCTGTCTCTCCTCCCTCTCTGTCTGTCTCCTCTCTCTCTCTGTCTCTCTCTGTGTGTCCTCTCTGTCTCTCTCTGTCTCTCTCTGTCTCTCTCTGTGTCTCCCTCTCTTCTGTCTCTCTCTGTCTCTCTCTCTGTCTCTCTCTCTTCTCTCCTGCCTCTCATGCTCTACTCTCTCCTTGTCTGTATCTCTCCTTTCTTCTCTCCTCTTCTCCTACTTCCCCCCCCCCATCTCCCTTAGTGGGTACAGGGTGCAGAATGTTCACCATAGTGGGTACAGGGTGGAGAATGTTCACCATAGTGGGTACAGGGTGGATAATGTTCACCATCTCCCATGTCAACATGTGTGCAGACCTGGCAGTGCCTGAACACCCCACGCCTGTATACGCAAGGAGAATATCACATTTGCATGTTAAAGATCCTGTAATCCTGTAAGTCATGTCAGTGGCTGACTTATGCAAACATGAAAACGCCCAGGATACCAGTAATGACAAGTTTGGGAAACTAAGGCTTTTAGTATCAGTATCAGTATCATTATCATTTCTCTCTGTCTGTCTGTCTGTCTGTCTGTCTCTCTCTCTCTCTAAGAGCAGCAGTGAAACAACATTGAACAAGCAATAATATATGCAAATCACATGGGAGAGAGAGAGAGAGAGAGAGGGGGGGAGAGAGATGTATATACATATGTCCTCGTCTCCCCCCCCCCCTCTGCTGCATATCATTCTGTTTCTCTGTGCATCTCCTTTCTCTCTATATATACATCTCTGTGTGTCTATGTATATATATATATATATATATATATATATATATATATATATATATATATCCGTGTGTATATATGTATATATATAAATATGTTTGTGTGTATGTATATATGTATATATACATACATATATCTATATATACATATGTGTGTGTATATATATTGTATATATATATGTATATATATAATATATGTATATATATATATATATATATATACAGAGAGAGAGAGAGAGAGAGAGAGAGAGAGAGAGAGAGAGAGATTGACAAAGAGAGACAGACATATACATGTATAGAGAAAGAGAGATACAGAGAAATAAAAAAAAAAGGTAAAGAGATGCAGAGACAGGAAGAGAGGGGAGAGAGAGAGAGAGAGAGAGAGAGAGAGAGAGAGAGAGAGAGAGAGAGAGAGAGAGAAAAGAGAGAGATTGATAGAAAGAGACAAACATATGTATATATATTCAAATACAGACAGACAGACAGACAGACAGACAGACAGAGTGATGTCAGTGACGGTATCTCAGCGTGTGGACCAGTTCCCTACACAGCTTACAACTAACAGTACGGTGATCTTTATAGACGGTGATTCTTCTTCACACGTCCTTAATCCGTCACAGAGAGCACCACCACCCTGCAAAAACACGCTCCTTAATCCGCCCATCGTGTGTGTGTGTTGTGTGTGTGTTGTGTGTGTGTGTGTGGTGTGTGTGTTTGTGGTGTGTGGTTTGTGTGTGTGTTTGTGTGTGTGTGTGCGTGGTGTGTGTGTTTGTGAGTGTGTGCACGTGTGTTGTGTGTTTGGTGTTGTGTGGTGTGTGTGTGTGTGTGAGTGTGTGTATGTGTGATGAGTGTGTGTTTGTGAGTGTGTGTGTATGGACGTGTGTGTGTTGTGAGTGTGTGTGTGTATGGACGTGTGTGTGTTTGTGAGTGTGTGTGTGTATGGACGTGTGTGTGTTTGTGAGTGTGTGTGTGTATGGACGTGTGTGTGTTTGTGAGTGTGTGTGTGTATGGACATGTGTGTGTGTGTGCTGTATGTGGTGTGTTTATGTGTGTGTGATTATATATGTGTGCGTACGTTGTTTATGTGTGTGTGTGCTGTATGTGGTGTGTTTATGTATGCGTGTGCTATGAGTGTGTGCGTATGTGTGTGTGTGTGTGTGTGTGTGTGTCTCTGAGTGTGTGCGTATATCTGTATGTGTATGTGATCTGAGTGTGTGCGTATGTGTGTGTGTGTGTGTGTGTGTACATGTGTATGTATGTGCGTGTGTGTGTGTTTCTTGTGTGTGTGTATGTGCGTGTGTGTGTATGTATGTGTATGTGCGTGCGTGTATGTGTGTGTTTGTGTGTGACATGCATGTGTATGTATGTGCATGTATGTGTGCGTGTGTGTGTTTATGTATGTGTGTGCTGTATGTGTGATAAGTATTCGGTGTGTGTATGTGCACGCGCGCACGTGTGTGTGGTGTGTGTGTGTGTGTGTGTGTGTGGTGTGTGTGTGTGTGTGTTGTGTGTGATGTGTGTGTGTTCGTGTGTATGTGTGAGCAATATTGTTCCGGTAAAAGATAGTGTGGCAGTGGAGAGTTCGGTCATGATAGTCACGCAACGATGGAGGACGTCTTTGTCTTTTAACCACTCACTTCCCCTCACAAACAAAGGGAAAACCAAACAGACAGACAGACAGACACAGACAGACAGACAGACAGACAGACAGACAGGATGTGTGGACTTGGGATTCATTCTCTTTGTGAATTGAAGATGCTGTCGTCTTCTTTATCACATTAATCTCTCCCTCTCTCCCACTTTTATACCCATCCCCCATCACCCACCATCCTCCCTCCTGATCTGGCTGATAACGTTACACTCTCACCGCCCTACGGGCACATTTGCATAAAACCAGGCGAAATGACAGCAGTGAACTATTTGACACCCACCTTGAAGAAAGAAGAAACAAAGAAAGAAAGAAAGAAAGCGAAAAAGCAAAGAAATTAAAACAACGCACACACGCGCACAGAAATGCGCGCGCGCGAGCACACACACATACACACACACACACACACACACGCGCGCGCGCGCACACACACACACACACACACACACACACACGCACACACACGCACACACACACACACACACACGTACACACACACACACACACACACACACACACACGTACACACACACACACACACACATTCTGCATAAAGCATGACAGGCGTTTAATAATCAGCAGCAGCACCCAAAACAGCCACAAACCCAGAAACAAATGGAGGATTGATGTCAAATCCAAAGGAAGCAAGAAGGGTCACAGTCATCATTTTCATCAGCGCGATCAGCACCGATCGCACAAAAAACGATTGCCCAACAGCTAATTTCACACAATCACAACAAACGACAAGTTAGAAAAAAACAGGGGTAGAGCACTGATTTTTATGTCACCCAAACTACAGAAAGAGAGAAGAGAGAGAGAGAGAGAGAGAGAGAAGAGACAGAGACAGAGGGAGAGAGAGACAGAGACAGAGAAAGAGACAGAGAGACAGACAAAGAGAGAAAGAGAGAGAGAGAGAGACAGAGAGAGAGAGAGACAAAGACAGAGACAGAGACAGAGAGAGAGACAGAGAGAGAGAGAGAGAGACAAAGACAGAGACAGAGACAGAGACAGAGAGACAGACAAAGAGAGAAAGAGAGACAGAGAAAGAGAGACAAAGACAGAGAGACGAGACAGAGACAGAGAGACAGACAAAGAGAGAGAGAGAGAAGAGAGCACAACAATGCAATCAGCACTGGGTGTTTTGTTTGAAATAACATTGCCGTCAGCGGGTACAGAGCCACCCTGATATAATCCCTATTGCCTCTGACAAAGATGGGGTCGGTCAGGGCTGGTAAGCTGCTGTGATGTGATCTGAGCTAAACGTTAACACAGATAAAAGGCGTTCCCTCCTTTCAGACCAAACCCAAGAGCAGAGACATGGCGCTAATTTCATGTCATCGACATTACCAGGGGTCAAACATTCAAAAAGTTGCCAATCATGGATGGTCCATTTTTAACAACAAAAATTGTTACGTACACTCACTCACTCCTCTCTCTCTCTCTCTCTCCCTCCCTCCCTCCTCTCTCCCATCTCTCTCTCCCTCTCTCCCATTTCTCTCTCCCATTCCTCTCCCTCCCTCCCTCTCCTATCTCTTTCTCCCCCCCCCACACTCTCTCTCTGTCCTCTCTCTCTCTCCCTTTCTCTCTGTCCCTTCCCCCCTCTCTCTCTTTCTCTCCCCTTATCACTCTCCCCTTTTATCTCAGTTTACTCTCACATCTCTCTCTCTCTCCTCTATCTGTCTGTCTGTATTTGTCTGTCTGTCTGTCTGTCTGTCTGTGTTTGTCTGTCTTCGTCTCTCTGTATTTGTCTTTCTGTCTGTCTGTCTGTCTCTCTTCTTCTTCAACCCTCATCTCTCTGTGTCTCAGTTTCACTAAAATAAGAATGACATCATATGAGTGTGGGCTGGGCTCTATGTGGTTAAACCGTGGTGTAGGGGGTGTGAACGCTTGTATTCGTGTCTTTCGTGAAAGATTGATCATTAGTGACAGATTTGGAACGTCCACGTAGAGGATAGCAAAAGATGGGGTTTTTGTACATCCTTTGATGACCTGCATAGTACATGTATTCCTACTTACTGGTGTACATCCTTTGATGACCTGCATAGTACATGTATTCCTACTTACTGGTGTACATCCTTTGATGACCTGCATAGTACATGTATTCCTACTTACTGGTGTACATCCTTTGATGACCTGCATAGTACATGTATTCCTACTTACTGGTGTACATCCTTTGATCACCTGCATAGTACATGTATTCCTACTTACTGGTGTACATCCTTTGATGACCTGCATAGTACATGTATCCTACTTACTGGTGTACATCCTTTGATGACCTGCATAGTACATGTATTCCTACTTACTGGTGTACATCCTTTGATGACCTGCATAGTAACATGTATTCCTACTTACTGGTGTACATCCTTTGATGACCTGCATAGTACATGTATTCCTACTTACTGTGTACATCCTTTGATGACCTGCATAGTACATGTATTCCTACTTACTGGTGTACATCCTTTGATGACCTGCATAGTACATGTATTCCTACTTACTGGTGTAGATCCTTTGATCACCTGCATAGTACATGTATTCCTACTTACTGGTGTACATCCTTTGATGACCTGCATAGTACATGTATTCCTACTTACTGGTGTACATCCTTTGATGACCTGCATAGTACATGTATTCCTACTTACTGGTGTAATCCTTTGATCACCTGCATAGTACATGTATTCCTACTTACTGGTGTAGATCCTTTGATGACCTGCATAGTACATGTATTCCTACTTACTGGTGTAATCCTTTGATGACCTGCATAGTACGTGTATTCCTACTTACTGGTGTAGATCCTTTGATCACCTGCATAGTACATGTATCCTACTTACTGGTGTAATCCTTTGATGACCTGCATAGTACATGTATTCCTACTTACTGGTGTAGATCCTTTGATCACCTGCATAGTACATGTATTCCTACTTACTGGTGTAGATCCTTTGATCACCTGCATAGTACATGTATTCCTACTTACTGGTGTAGATCCTTTGATGACCTGCATAGTACATGTATTCCTACTTACTGGTGTACATCCTTTGATGACCTGCATAGTACGTGTATTCCTACTTACTGGTGTAGATCCTTTGATGACCTGCATAGTACATGTATTCCTACTTACTGGTGTAATCCTTTGATGACCTGCATAGTACATGTATTCCTACTTACTGGTGTAGATCCTTTGATCACCTGCATAGTACATGTATTCCTACTTACTGGTGTAATCCTTTGATCACCTGCATAGTACGTGTATTCCTACTTACTGGTCAACGCATTTTGTTAGACATTAAGGAGACGCACAGTGACACAGTTTTATTCCAGCATTTCAGACATATTTGTTGACTGCTACCGTTACACAGCATCGTCTGCTCATTGTCTTCCCTGTCCATTGTGTGAACAGTCAGAGGAATAAAATTCATTTTGCACTGTCGTGTCTAGTGGTGAACGATATAAGAGCAGAGTTTATGTCATAAAGGTATCACCGAAATCCTTGTTTGTTCAATCTTATTTTATCATTGCCATCCGTGAAGGAAGAAATTGTCCAACGTATGTTTGCTAGTATAACACGTTCAGTGTAGGAAATGCTGCCATGACGTCATTCATGTCGATGTGAATATGTGATTTTGTTATTTTTGTATTATCATTCTTTCTGAAGGACCATGACCTTTATGAATAAATTACGTGATTCTGAATCTCTGTGGCTGTCTGTCTCTGTCCCTCTCTCAGTCTCTCTCTGTCCCTCCTCTCTCTCTCTCTAACTGCCTCTCTCTGTCTGCCTATATGTCTGTCTCTGCCTCTCTGTCTCTCTCTCTCTCTTTCTTTCTCTCTGTTTGTGTGCCTGTGTCTGTCTGTCTGTCTGTCTGTTTCTTGCGTTCTCGTTCTCTTTCTCTCAATAATACACCAAAGAGAGAGTATCACGTGCATTGACAACAAAACTACAAAGGTTTCAGGTTGTTTTGTTTATGCAGATTTAGGGGAACCACACTCAAAAGTATCTGAGTGTATACATGGAGAAGTGAATGAAGTGAAATATGTAAGCATGTATAACGTATTTGCATGTTTGTGATTATGATTATGTTTTCTGCATATCATGTCCGAACTCGTTCTGTCCTTCAGTCCTTCAGGTGCTGTCAGGTGTGAAGGAGCTTCTCTCAGAAAGGTACCTGAGTTCTGACTGCTGGCCCACAGAAATCCTTCTCTGTTTTTGTCCCAGCAACGTGCAACTCCGCTCCACTGTCTTTAAGACAAAGCAGTTGTCTGCTTACTTCCAAAAAGACATCAAAACATACCTCTCAGAAAGATCTACAAAATTGCATAGATTAATGCTTTTTTGTGGCTTTTCGAGGCTCATTCGCACAGCACAAATATATATATATATATATCATATATATATATACATAATTATGTGTGTGTGTGTGTGTGTGTGTGTGTGTGTGTGTGTGTGTGTGTGTGTGTGTGTGTGTGTGTGTGTGTGTGTGTGTGTGTGTTTGTACTTACTCGTATACGCAAACTCCACACTGATATATATAAAAAACTGTATTCTGTACATTTTTTCTGCTGTACTATTAGTAGTTATATTTCATCTGTTGTTACTACATTATTGTATCGAACCAGTAACAATCCCCTCACCTTATCCTCTCTCATGTATATCTGCACGTGTGTGGGTGTGTGTATATCAGTTAGTGTGTAGGTTTCTGTGTGTCTGAAAGACTGTATTTATCACATGATGTACATGTATACATTTTTCTTTCTAACATATTTTTGTTTAATAGTAGTATCATCATATATTATTCAATAGTAGTATTGTTATGTATTTCTAAGTTCATGCTAAAATCATTGTATAAATCATCATCATCATCATGTGCCTTGCAGCATGGCGTTAGGGATCATGGCCCTCCATACGAATCTATCCCTTGTCGCTACAAGTACATCTCCCACCCTCTCTGTCATCAGCCTCCCTGCAAGTCCGTCCAATATTTTCTCCCTTGGTCTATCTAGAGTTCTCTTTCCCTCCAGCTTTCCTGTTGTGACCAGGTGCTCTAAATCCTTTTCCTTATAAATTTTCTATAAATGTTGCTTGTCTTTTCCTTATCCTCTTTATTAATGATCTTCTTATGTCTGCCTCCACAAGACTGTCCCGTTTGTTTTCTTTGCTGTCCATTGAACTCTCAGCATTCTTCTTAAAACTGCATTTCGGTGCCTCATTTTTGTTCTGGCTTTGCTTGTTGACTATCCACGTCCCACAACCGTATAACATTATTGGTTCTATATAACATTCAAGAACTTTCCTCCCAATATTAATTGATAGGCATTTCTTGGTAAGATCGCTTTTGATCATCTTGAATGCTGTTTTGCCTTGGCCGATTCTGCTAGCTATTTCTGATGTGCATCTGCCGTCTGGTGAAATGATCGTTCCCACATATTTAAACGTATCAACCTGTCTGAAGGTTGTGTCCTTTGCTGTTATTTTGTATGAGGGGATTTCATGTTTTTACTGATTACCATGACTTCAGTCTTCCTGCTGTTTAGCTCCAGCCGATTACTTTTGCTTTCTGTTTCTAGTATATTCACAAGGTTTTATAGGTCCTTTTCATTTTCTGTAATTAGCACGGTGTCATCCGCGTAACGAAGGTTGTTTATCATTTTCCTCCAACCTTTGTCCAAGGACATTCTTCTAGGTTTTTCATGACGGTTTCGCTGTAAAGTGAAAGCAAATCTGGTGACAGAACATAACCCTGTCTAACCCCTCTTTTGATATTTTGGAAAGAGCTTATATCGTTTTCTATTCTCATTGCTGCTATTTGTTCCAATACATATTCCTGATTATTCGTAGATCTTTTCCATCAATATTGAGCTTTTCTAGTTGGTTGATCAATTCTTTGTGTCTTACCCGATCGAAAGCTTTGGTATAATCAACAAAGCATAAATATAAATCCTTATTTAACTCGACTGACCTCTCTATGATAGTTCTTAGGATGTATATGGCATTAATGGTTCCTTTCTCTTCTACAAATAAACACTGTTCTTCTGCTATTTCTCTTCTGATTCTATTCCTTGTACTCATATGATTATTCTTAATAGAAATTTTGTTACAAGACTCATCAAGCTGATTGTACGATGGAGTTCGCATTCTCTAGCCCCTGTTTTCTTTGGAAGTGCAATGAAAATTGATTTTGACATATCTTGGGGATTTTTCCAGTGTCCTTTAGGAGGGCTTATTTTTTTAAAATACCAAATTCTTCCAGGGCTTCAATCATCTCTGTAGTAATGTTGTCTGGTCCTGGGGCTTTTCCCGGTTTCATCTTTTTCAGTGCTGCTTTAATTTCATCTTTTATTATGGGCGGTCCTTCACATTCTTTCTTATAATGTGTTCTTCGTTTCTGTCATCCTCAAAAAGGTCTTTAATGTACTCTCCCCATCTGTCTAATATTTTGTCTTTTTCCATGGTAAGCGTACCATCTTTCGATTTTATGCAACCAGTTGATGTGCATGTCTTTTTCCTGTGGGCAATTTCTTCAATGTTTCTGTACACACTTTGAGGATCTGTTTTGTGTCGGTCTTCTATTTGTTTGCACGTTGTTTCCAGCCAAGCTTCCTTCGCTTCATTGCACCTATCCCTGATTTCCCTATTTATCTCTTTGTGTTCTTCCTCTTTTTCCTTTGCTTTCCTCCGTTCTTCCAGAAAGCCTATAATTTCTTTTGTCATCTAGTATATATCTGGTTCTTTTGGGCTTTTTTCCTTTGCTTTCCTCCGTTCTTCCAGCAAGCCTATAATTTCTTTTGTCATCTGTATATATCTGGTTCTTTTGGGCTTTTTTCTTTGCTTTCCTCCGTTCTTCCAGCAAGCCTATAATTTCTTTTGTCATCTAGTATATATCTGGTTCTTTTGGGCTTTTTTCTTTGCTTTCCTCCGTTCTTCCAGCAAGCCTATAATTTCTTTTGTCATCTAGTATATATCTGGTTCTTTTGGGCTTTTTTCTTTGCTTTCCTCCGTTCTTCCAGCAAGCCTATAATTTCTTTTGTCATCTAGTATATATCTGGTTCTTTTGGGCTTTTTTCCTTTGCTTTCCTCCGTTCTTCCAGCAAGCCTATAATTTCTTTTGTCATCTGGTATATATCTGGTTCTTTTGGGCTTTTTTCTTTGCTTTCCTCCGTTCTTCCAGCAAGCCTATAATTTCTTTTGTCATCTAGTATATATCTGGTTCTTTTGGCTTTTTCTTGCTTTCCTCGTCTCCACACTATAATTTCTTTTGTCATCTGGTATATATCTGGTTCTTTGGGCTTTTTTCTTTAACTTTAGGATTTTTCACAACTTCATTTTTCAACTTTGTCAACTTTGTCAACTTTGTCCATTGTTCCTCACTATCACCAACATCCTCCAGAGCACTGAATTTGTTTTGAACATTTTCAGTTTATTCCCCCCAGTGATATTAACATTTAACAGTCTATTGCCTCCCCCAGTGATATCACAATTTGACAGTTCATTGCCCCCCCCCCCCCCAAGGATATCAAAATGTAACAGACTATTCCCTCCAGTGATTCCAACATTTAACAGTTTATTGCCCCCCCCCCCCCCCCCACAGTGATACCAACATTTAACAGTTTATTGCCCCCCAGTGATATCAACATTTAAGTCTATTCCCCCCCCCCATGATATCAACATTTAACAGTTTATTGCCCCCCTCCAGTGGTCCAACATTTATCAGTTTATCCCGCCCCCCCCCCCCCCCCCGTGATACGAACATTTAACAGTTTATAGCCCCTCCCAGTGATATCAACATTTATCAGTTTATTCCTCCCCCCCGTGATATGAACATTTAACAGTTTATAGCCCCCCCCCCCCCAGTGATATCAACATTTATCAGTTTATTCCTCCCCCCCGTGATACGAACATTTAACAGTTTATAGCCCCCCCCCCCAGTGATATCAACATTTATCAGTTTATAGCCCCCCCCCCCCCCAGTGATATCAACATTTATCAGTTTATTCCTCCCGCCCGTGATACGAACATTTAACAGTTTATAGCCCCCCCCCCCCGTGATATCAACATTTATCAGTTTATAGCCCCCCCCCCCCCAGTGATATCAACATTTATCAGTTTATTCCTCCCCCCCCCGTGATACGAACATTTAACAGTTTATATAGCCCCCCCCCCCCCCAGTGATATCAACATTTATCAGTTTATTCCTCCCCCCCCCCCCCCCGTGATACGAACATTTAACAGTTTATAGCCCCCCCCCCCCCAGTGATATCAACATTTAACAGTTTATAACCCCCCCCCCAGTGATATCAACATTTATCAGTTTATTCCTCCCCCCCGTGATACGAACATTTAACAGTTTATAGTCCCCCCCCCCATGATATCAACATTTAACAGTTTATAGCCCCCCCCCAGTGATATCAACATTTATCAGTTTAATTCCCCCCTTAGTGATATCAACATTTAACAGTTTATAGCCCCCCCAGTGATATCAACATTTAACAGTTTAATTCCCCCCTTAGTGATATCAACATTTAACAGTTTAATTCCACCCTTAGTGATATCAACATTTAACAGTTTAATTCCCCCCTTAGTGATATCAACATTTAACAGTTTATTTCCCCCCTTAGTGATATCAACATTTAACAATTTATTGCCCCTCCCAGTGATATCAACATTTAACAGTTTATTGTCCCCCGTGATATCAACATTTAACAGTTTATTGCCACTCACAGTGATATCAACATTTAACATTTATTGTCCCCCGTGATATCAACATTTAACAGTTTATTGCCACTCACAGTGATATCAACATTTAACAGTTTATTGTCCCCCGTGATATCAACATTTAACAGTTTATTGCCCCTCCCAGTGATATCAACATTTAACAGTATATTGTCCCCTAGTGATATCAACATTTAACAGTTTATTGCCCCTCCTAGTGATATCAACATTTAACAGTTTATTGTCCCCCGTGATATCAACATTTAACAGTTTATTGCCCCTCCCAGTGATATCAACATTTAACAGTATATTGTCCCCCAGTGATATCAACATTTAACAGTTTATTGTCCCTCAGTGATATCAACATTCAACAGTTTATTGTCCCCCAGTGATATCAACATTTAACAGTTTATTGTCCCCCAGTGATATCAACATTTAACAGTTTATTGCCCCTCCCAGTGATATCAACATTTAACAGTAATTGTCCCCCAGTGATATCAATATTTAACAGTATATTGTCCCCTAGTGATATCAACATTTAACAGTTTATTGTCCCCTAGTGATATCAACATTTAACAGTTTATTGTCCCCCAGTGATATCAACATTTAACAGTTTATTGTCCCCCAGTGATATCAACATTTAACAGTTTATTGTCCCCCAGTGATATCAACATTTAACAGTATATTGTCCCCTAGTGATATCAACATTTAACAGTTTATTGTCCCCCAGTGATATCAACATTTAACAGTATATTGTCCCCCAGTGATATCAACATTTAACAGTTTATTGTCCCCCAGTGATATCGACATTTAACAGTATATTGTCCCCCAGTGATATCAACATTTAACAGTTTATTGTCCCCGAGTGATATCAACTTTTAACAGTATATTGTCCCCCAGTGATATCGACATTTAACAGTTTATTGTCCCCCAGTGATATCAACATTTAACAGTTTATTGTCCCCCAGTGATATCGACTTAACAGTCTATTGCCCCCCAGTGATATCAACATTAACAGTTTATTGCCCCCCTGTGATATCAACATTTAACAGTCTATTGCCCCTCCTAGTGATATCAACATTTAACAGTTTATTGCCCCCCAGTGATATCAACATTAACAGTTTATTGCCCCCCCAGTGATATCAACATTTAACAGTTTATTGCCCCCCCAGTGATATCAACATTAACAGTTTATTGCCCCCCTAGGATATCAACATTAACAGTCTATTGACCCCCTAGTGATATCAACATTAACAGTTTATTGCCCCCCTAGTGATATCAACATTTAACAGTTTATTGCCCCCCTCAGTTGATATCAACACTTAACAGTTTATTGTCCCCCAGTGATATCAACATTAACAGTTTATTGCCCCCCCCCCTGACATCAACATTTAACATTCTGTTGCCTCCCAGTGATATCACATTTAACAGTTTATTGTCCCCAGTGATATCACATTTAACAGTTTATTGTCCCCACAGTGATATCACATTTAACAGTTTATTGTCTTCACAGTGATATCAACATTTAACAGTTTATTGTCCACAGTGATATCAATATTAACATTATTGTCCCCACAGTGATATCAACATTGAACAGTTTATTGCCCCCATGATATCACATTTAACATTTTTGCTCCAGTGATATCAACATTAACAGTTTATTGTCCCCAGTGATATCACATTGAACAGTTTATTGTCTTCACAGTGATATCAAATTAACAGTTCATTGTCCCCAGTGATATCAACATTAACAGTTTATTTCCCCCTGAATCACATTTAACATTCTTTGCCCCAGTGATATCAACATTGAACAGTTTATTGCCCCAAGTGATATCAACATTGAACAGTTTATTGCCTCCCCCAGTGATATCGATTTTAACAGTTATTCTTCCAGTGATATCAACATTTAACAGTTTATTGTCCCCAGTGATATCAACATTGAACAGTTTATTGTCCCCAGTGATATCAAATTTCAACAGTTTATTGTCCACAGTGATATCAACATTGAACAGTTTATTGTCCCCAGTGATATCAACATTAACAGTTTATTGTCCCCAGTGATATACATTTTAACAGTTTATTGTCTCACAGTGATATCAACATTTAACAGTTTATTACCCCTCCCAGTGATATCACATTTAATAGTTTATTGTCCCACAGTGATATCAACATTAACAGTTTATTGTCCCCCAGTGATATCAACATTAACAGTTTATTGTCACCCCACAGTGATATCAACATTTAACAGTTATTGTCCCCCCAGTGATATCAACATTAACAGTTTATTGTCCCCCCCTAGTGATATCAACATTTAACATTATTGTCCCTCAGTGATATACCATACAGTTTAACAGTTTTATTGCCCCCCTAGTGATACCAACATTAACAGTTTATTGTCCCCTCCCCAGTGATATCAACATTAAAGTTTATTGCCCTCCCTAGTGATATCAACATTATACATTTATTGCCCCCAGTGATATCAACATTAATACTTATTGTCCCCCAGTGATACAACATTTAACAGTATATTGTACCTCCCAGTGATATCAACATTTAACAGTGTATATGTACCTCCCAGTGATATCAACATTTAACAGTATATTGTACCTCCCAGTGATATCAACATTTAACAGTGTATTGTACCTCCCAGTGATATCAACATTTAACAGTATATTGTACCTCCCAGTGATATCAACATTTAACATGTTGTATTGTACCCCCAGTGATACTCAACATTTAACAGTGTATTGTCCCCCAGTGATATCAACATTAACAGTATTATTGTACCTCCCAGTGATACAACATTTAACAGTTTATTGTACCTCCCAGTGATATCAACATTTAACAGTATTATTGTACCTCCCAGTGATACCAACATTCAACACATTTGTACCTCCCAGTGATATCAACATTTAACAGTATATTGTCCTCCCAGTGATATCAACATTAACAGTTATTGTACCTCCAGTGATACAACATTAACAGTATATTGTACCCCCAGTGATACAACATTTAACAGTTTATTGTCCCCAGTGACACAACATTTAACAGTATTGTACCTCCAGTGATACAACATTTACAGTTATTGTCCCATAACAACATGAACATATTCCAACATTTAACAGTTATATTGTCTCCAGTGATATCAACATTTAACAGTTATTGTCCACAACTACAACCAGTGATCAACATTTACAGTTTAATGTCCTTCCACATAACACGTATATGCAACAATTGAACGAGTTATTGCCAACCATGATATCAACATTGAACATATATTGTCCACCATGAATCAATTCAAACAGTATATTGCACATACACATGAATTCAAACATATAATAACAGTTATTCATACTGCGCATCTGATAATCAACATTAACTAGGTATAATCATACAACTAATACAACTTGACAGTTATGCCACACATGATTACATACATTAAACATTATCTAGCGCTAATGATACTCACAAACATCTAATCTAGTCCTACATAGATACAACCATGAACAATCATTGCCCCCACCCACCCCACATCATGATATCATCAATTACAACATTTAATGCCATCCACAACAATGAAACACACATACACACAGCAGTTCACCCCACCCCACCCACATGATATCCAAAAAAACATAAACAATAACAATCACAAACCCAGTGAACAACATCAACAGTTATTGCACCAGATAAAACACAAACATATGTCCCAGTGGAAACAAACAATCAATAATAAGTCCCCCAGAGATACAACATTTAACAACGTACTGTACTGCCAGTGATACAACACAATACAGTATTGTGACCCAGCATAATCAACATTAACAGTATATGTACTCCCAGTGATATCAACATTTAACAGTGATAGTACCTACCAGGATATCAACATTTAATAGTAGATTGTACCACCATATGATATCAACATTAAACAGTTAATGTCCTCCAGGACAACAAACGCACAGATTATGGCAAGGCTATGACAGTCGTATTTTCTTTGGTATTATCCCAGAATACCTCGTAGTTTCACTCTGTCCAACACATGGATTGTCCCACACAAAACTCACAGCTAGCAGCAACAGTAAGTAAGTTAGCAACAGTAAGATTAGCAACAGTGAATATGACAGCATCAGATTAGAAGACAACTACTAGTATGCATTAGCATATAGGACAAACACAGCAATCAAAGCTAAGCAGCAGGAGCAGAAACATGCAAACACGCAGAATACATATGGGAATGACAGCATGCAGAATGCTAACAACTACACATAAATTACAAGCCTGAAGCGTATTACCAGCATACATGCAGAGATTAGCACACAGGACAACTGACAGCATACTCAGAGATTAGCACTAGACACACATGCAGGTAGAACAAACTGACATAGCACTGCAGAGATTAGCACACAGACAACTGACAGCACTGCAGAGATTAGCACACAGGCAACTACAGCCGCACAGCACTGCAGAGATTAGCACACAGGACAACTGACAGCACTGCAGAGATTAGCACACAGGACAACTGACAGCACTACAGAGATTAGCACACAGGACAACTGACAGCACTACAGAGATTAGCACACAGGACAACTGACAGCACTGCAGAGTTAGCACACAGGACAATGACAGCATGCAGAGATTAGCAAACCAATGGTAGCAAATTGACAGCAAGCAAGAGATAGCACAGGACAATGAGCACAGCAGAGATTCACAGGACTGACAGCACTACAGAGATTAGCACCAGAAGACAAGGATTCCCAGACACTAGCAGAGATTAGCACACAGGACAACTGACAGCACTGCAGAGATTAGCACACAGGACAACTGACAGCACTGCAGAGATTAGCACACAGGACAACTGACAGCATGCAGAGATTAGCACACAGGACAACTGACAGCACTGCAGAGATTAGCACACAGGACAACTGACAGCACTGCAGAGATTAGCACACAGGACAACTGACAGCACTGCAGAGATTAGCACACAGGACAACTGACAGCACTGCAGAGATTAGCACACAGGACAACTGACAGCACTGCAGAGATTAGCACACAGGACAACTGACAGCATGCAGAGATTAGCACCAGGACAACTGACAGCATGCAGAGATTAGCACACAGGACAACTGACAGCATGCAGAGATTAGCACACAGGACAACTGACAGCACTGCAGAGATTAGCACACAGGACAACTGACAGCACTGCAGAGATTAGCACACAGGACAACTGACAGCACTGCAGAGATTAGCACACAGGACAACTGACAGCACTGCAGAGATTAGCACACAGGACAACTGACAGCACTGCAGAGATTAGCACACAGGACAACTGACAGCACTGCAGAGATTAGCACTCAGGACAACTGACAGCACTGCAGAGATTAGCACACAGGACAACTGACAGCATTGCAGAGATTAGCACTCAGGACAACTGACAGCATAGCAGAGATTAGCACACAGGACAACTGACAGCATAGCAGAGATTAGCACACAGGACAACTGACAGCACTGCAGAGATTAGCACACAGGACAACTGACAGCATATCAGAGATTAGCACACAGGACAACTGACATCACTGCAGAGATTAGCACACAGGACAACTGACAGCATAGCAGAGATTAGCACACAGGACAACTGACAGCATAGCAGAGATTAGGACACAGGACAACTGACAGCATAGCAGAGATTAGCACACAGGACAACTGACAGCACTGCAGAGATTAGCACACAGGACAACTGACAGCATAGCAGAGATTAGCACACAGGACAACTGACAGCACTGCAGAGATTAGTACACAGGACAACTGACAGCACTACAGAGATTAGCACACAGGACAACTGACAGCACTGCAGAGATTAGCACACAGGACAACTGACAGCACTGCAGAGATTAGCACACAGGACAACTGACAGCACTACAGAGATTAGCACACAGGACAACTGACAGCACTGCAGAGATTAGCACACAGGACAACTGACAGCACTGCAGAGATTAGCACACAGGACAATTGACAGCACTACAGAGATTAGCACACAGGACAACTGACAGCACTGCAGAGATTAGCACACAGGACAACTGACAGCACTGCAGAGATTAGCACACAGGACAACTGACAGCATAGCAGAGATTAGCACACAGGACAACTGACAGCACTGCAGAGATTAGTACACAGGACAACTGACAGCACTACAGAGATTAGCACACAGGACAACTGACAGCACTGCAGATTAGCACACAGGACAACTGACAGCACTGCAGAGATTAGCACACAGGACAACTGACAGCACTACAGAGATTAGCACACAGGACAACTAACAGCACTGCAGAGATTAGCACACAGGACAACTGACAGCACTGCAGAGATTAGCACACAGGACAACTGACAGCACTACAGAGATTAGCACACAGGACAACTGACAGCACTGCAGAGATTAGCACACAGGACAACTGACAGCACTGCAGAGATTAGCACACAGGACAACTGACAGCATAGCAGAGATTAGCACACAGGACAACTGACAGTATAGCAGAGATTAGCACACAGGACATCTGACAGCACTGCAGAGATTAGCACACAGGACAACTGACAGCATAGCAGAGATTAGCACACAGGACAACTGACAGCACTACAGAGATTAGCACACAGGACAACTGACAGCATTGCAGAGATTAGCACACAGGACAACTGACAGCACTACAGAGATTAGCACACAGGACAACTGACAGCACTACAGAGATTAGCACACAGGACAACTGACAGCACTGCTGAGATTAGCACACAGGACAACTGACAGCACTACAGAGATTAGCACACAGGACAACTGACAGCATAGCAGTTGTTGGTGATCTGATGATAGAAAGCTGAAAATACAATATCGACTAGAACCCCAATCTAATCAAGGCATTCAAAAAGAAAACAAAAAGAAAAGAAATAAGAAGCAGGAAGAGGAAGGAAGAAGAAGAAAAAAAAAAAAGAGGAGAAGGAGGAGGAGCAAGAAGAGGAAGAAGAAAAAGAAAAATAGAAGACGAAGAGGAAGATGAAGAAAGAAAAAGGAAGAAAAGGAAGAAGAAAAGGAAGAAGAAAAAGAATGGAGAAGAAGAAAGGAGAAGAAGAAGAAAAAGAAAGAAAGAAAGAAAGTACGAAAGAAAGAAAGAAAGAACA
>JAPXFY010000026.1:1272264-1274764 GCA_030674185.1 Monoplex corrugatus
TTGAGTCATCACGATTGTTATAGCGTAATTATCATGATTACTATAGCTGAATTATCATGATTGCTATAGGTGAATTATGATTACTATAGCTGAATTATCATGATTACTATAGCTGAATTATCATGATTGCTATAGGTGAATTATCATGATTGCTATAACTGAATTATCATGATTACTATAGCTGAATTATCATGATTGCTATAGGTGAATTATGATTACTATAGCTGAATTATCATGATTGCTATAACTGAATTATCATGATTACTATAGCTGAATTATCATGATTGCTGTAGAGTAATTATCATGGTTGCTCTAGTTGAGTCATCACGATTGTTATAGCGTAATTATCATGATTACTATAGCTGAATTATCATGATTGCTATAGGTGAATTATCATGATTACTATAGCTGAATTATCATGATTGCTATATGTGAATTATGATTACTATAGCTGAATTATCATGATTACTAAAGCTGAATAATCATGATTGCTATAGCTGAATTATCATGATTGCTATAGCTGAATTATCATGATTGCTATAGCTGAATTATCATGATTGCTATAGCTGAATTATCATGATTGCTATAGCCGAATTATCATGATTGCTGTAGCTGAATTATGATTACTGTAGCTGAATTATCATGATTGCTATAGGTGAATTATGATTACTATAGCTGAATTATCATGATTACTATAGCTGAATTATCATGATTGCTGTAGCTGAATTATGATTACTGTAGCTGAATTATCATGATTGCTACAGCTGAATTATCATGATTGCTATAACTGAATTATCGATTGCTGTAGCTGTATTATCATGATTGCTATAGGTGAATTATGATTACTATAGCTGAATTATCATGATTGCTATAGGTGAATTATCATGATTGCTCTAGCTGAATTATCATGATTGCTATAGGTGAATTATGATTACTATAGCTGAATTATCATGATTGCTATAACTGAATTATCATGATTGCTATAACTGAATTATCATGATTGCTGTAGCTGAATTATCATGATTGTTATAGCGTAATTATCATGATTGCTGTAGCTGAATTATCATGATTGCTATAACTGAATTATCATGATTGCTATAACTGAATTATCATGATTGCTATAGCTGAATTATCATGATTGCTATAACTGAATTATCATGATTGTTATAGCTGAATTATCATGATTGCTATAACTGAATTATCATGATTGCTATAACTGAATTATCATGATTGCTATAGCTGAATTATCATGATTGCTGTAGCTGAATTATCATGATTGTTATAGCGTAATTATCATGATTGCTGTAGCTGAATTATCATGATTGTTATAGCGTAATTATCATGATTGCTGTAGCTGAATTATCATGATTGCTATAACTGAATTATCATGATTGCTCTAGCTGAATCATCACGATTGTTATAGCGTAATTATCATGATTGCTGAAGGTGGATTACCGTGATTGTTATAGCGTAATTATCATGATTGCTGTAGCTGGATTACCGTGATTGCTATAGCGTAATTATCATGATTGCTATAAAACAATTATCATGCGTTCATAGCCTGGCAGAATGACTTATCCTCCACCTGTAAGAGAGACCACTTCAAACATCTCCAGTGCCGCGTCCAAGCCACCCTGCGCCACATGCAGGACGAATGGTGCAAGAAGAAGGCAGACGAAGTCCAGTTGTATGCTGATTTTAAAAACACGAAGATGTTCTTCAGCGCCATCAAGGCAGAGTATGGACCATGTTGACCGAGCACCACCCCTCTTATGTCAACGAACAGAACGCTACTGAAGGAGAAGAAAGCCATAAATGAAAGATGGAGAGAACACTTCAACACTCTTCTCGACAGACCCTCCACTGTCAGCAACGAAGTCATGGACCAGATCCCTCAGAGACCCACGATTGACAGCCTCCACCTCCTTCCTAGCTTGGGATAAGTCCAGAAAGCCATCAGAGAGACCCGCTGTGGAAAAGCCCCTGGCAAGGACGGGATCCCTGCACAAATTTACAAGGCTGCAGGACCAGTGGCTCTTGAACCTTCCATGACCTCCTCTGCAGCATTTGGGTGGAAGAGGTCATGCCACAGAAGTTCAGAATATGCCACAGTTGTCTCCCTCTATAAAAACAAGCGCAACCAGTCCGACCGTGGCAACTACCGAGGCTTATCTCTCCTGTCTATCGCGCGCCTCATCCTTAATCGTCTGATCTCTACCATCTCCGAGGAGAATCTCCCAGAATCCCAGTGTGGATTTCGTCCAGGCCGAAGCACAATTGACATGATCTTTGCGGATCGTCAGGTGCAAGAGAAGTGCAGAGAACAGAATGTGGATATGTATGCAGTCTTCATCGACCTGACCACGGCGTTTGATACCGTCAACAGACTGACTTTGTGGACAGTCCTTCAGAAACTTGGCTGCCCAAGAAAGTTGGTGACCCTGATTCGTCTGTTTCATGACAACATGACTGGCCTGGTTCTCTCTGGAGGAGAGGCGTC
>JAPXFY010000026.1:1279764-1304764 GCA_030674185.1 Monoplex corrugatus
ACTTATTGCTTCAGAAAGCTCTTCTTTGGTAGGCTCCTCATCCAATTCTGCAAACACGCCGAAAGAAGGCAAGACTGCTTCCATACCTGGATGTTCAGGGAGGTCTTGAACATAAAGCTTGGAGTAGTGTTCCACCCATCTTTCTAGCTGTTTAGCCTGGTCTTCTATCAGTTCGCCATCCTCAGATTTCAGTTTCGCCAGCTGGGTAATGGTCGGGCCTAGAGCAGTCTTCATTACAGAGTGCATTGTTTTTGTATCTCCACGATCGGATGCTGCTTGAATTTCTTTGCAAAGATTTATCCAATATTTATTTGCACACCTCCTTTCCTCGCGTTGCAGGATGGATTTGGTTGTGCGAAGATATTCCTTTGATTCTGGACTTGGATTTTTTTATTGGCTAAAAGTGATTTCTTTTTATTTCATACAGTGGCAAGAGATGGTCGGCATACTCATGCACCCAATCTTTTGAGCTGTTTTTGAGTACACCATAGGTCGACTTAGCTGACTCATAAATAAATTCCATCGCCTGCCAGCTCTCATCCACAGATTCACGCAGTTGAAAGTCATTTTTGTTTTGTATTTCATTTTTAAAAGTTTCTTTTTTTGAATAATTTTTACACATGTTGACATCTATTTTTGGTTTTGCAGCTGGTTTAGAATGGTGCTTTGGCTTAGGCTTGACGATCAACTCACAACGAGAGTATGGTCCGGTTGTGAGTATGATCCGTGTCACAGTCTGCGCTGTGGAAGCTATGCGTAACACAGACACAGTTAAGGTCAATCCTTCATGTCAGAACGAAATAAATCTGATGCCAATGCTTATACCTGGGATGACACCATGATACCTTGTGTTGATCCTTCAAGGCAAAGAAGGTCTTTGTTATTGCAAGATCATTGATGGTACAGAACTCTAATATCCTCTGACCATTTTCATTCATCTTGCCGATCCCATGATAGCCTAAGGCTCGAGGCCAATGACTCCGCTGATTGTCGACACGTGCGTTGAAGTCTCCAAAAATGAAAAGCAGTTCTTCTTCAGTATTCATGAGCCTAACAGTGTCTGCTAGAGCCTCATAAAAAGAATCCTTAACATCTGGAGAGGCACCAAATGTAGGAGAATACGCACTGACAAGGTTAACATTGCCCTTTGTGGTTTGGAGGCAGAGCGACATAGTTCGCTCTGAAATACCCGTAGCGGTGCTGATCGACCGCACTAGATTATTTCGGATGGCAAAACCAACACCATAAAGTCTGTGCTGGTTGGCATTTAGGCCTCTCCACAAAAAAGTATAATTTTTCTCTTTGAGAGATCCGCTACCCGCAATACGAGTCTCCTGCAGGGCAACTATGTCTAGGTTCAGACGTGATAGCTCCTTATCAATGACACCTGTTTTCCAAATATGGCCGTGTGACAGGTCCATATTATCAAGACCTGCCTGCGTCGTCCGGACGTTCCAAGTTCCAATCCGTAAAGGCAGTGACTTTTCGTTTTTCTTTTTCTCTAAGGCCAAGTTTAACGTCAAGACTTTCAACTTTTGGTTATAGCTCCATGACCCTAACTGAAGCAATCCTGACCTGGCAGGTTGGTACCTATTGTCCTGGGGCTGCCAGGATTAAGGGGGCGTAACCAACCGATGTGACTGAATAGCCATCCTACTGTCGATTGTGACCCCTGGCGCTCCCTGTATACGCCAGTTTGGGGAAGCTTATAACCAGTAACAGTCACAACCCGTGTTTTTTTTTTCGTCCACTTTCATAGTGACCGACGAAGTGTCCTCTCCGCTTTTGTCTCGTGTCCGTGAGATGGCCGTTTCCGCTGAGCCTGGGCTTCCGTTTTAGAAGCAAGTGTCTCGCCCAAACAACACTCACTTCCTCTCCACTCACGTGAACATTCCGCGAAGGAAAGACAGGTCAATACCTTGGCAGTATCCATGGAGTAGCAGGGGATGCCGGGTATTGGCAAAGTTGATCAATTACCGCCTGTGGGTCCCTCCCTCCTACACCTACACATACATACATGCATGCACACGCACATAAGCATACACACATGCACACGCATACACGTACACGTACACACACATGCATGCACACACACGCATGCATACAGACGCTTGCATATAACACAAGCACACACACACACGCACATACACAAACACACACACATACACACGCACACGCACAGATGCTCACACATAATGAAAAAATATAAATTCATTCTCTCTCTCTCTCTATCTCTCTATGTCTCTCTGTCTCCCTTTCTATTTGTCTTTCTTTCTGTCTCTCTGTATCTGTCTGTCTGTCTGTCTGTCTGTCTGCCTCTCACTCTTACACGCGCACACGCACGCACACCAGCCCATTATCACCATCAGAAACTTTTGTTTTTTAGCTGGGGTAGAAGGGGAAGCGGAAAGAGAGAGTGAAAGACACGGAATAATTGAGAGAGAGAGAGAGAGAGAGAGAGAGAGAGAGAGAGAGAGAGAGAGAGAGAGTGCTTTTCACTTTTCACGTGATCTGTCAACACGCAAAATCCATTAACACAAATAAACACACAAACAAACACACACAGACAAAACAAACATAGATCAAACACACGCACACAAACACAAATACAGACAAACACACACAAACAAAAAACAAACACACAGACAAAACAAACATTGGACCAAACACACGCACACAAACACAAACACACAAACACACAAACACACAAGCACACAAACGCACAAACACACACAGATACCGGCACACGTTATATCAGCATTGTTATTATTGTTAGTATTATGATTATTATCATCATCATCATTATCATATCATCATCGTCGTCGTTATGGTTACTACTACTAGTAGTAGTAGTAGTAGTAGCAGCAGTAGGAATAGTTGCATAGTAGTGATAGTTGTAGTGAATATCATCATCATCATCATCATCATCATCATCATCATCAGCAGCAGCAGCAGCAGCAGCAGCAGCAGCGGCGGCAATATGATTAGGTCAGTCTTGTGTATAAAACAGCTGCAGATTAATGTTAAGTTTGAAGAACTGATAAAGTTTTCAAACTTCGACATGACACAGGTAACATATCACTACATGTACATTCTTTGCTGCCGTCAGTGGCAAAAGCAGTTTGAAATCAAGTGTCAGTCAGTTTGGGGTCATGATGTGAATGGTGTACATGTTGAGACACAAACACAAACATCAAACGTGGAGGCGACCATCGTGCATCATTTCATGCAGTGTGACCAAAGTGTTGTTTGGCGTCAGCAGGGCATCCAGGAATGACCAAAGTGTTGTTGTTTGGCGTCAGCAGGGCATCCAGGAGTGACCAAAGTGTTGTTATTTGGCGTCAGCAGGACATCCAGGAGTGACCAAAGTGTTGTTATTTGGCGTCAGCAGGGCATCCAGGAGTGACCAAAGTGTTATTTGGCGTCAGCAGGACATCCAGGAATGACCAAAGTGTTATTATTTGGCGTCAGCAGGACATCCAGGAGTGACCAAAGTGTTATTTGGCGTCAGCAGGGCATCCAGGAGTCATGTCTGGGTGTGGCCTGGCGCCATCACAGTGCAGCCAAAGCAGTTGAACGCCGAATTGTTTGTTGCAGGGTGACGGCTTCTGCTCTGAGGCCTTGTGCTGTCGCTCTGTACTGACTGTGTCTGGCTTCCCTACACAGAGGGGCGTGGTACGCTGTGAAGACTTTGTGTCAACATCATGCGCTGATATGTTGGATACTTCATTGAGTACGCTTCATGTTATAGGGCAGTGTTGTAAAGAAGAGACAGGTGGAAGGGGGGGGGGAGAAACGGTGTTAGAATAGAGGGGTTTTGTAGAGATAAGAGGGATACATGGATATGGCGCACTTGCCCTGAACAATGGACTAGTAATTAAGATGAGACTGAACAAAGGTGAAAGAAGAAGAAGAAGAAGAAGAAGAAGAAGAAGAAGAAGAAGAAGAAGAAGAAGAAGAAGAAGAAGAAGAAGAAGAAGAAGAAGAAGAAGAAGAAGAAGAAGAAGAAGTTGAAGAAGAAGAAGAAGAAGAAGAAGAAGAAGAAGAAGAAGAAGAAGAAGAAGAAAAAGAAGAAGAAGAAGTTGAAGAAGAAAGAAGAAGAAGAAGAAGAAGAAGAAGAAGAAGAAGAAGAAGAAGAAAAAGAAGAAGAAGAAGAAGAAAGAAAAGAAGAAGAAGAAGAAGAAGAAGAAGAAGAAGAAGAAGAAGAAGAAGAAGAAGAAGAAGAAGAAGAAGAAGAAGAAGAAGAAGAAGAAGAAAGAAGATGATGATGAATATGATGATGATGATGATGATGATGAAGATGAAGAGGAAAAAAATATAAAATGAAGAAGACGACAAAGAAGAGAAAAACGACAGAACATGGCTGCGATCCATCTGGGAATCAATACAGCCAGCAAGGAGAAGATATTACATTTCCTTTGTTGAATATTCCGGTGCAGAGAGGCCGCCAGTAAGGACAAGAGAACGATTTTACCACTTGGTCGTCTGTCTTCCAGCCTCTCTTTTTACGGCATCACAAATAAGACACACAATACACCGTCCCCTCCTTCCTCCAACTTTGCACATTTTTACCTTTACCCCCACATCGTCCCCCTTTCACAACCCCTACCCACTCCATGCATCCACCAATTATTCTTATGGAAGACGAAATCCGCTTCAGAAGGATAGAAGTTAAGTTAATTGCTGGCAACATGGAGTTTCTGTTTTGCTATAATTACAGTTTTTAGACGATAAGCGTCAGACGATAAGCGTCATTCTTGAGTGTATTGTCTTCAGGATTTGGGGGCGCTGTACTGCGGCGACATGCTGATTGCGAAGAGAGCAGTCTTGATTTGACATGGTAAATTGACTGTGACAAAGAAAACAAACTTGTATCAGTGTCTTCTTGTTCTTGTATCAGTGTCTTCTTGTTCTTGTATCAGTGCCTTCTTGTTCTTGTATCAGTGTCTTCTTGTATCAGTGTCTTCTTGTTCTTGTATCAGTGTCTTCTTGTTCTTGTATCAGTGTCTTCTTGTTCTTGTATCAGTCTCTTCTTGTTCTTGTATCAGTGTCTTGTTCTTGTATCAGTGTCTTCTTGTTCTTGTATCAGTGTCTTGTTCTTGTATCAGTGTCTTCTTGTTCTTGTATCAGTGTCGTCTTGTTCTTGTATCAGTGTCTTCTTGTTCTTGTATCAGTGTCTTCTTGTTCTTGTATCAGTGTCTTCTTGTTCTTGTATCAGTGTCGTCTTGTTCTTGTATCAGTGTCTTCTTGTTCTTGTATCAGTGTCTTCTTGTTCTTGTATCAGTGTCTTGTTTTTGTATCAGTGTCTTGTTCTTGTATCAGTGTCTTCTTGTTCTTGTATCAGTGTCTTCTTGTTCTTATATCAGTGTCTTCTTGTTCTTGTATCAGTGTCTTCTTGTTCTTGTATCAGTGTCTTCTTGTTCTTGTATCAGTGTCTTCTTGTTCTTGTATCAGTGTCTTCTTGTTCTTGTATCAGTGTCTTCTTGTTCTTGTATCAGTGTCTTCTTGTTCTTGTATCAGTGTCTTCTTGTTCTTGTTCTTCTTGTTCTTGTTCTTCTTGTTCTTCTGGTTCTTCTTGTTCTTATTCTCCTTCTTGTTCTTCGTCTTGTTGTTGTTGTTGTACTTCTTCTTGTTCTTCGTCTTGTTGTTGTTGTTGTTGTTCTTCTTCTTCTTCTTCGTATCAGTGTCTTGTTTTGTATCAATGTCTTCTTGTTCTTGTATCAGTGTCTTCTTGTTCTTGTATCAGTGTCTTCTGTATCAGTGTCTTCTTGTTCTTGTATCAGTGTCTTCTTGTTCTTGTATCAGTGTCTTGTTTTGTATCAGTGTCTTGTTCTTGTATCAGTGTCTTGTTGTTCTTGTATCAGTGTCTTGTTCTTGTATCAGTGTCTTGTTGTTCTTGTATCAGTGTCTGTTCTTGTATCAGTGTCTTCTTGTTCTTGTATCAGTGTCTTCTTGTTCTTGTATCAGTGTCTTCTTGTTCTTGTATCAGTGTCGTCTTGTTCTTGTATCAGTGTCTTCTTGTTCTTGTATCAGTGTCGTCTTGTTCTTGTATCAGTGTCGTCTTGTTCTTGTATCAGTGTCGTCTTGTTCTTGTATCAGTGTCGTCTTGTTCTTGTATCAGTGTCGTCTTGTTCTTGTATCAGTGTCTCTTGTTTTTGTATCAGTGTCTTCTTGTTCTTGTATCAGTGTCTTCTTGTTCTTGTATCAGTGTCGTCTTGTTCTTATATCAGTGTCTTCTTGTTCTTGTATCAGTGTCTTGTTGTTGTATAAGTGGCTTCTTGTTCTTGTATCAGTGTCTTCTTGTTTTGTATCAGTGTCTTCTTGTTCTTGTATCAGTGTCTTCTTGTTCTTGTATCAGTGTCTTCTTGTTCTTGTATCAGTGTCTTCTTGTTCTTGTATCAGTGTCTTGTTCTTGTATCAGTGTCTTTTTCTTGTATCAGTGTCTTCTTGTTCTTGTATCAGTGTCTTCTTGTTCTTGTATCAGTGTCTTCTTGTTCTTGTATCAGTGTCTTCTTGTTCTTGTATCATTGTCTTCTTGTTCTTGTATCAGTGTCGTCTTGTTCTTGTATCAGTGTCTTCTGTTGTTCTTGTATCAGTGTCTTTGTTCTTGTATCAGTGTCTTCTTGTTCTTGTATCAGTGTCGTCTTGTTCTTGTATCAGTGTCTTCTTGTTCTTGTATCAGTGTCTTCTTGTTCTTGTATCAGTGTCTTCTTGTTCTTGTATCAGTGTCTTGTTCTTGTATCAGTGTCTTCTTGTTCTTGTATCAGTGTCTTCTTGTTCTTATATCAGTGTCTTCTTGTTCTTGTATCAGTGTCTTCTTGTTCTTGTATCAGTGTCTTCTTGTTCTTGTATCAGTGTCTTCTTGTTCTTGTATCAGTGTCTTCTTGTTCTTGTATCAGTGTCTTCTTGTTCTTGTATCAGTGTCTTGTTCTTGTATCAGTGTCTTCTTGTTCTTGTATCAGTGTCTTCTTGTTCTTGTATCAGTGTCTTTGTTCTTGTATCAGTGTCTTCTTGTTCTTGTATCAGTGTCTTCTTGTTCTTGTATCAGTGTCCTTGTTCTTGTATCAGTGCTTTTCTTGTATCATGTCTTGTTCTTGTATCAGTGTCTTCTTGTTCTTGTATCAGTGTCTTTTGTTCTTGTATCAGTGTCTTCTTGTTCTTGTATCAGTGTCTTTTCTTGTTCTTCTTGTTCTTTAGTGTCTTCTTGTTCTTGATCAGTGTCTTTTGTTCTTGTATCAGTGTCTTCTTGTTCTTGTTTCCTTCTGTATTTTTCTTGTATCAGTGTCTTCTTGTTTCTTGTATCAGTTTCTCTGTTCTTGTATCAGTGTCTTTGTCTTGTATCAGTGTCTTCTTGTTCTTGTATCAGTGTCTTTGTTCTTGTATCAGTGTTCAGTCTTTTGTTCTTGTATCAGTGTCTTCTTTTCTTGTATCAGTGTCGTCTTGTTCTTGTATCAGTGTCTTGTTCTTGTATCAGTGTCTTCTTGTTCTTGTATCAGTGTTCTTGTTCTTGTATCAGTGTCTTTGTTTCTGTCTTGTTCTTGTATCAGTGTCTTGTTGTTCTTGATCATGTTCATGTGATCAGTGTCTTTGTTCTTGTATCAGTGTCTTCTTGTTCTTGTATCAGTGTCTCTTGTTCTTGTATCAGTGTCTTCTTCTTGTATCAGTGTCTTCTTGTTCTTGTATCAGTGTTCTTGTTCTTGTATCATGTCTGTTCTGTTCATTTCTGTTCTTGTATCAGTGTCTTCTTGTTCTTCGTATCAGTGTCTTCTGTTCTTAGCTTATCAGTGTCTTCTTTCTTGTATCAGTGTCTTGTCTTGTATCAGTGTCTGTTCTGATCAGTGTCTTCTGCTTGTATCAGTGTCTTCTTTTCTTGTATCAGTGTCTTTTTCTTGTATCAGTGTCTTCTTGTTCTTGTATCAGTGTCTTCTTGTTCTTGTATCAGTGTCTTGTTTTTTTCTAGTCTTGTTCTGTATCAGTGTCTTCTTGTTCTTGTATCAGTGTCTTCTTTCTTGTATCAGTGTCGTCTTGTTCTTGTATCAGTGTCTTTTCTTGTATCAGTGTCTTCTTGTCTTGTATCAGTGTCTTCTTGTTCTTGTATCAGTGTCTTTCTTGTATCATTGTTCTGTATCAGTGTCTCTTGTTCTTGTATCAGTGTCTTCTTGTTCTTGTATCAGTTTGTCTTCTGTTCTTGTATCAGTGTCTTCTTGTTCTTGTATCAGTCTTCTTGTTCTTGTTCAGTCTCTTTTGTATCAGTGTCTTCTTGTTCTTGATCAGTTCTTTCTTGTATCAGTGTCTTCTTTTCTTGTCATCTCTTGTACTGTCTTCTTGGTTCTTGTATCTGTGTCTTGTTCTTGTATCATGTCTTCTTGTCTTATCGTTCTTCTTGTTCATGTCTTCTTGTTCTTCTTCTTCTTCTTATCGTTCTTCTTCTTGTATCATGCCTTGTTGTTCTCTCTTATCATATCTCTCTTATCAGTGTCTTCTGTTGTGTCTGTTCTGTATCAGTGTCTGTTGTATCATGTCTCTCTTCGTATCATCTTCTTGTTCTCTACATTCTTCTTTCTACATCTCTTCTATCTTCTTCTATTCTTCAGTCTTTTTTTCTTCTTTTCTTCTCTGTCTCCGTCGCTTTCGTTCTTCTTCTGTTTTCTTTTCCTTCTTCTTCTCTTCTTCTTCTCCTTTTCTCTTTCTATCATTCTCCATTCTTATCATCTTCTCTGTATCATCTTCTCGTTCATGTCTTCATCTATCATCATCTCATATCATCTCATTCTCATATCATTGTCATCATTTCTTATCATCTATCATTATCTTATACATCATCATCATCTTCATCATCTCTTTTCTCTCTTCTTCTTTTTCTTTTCTTCTTTTCTTCTTTCTCTCCTTTTTCTTTCACTTCTCATCTATCATCATCATATCATTTCTCTTCATCATTCATCTCTTCTTCTTCTTCTTTTCTCTGTTCGTTCTTTTCTTCTTCTTCTTCTTGTCTTCTGTTCTTCTCTCTTTCTTCTTCTTCTTCTACTTCATACATTGACATTCTTCTTCTTCTACTTCTTCTTCTACTTACACTTCTTCTTAAGCTTGACTGTGAAGAGTCATTGTGAGAGCGGCCCAAAAGTACTGTTTACCTGATTCTTCCAGTAAAAGACTGGTCTCTACACATGGTCTCTCTGTCCATGGCGCAGTGTTGTCAGTGGTTCGTTTTTTTCTGCCTTCCCTTCTGTTTCCCGCCTCAACAGTTCCCTGAAGGACTGATGTAGCCAGGTCGTTAGATCTTGTTACATGGCCATACCTGCAGGATTGATGTAGCCAGGTCGTTAGATCTTGTTACATGGCCATACCTGAAGGACTGATGTAGTCAGGTCGTTAGATCTTGTTACATGGCCATACCTGAAGGACTGATGTAGCCAGGTCGTTAGATCTTGTTACATGGCCATACCTGCAGGATTGATGTAGTCAGGTCGTTAGATCTTGTTACATGGCCATACCTGAAGGATTGATGTAGCCAGGTCGTTAGATCTTGTTACATGGCCATACCTGAAGGACTGATGTAGTCAGGTCGTTAGATCTTGTTACATGGCCATACTTGAAGGACTGATGTAGTCAGGTCGTTAGATCTTGTTACATGGCTATACCTGGAGGACTGATGTAGCCAGGTCGTTAGATCTTGTTACATGGCCATACCAATGCAGTTTCCTTTCCGTTAACGAAGGTCAGCAAATAAGTCAATAAATGAATAAACAAACAAATAGATAAACGAATAAATTGACTCTAAAGAGAATTGGAATGATGCACGCTGAGTATTGAAGGCCAACGGGGAAGTACATGTCTCACTGCTGGCTGTACACTGTGACATGGGGACAGCTCATTTACATGTCTGACTGCTGTACATTGTAACATGGGGACAGTTCATTTACATGTCTGACTGCTGTACACTGTGACATGGGGACAGCTCATTTACATGTCTGACTGCTGTACATTGTGACATGGGGACAGTTCATTTACATGTCTCACTGCTGGCTGTACACTGTGACATGGGGACAGCTCATTTACATGTCTCACTGCTGACTGTACATTGTGACATGGGGACAGTTCATTTACATGTCTGACTGCTGTACATTGTGACATGGTGACAGTTCATTTACATGTCTGACTGCTGACTGTACATTGTGACATGGGGACAGCTCATTTACATGTCTGACTGCTGTACATTGTGACATGGTGACAGTTCATTTACATGTCTGACTGCTGTCTGTACATTGTGACATGGTGACAGTTCATTTACATGTCTGACTGCTGTCTGTACATTGTGACATGGGGACAGTTCATTTACATGTCTGACTGCTGTCTGTACATTGTGACATGGTGACAGTTCATTTACATGTCTGACTGCTGACTGTACACTGTGACATGGTGACAGTTCATTTACATGTCTGACTGCTGTACATTGTGACATGGGGACAGTTCATTTACATGTCTGACTGCTGTCTGTACACTGTGACATGGGGACAGTTCATTTACATGTCTGACTGCTGTCTGTACACTGTGACATGGTGACAGTTCATTTACATGTCTCACTGCTGACTGTACATTGTGACATGGGGACAGTTCATTTACATGTCTGACTGCTGTCTGTACACTGTGACATGGGGACAGTTCATTTACATGTCTCACTGCTGTACATTGTGACATGGTGACAGTTCATTTACATGTCTCACTGCTGACTGTACATTGTGACATGGGGACAGTTCATTTACATGTCTGACTGCTGACTGTACACTGTGACATGGTGACAGTTCATTTACATGTCTCACTGCTGTACATTGTGACATGGGGACAGCTCATTTACATGTCTGACTGCTGTACATTGTGACATGGTGACAGTTCATTTACATGTCTGACTGCTGACTGTACACTGTGACATGGGGACAGTTCATTTACATGTCTGACTGCTGACTGTACATTGTGACATGGGGACAGTTCATTTACATGTCTGACTGCTGACTGTACATTGTGACATGGTGACAGTTCATTTACATGTCTGACTGCTGGCTGTACACTGTGACATGGGGACAGTTCATTTACATGTCTGACTGCTGTACATTGTGACATGGGGACAGTTCATTTACACGTCAATGAAACCTGGTTTCAGCCTGTCGGGGATGAACCCAAGGAGAGGGATCTTGCTCCTCCCGGTCACCGTACACTCTCGTTCGCTCGCAAAACTGGTCTCGGCGGCGGCATCGCTTTTGTTGTTGCCGAATCCCTCCTGCCCCGAATTACTACCAAGACTGACTTTAAATTCAAACACTCTACTTTTGAAATTGTCCAGCTCTCCCTCACTCTACCCCACCAGACTTTCCATCTGCTGTTCCTCTACCGTCCACCACCCAGCCCAAAGAACCAGCTTAAAAACCATGTGTTTGTAGAAGAGTTTCCAGACCTCCTTGCCTACTGTAACACCTTGAAAGGCTGTTTCATCATTGCAGGAGACTTTAATTTTCATTATAATGAACCTAACCAGACCCACACTGCTAAACTGATAAGCTCTTTGAACTCCTTTGGCTTGACCCAATCTATCGACACTCCAACCCACGAAAAAGGCAACATCCTCGATTGGGTTGTTCATAGAACTGACCAGTCCTTCATCAAATCCATTGAAATTGATTATACTCTTCCTTCGGATCATGTCTGTATCCTCGGCCAACTTTCAATGACCAAGCCTCCACCCCAAACTACCTATGTCATGGTCAGAAAACTAGTTGATATCAACACCGTCGTCTTCAACGAAGATCTCCTGGCCGCTCTTCAGTCCTGTCCTCCAGCCTCTGCTGACGACCTCAATCGGACTATTAGTGATCTGCTGGACATGCACGCCCCCGCCACCAGACGTAGGGTATCCCAGAGACCACCATCGCCCTGGTTTTCTGCCGTTGGCCCTGATCTTCTTAAGGCCAAGCGTGAACGCCGTCGTGCTGAAAGACGGTGGCTGAAGAACAGCATTACTATCAATAAACAGATTTTTCAGGCTGCCAACAAAACTGTCAATGCTATAGTTGACTCTGCTAAGTCTGCCTTTTACAATGCGAAAATTATTGCATGTTCTACATCAAAACAGCTATATTCCGTTACTAATACCCTCCTTGGCAAATCAGATAAATCTCCTCTCCCATCATGCTTTCCCCCTGCCCATCTAGCACAACATTTTTCAGATTTTTTCATTGATAAAATTAGGTCCATCCGTTCCAGTCTTGACTCCCAGCCCATCTCTCAACCTCCTATTCCCGATCCTCTGTTTCAAGGCACACCACTTATTTCTTTTCAGCCTGCTTCTGAAACTACTATCCGCAATGTAATCCGCCATTCTGACATCAAGACCTGTGAGCTTGATCCTCTTCCAGCATCTATCTTAACACACTGCCTAGATACTTTGCTCCCTCACTTCACAACTGTCATCAACAATTCCCTGTCATCTGGTATCTTTCCCACTTCCTTCAAATCTGCCCTGGTCAGACCTCTTTTAAAGAAACCTAGTCTTGACCCCAATAACCTCAAAAACTATCGACCTGTTTCCAACCTACCTTTCTTATCCAAAGTCCTTGAAAAAATTGTTCTCGCACAGATCTCTGATCATATCACCGCCAACAACCTCTCTTACCCTTATCAGTCGGCTTATCGCACTGGACACAGCCCTGAAACTGCTCTTGTAAAAATTGCAAATGATATTCTGACTGCTCTTGATCAAAATCAAATCTCTCTTCTATCTCTCCTTGATCTCTCGGCTGCATTCGACACCATCGACCATTCTATCATGCTCACACGTCTCCATAAAGTGTTCGGTATCTCTGACATCGCTCTGTCTTGGTTCCAGTCCTACCTCTCCAATCGCACTCAAACAGTCTCTGTCTGTTGTTCATCCTCTGCACCCGCTACCCTCCAGTTTGGTGTGCCCCAAGGCTCTGTTTTAGGTCCCATCCTATTTGTGCTGTACACACAACCCCTCTCTGAAATTATGCGACTTCACTCTATGTCCCATCATAGCTTTTCTGATGACAACCAACTCTATACTTCTGGTTCCCTCCCACAACTGCCCTCTATAATCAGACAAACCCAAGGCTGCATTTCTGATGTTCACTCCTGGATGACTGTAAACAAACTTCAACTCAACCCATTAAAACTGAACTTAGCCTTATCTCTCCCACCACATTGGCTAAGTGTTCTTCCCTTCCTCTGTCTGTCTCTCTGCTTGGATCTGACATTCCACTATCTTCCACTGTCCGCAATCTTGGAGTCACTCTTGATAACACCCTGTCCTTTGAAAAACACGTCCAGAATGTTTGCAGATTATGCTATCTTGAGATACGCAGAATTTCTTCTATTCGCAATATCCTCTCTGTTGAAGCCACCAAAACTCTCCTCTGTGCCTTTGTTCTCTCTCGTCTCGACTACTGCAACTCCCTCCTCTCGGGCTGTCCTTTCTCTCTCATTCAAAAGCTTCAAAAAGTTCAAAACAATGCTGCTAGGCTCATCTTCAGAAAATCTCGTTCCTCTCATGTCACTCCTCTTCTCAAATCTCTTCACTGGTTACCTGTTGAAAAGAGAATTCGCTACAAGATTGCTTTGTTATGTTTTAAGTCTCTCAACGGTCTTGCACCCCCTTACATCTCTGACCTCCTCCATCTGTACACCCCCTCTCGTCAACTTCGTTCCTCGGCTGATACTCGTACCTTCCGCATACCATCCTGTCGCACTAAAACCTATGGTCAACGCTCCTTTTCCTATCAGGCCCCTGTAATCTGGAATCAGCTCCCTGTCTCTGTTCGCCACTCTGCAACTCTCACTTCTTTCAAGTCCTCTCTGAAAACCCATCTCTTCCAGTCCCTCTCATGATACTTATAAAGACTCTACCACCTAACTTCCCCAAATCCCCCCTTGTTGTCTTTTGAGCCTTGAATGTCGGCTGGTGTGTGTGTGTGTGTGTGTGTGTGTGTGTGTGTGTGTGTGTGTGTGTGTGTGTGTGTGTGTGTGTGTGTGTGTGTGTGTGTGTGTGTGTGTGTGTGTGTGTGTGTGTGTGTTTTGGTTGTGTCTGCGTGATACCTGTAAGCGCTTAGGGCTCTTGTTTTCATCAGATTAGGCGCTATATAAATGCTCTTTATTATTATTATTATTATTATGTCTGACTGCTGTACACTGTGACATGGGGACAGTTCATTTACATGTCTGACTGCTGTACACTGTGACATGGGGACAGTTCATTTACATGTCTGACTGCTGTCTGTACACTGTGACATGGGGACAGTTCATTTACATGTCTGACTGCTGGCTGTACACTGTGACATGGGGACAGTTCATTTACATGTCTGACTGCTGGCTGTACACTGTGACATGGGGACAGTTTTCTTTACATGTCTGACTGCTGTCTGTACACTGTGACATGGTGACAGTTCATTTACATGTCTGACTGCTGTCTGTACACTGTGACATGGGGACAGTTCATTTACATGTCTGACTGCTGTCTGTACACTGTGACATGGGGACAGCTCATTTACATGTCTGACTGCTGTACACTGTGACATGGTGACAGTTTCTTTACATGTCTGACTGCTGTCTGTACACTGTGACATGGGGACAGCTCATTTACATGTCTGACTGCTGTACACTGTGACATGGTGACAGTTCATTTACATGTCTGACTGCTGTCTGTACATTGTGACATGGGGACAGTTCATTTACATGTCTGACTGCTGACTGTACATTGTGACATGGGGACAGTTCATTTACATGTCTGACTGCTGATTGTACATTGTGACATGGTGACAGTTCATTTACATGTCTGACTGCTGACTGTACACTGTAACATGGGGACAGTTCATTTACATGTCTGACTGCTGACTGTACATTGTGACATGGTGACAGTTCATTTACATGTCTGACTGCTGTACATTGTGACATGGGGACAGTTCATTTACATGTCTGACTGCTGACTGTACATTGTGACATGGGGACAGTTCATTTACATGTCTGACTGCTGTCTGTACATTGTGACATGGTGACAGTTCATTTACATGTCTGACTGCTGTACATTGTGACATTGGTGACAGTTCATTTACATGTCTGACTGCTGTACATTGTGACATGGGGACAGTTCGTTTACATGTCTGACTGCTGACTGTACAATGTGACATGGGGACAGTTCATTTTACATGTCTGACTGCTGTCTGTACACTGTGACATGGGGACAGTTCATTTACATGTCTGACTGCTGTCTGTACACTGTGACATGGGGACAGTTCATTTACATGTCTGACTGCTGTCTGTACATTGTGACATGGGGACAGTTCATTTACATGTCTGACTGCTGTCTGTACACTGTGACATGGGGACAGTATATTTACATGTCTGACTGCTGTCTGTACACTGTGACATGGGGACAGTTCATTTACATGTCTGACTGCTGTCTGTACACTGTGACATGGGGACAGTTCATTTACATGTCTGACTGCTGTCTGTACACTGTGACATGGGATAGTTCATTTACATGTCTGACTGCTGTCTGTACATGTGACATGGGACAGTTCATTTACATGTCTGACTGCTGACTGTACATTGTGACATGGGGACAGTTCATTTACATGTCTGACTGCTGACTGTACATTGTCACATGGGGACAGTTCATTTACATGTCTGACTGCTGTACATTGTGACATGGGGACAGTTCATTTATATGTCTGACTGCTGTACATTGTGATATGGTGACAGTTCATTTACATGTCTGACTGCTGACTGTACATTTGTGACATGGGGACAGTTCATTTACATGTCTGACTGCTGACTGTACATTGTGACATGGGGACAGTTCATTTACATGTCTGACTGCTGACTGTACATTGTGACATGGGGACAGTTCATTTACATGTCTGACTGCTGTACATTGTGACATGGTGACAATTCATTTACATGTCTGACTGCTGTACATTGTGACATGGGGACAGTTCATTTACAAATCTGACTGCTGACTGTACATTGTGACATGGGGACAGTTCATTTACATGTCTGACTGCTGTCTGTACATTGTGACATGGGGACAGTTCATTTTACATGTCTGACTGCTGACTGTACATTGTGACATGGAGACAGTTCATTTACATGTCTGACTGCTGACTGTACATTGTGACATGGGGACAGTTCATTTACATGTCTGACTGCTGACTGTACATTGTTACATGGGGACAGTTCATTTACATGTCTGACTGCTGACTGTACATTGTGACATGGGGACAGTTCATTTACATGTCTGACTGCTGTCTGTACATTGTGACATGGGGACAGTTCATTTACATGTCTGCTGCTGTCTGTACATTGTGACATGGGGACAGTTCATTTTACATGTCTGACTGCTGACTGTACATTGTGACATGGGGACAGTTCATTTACATGTCTGACTGCTGACTGTACATTGTGACATGGGGACAGTTCATTTACATGTCTGACTGCTGTCTGTACATTGTGACATGGGGACAGTTCATTTACATGTCTGACTGCTGACTGTACATTGTGACATGGGGACAGTTCATTTACATGTCTGACTGCTGACTGTACATTGTGACATGGGGACAGTTCATTTACATGTCTGACTGCTGACTGTACATTGTGACATGGGGACAGTTATTTCATCGCGATTCATGTACAGTTCATTACTGTCTGACTGCTGCTGTACATTGTGACATGGGACAGTTCATTTACATGTCTGACTGCTGTACTGTACATTGTGACATGGGGACAGTTCATTTACATGTCTGACTGCTGACTGTACATTGTGACATGGGGACAGTTCATTTACATGTCTGACTGCTGACTGTACATTGTGACATGGGGACAGTTCATTTACATGTCTGACTGCTGACTGTACATTGTGACATGGGGACAGTTCATTTACATGTCTGACTGCTGTACATTGTGACATGGGACAGTTTGACATGTTACATTTACATTGTCATGGACACATTACTTTTAGCTTACATTGTGACATGGGGACAGTTCATTTACATGTCTGACTGCTGTCTGTACATTGTGACATGGGACAGTTCATCATTTACATGTCTACTTGACATGGACTGTCTGTACATCTGTGACAGTGGACGACAGTTCATTTACATGTCTGACTGCTGTCTGTACATTGTGACATGGGGACAGTTCATTTACATGTCTGACTGCTGTACATTGTGACATGGGACAGTTCATTTACATGTCTGATGTAGTGACATGGAAGTCATACATGTTACTGTGTACATGTGACATGGGGACAGTTCATTTACATGTCTGACTGCTGACTGTACATTGTGACATGGGGACAGTTCATTTACATGTTCTGACTGCTGCTGTACATTGTGACATGGGACAGTTCATTTACATGTCTGACTCTGATGTACATTGTACATGGGACAGTTCATTTCATGTCATGCTCTGTCTGTACATCGTGACATGGTGACAGTTTATTTAATGTCTGACTGCTGAGTACATGTGACATGGGGACAGTTCATTTAAAGTCATGAGCTGATGTAATGGAAGGGGAAAGATCATTACAGGGGACTGAGAAGAGTGTGGACAGGGGACAGTTATTTACATGATCTGAATGCTGTACATTGTGACATGGGGAAGTTCATTAAGTCTGACTGACTTGTAATGTGACATGGGACATTACATTTACATGTGATGTGTGTACATGTGACAACGGAAGTATTAATGTCTGACTGCTGACAATTGTGATGGGACAGTTCATTACAGAATGATGTGAATGTAATTGTGACATGGGACAGTTCATTACATGTTGAGCTGCTGTAAATGAGAACAATGGAGACAGTTCAGGTAAATGTGAGATGATGATGGACAGAAAGGGGACAGTTATTTAAGAAGAGAAGGTAGAATTGTGAATGGGAGCATATGTACATGTCTGACTACGTACATTGAACAGCAAGGTATGAATGTTTGCACATTGTTCTGATTAGCTAATGTACATGTACATGGGAATGTTCATTTATAATGTCTTGACTACTGATACTAGTTAATGTTTTGACATTGGATGGGACAGTTCAATTACAAGTATGAATGCTGAGTACATTGTGACATGGGACAGTTCAGTTAACAGTGCTGATGTATGTACATTGTAGACATGGGGACAGTTATTTACATGTTGACTGCTGACTGACATTGACATGGGGACAGTTCATATTTACATGTCTGACTGCTGCTGTAAATTGTGACATGGGGACAGTTCATTTACATGTTGACTGCAGCTGTACATTGTGCATTGGGACAGTTCATTTACATGTCTGACTGCTGTACATTGTGACATGGGGGACAGTTCATTTACATGTCTGATGCTGTCTGTACATTGTGACATGGGGACAGTTCATTTACACAACGGTTGATTATAATTGTGGCCACCTTTGACCAAATACAGCTATTTCTGATAGCCCGTCACTATCATTGCATTTATCCCTTAATATATCGGAACAAAAAGAAGCATGAATGTGGGGCAAGCGAGCAAGAGAGAGAGAGAGAGAGAGAGAGAGAGAGAGAGAGAGAGATAGAGAGAGAGAGAGAAAGAAAGAAAAGAGAGAGAGAGAGGCGAAATATAATGAGAAGAGAGAGAGAGAGAGAGAGAGAGAGGGGGGGAGGCGAATACATGAATACGAAATGTATTCAAGATAAGGCAAGCGCATCACTTGGGGGAGGAGGTATAAGCAACTATATAATACAACTTGTTATGACATATTGTAAGCACGTCAGAAAACGTACGTGAAAATTAACAGTATATTATAATTGTTGTACCAACGAGAAGAAGAAAGAGGAGAAGTAGAAGTGGGATAAGGAAAAAAGAAGGTGATGGAGAAGAAGAAGAAAAAAGAGGAAGAAATAAAAAATGAAGAAGGAAGAAAAAAGAGAGAAGTAAGAAGAAGAAAGAGGAGGAGAGGAAGAAGAAGAAGGAAGAAAAAAGAAGAGAACAGAAAAAGGAAGGAGGAGGAGAGGAAGAAGAAGAAGGAGAAGAAGGGAAAAAGTGTTGTGGAATATGTTGTGCTATACGTGTGAAACAGCAAGGTATGAATGTTGTGCAGCATTGTGTGTGACGTTAGCCTAACAAACAGCAAGGTGTGAATGTTGTGCAACATTATGTACTGTAGGTGTGACATTAGCCTAATAAATATCAAGGTATGAATGTTGTGCAGCATTATATGCTATAGATGTGACGTTAGTCTAACAAAGAGCAAGGTATGAATGTTGTGCAGCATTATATGCTATAGATGTGACGTTAGTCTAACAAAGAGCAAGGTATGAATGTTGTGCAGCATTATATGCTATAGATGTGACGTTAGTCTAACAAAGAGCAAGGTATGAATGTTGTGCAGCATTATGTGCTATAGATGTGACGTTAGTCTAACAAAGAGCAAGGTATGAATGTTTGCAGCATTATGTGCTATAGGTGTGACGTTAGTCTAACAAAGAGCAAGGTATGAATGTTGTGCAGCATTATGTGCTATAGATGTGACGTTAGTCTAACAAAGAGCAAGGTATGAATGTTGTGCAGCATTATATGCTATAGATGTGACGTTAGTCTAACAAAGAGCAAGGTATGAATGTTGTGCAGCATTATGTGCTATAGGTGTGACGTTAGCCCAACAAACATCATGGTATAAATGTTGTGCAGCATTATTGCTATAGATGTGACGTTAGCCTAAACAAAGAACAAGGTATAAATGTTGTGCAGCATTATGTGCTATAGATGTGACGTTAGCCTAACAGAGAACAAGGTGTGAATGTTGTGCAGCATTATGTGCTGTAGTGTGACGTTAGCCTAACAAAGAGCAAGGTATAAAATGTTGTGCAGCATTATATGCTATAGATGTGACGTTAGCCTAACAAAGAACAAGGTATAAATGTTGTGCAGCATTATGTGCTATAGATGTGACGTTAGCCTAACAGAGAACAAGGTGTGAATGTTGTGCAGCATTATGTGCTGTAGGTGTGACGTTAGCGTAACAAAGAACAAGGTATAAATGTTGTGCAGCATTATGTGCTATAGATGGGACGTTAGCCTAACAGAGAGCAAGGTATATGAATGCTGTGCAGCATTATATGCTGTAGGTGTGACGTTAGCCTAACAGAAAACAAGGTATAAATGTTGTGCAGCATTATGTGCTATAAATGTGACTTAAGCCTAACAAAGAACAAGGTATAAATGTTGTGTAGCATTATATGCTGTAGGTGTGACGTTAGCCTAACAGAGAACAAGGTGTGAATGTTGTGCAGCATTCTGTGCTATAGGTGTGACGTTAGCCTAACAAAGAACAAGGTATAAATGTTGTGTAGCATTATATGCTGTAGGTGTGACGTTAGCCTAACAGAGAACAAGGTGTGAATGTTGTGCAGCATTATATGCTGTAGGTGTGACGTTAGCCTAACAGAGAACAAGGTATAAATGTTGTGCAGCATTATATGCTGTAGGTGTGACGTTAGTCTAACAAAGAACAAGGTGTGAATGTTGTGCAGCATTATGTGCTATAGTGTGACGTTAGCCTAACAAAGAACAAGGTATAAATGTTGTGCAGCATTATATGCTGTAGGTGTGACATTAGTCTAACAAAGAGCAAGGTATAAATGTTGTGCAGCATTATATGCTGTAGTGTGACGTTAGCCTAACAAAGAACAAGGTATAAATGTTGTGCAGCATTATATGCTGAAGGTGTGACGTTAGCCTAACAAAGAACAAGGTATAAATGTTGTGCAGCATTATGTGCTATAGATGTGACGTTAGCCTAACAAAGAACAAGGTATAAATGTTGTGCAGCATTATATGCTGTAGGTGTGACGTTAGCCTAACAGAGAACAAGGTATAAATGTTGTGCAGCATTATGTGCTATAGATGTGACGTTAGTCTAACAAAGAGCAAGGTGTGAATGTTGTGCAGCATTTTATGCTGTAGGTGTGACGTTAGCCTAACAGAGAACAAGGTATGAATGTTGTGCAGCATTATGTGCTGTAGGTGTGACATTAGTCTAACAAAGAGCAAGGTATAAATGTTGTGCAGCATTATGTGCTGTAGGTGTGACATTAGTCTAACAAAGAACAAGGTATAAATGTTGTGCAGCATTATATGCTGTAGGTGTGACGTTAGTCTAACAAAGAACAAGGTGTGAATGTTGTGCAGCATTTTATGCTGTAGGTGTGACGTTAGCCTAACAGAGAACAAGGTATGAATGTTGTGCAGCATTATATGCTGTAGGTGTGACGTTAGCCTAACAAAGAGCAAGGTATAAATGTTGTGCAGCATTATGTGCTATAGATGTGACGTTAGCCTAACAGAGAACAAGGTGTGAATGTTGTGCAGCATTATATGCTGTAGGTGTGACGTTAGCCTAACAAAGAACAAGGTATAAATGTTGTGCAGCATTATATGCTGTAGGTGTGACGTTAGCCTAACAGAGAACAAGGTATGAATGTTGTGCAGCATTATATGCTGTAGGTGTGACATTAGTCTAACAAAGAGCAAGGTATAAATGTTGTGCAGCATTATGTGCTATAGATGTGACGTTAGCCTAACAGAGAACAAGGTGTGAATGTTGTGCAGCATTATATGCTGTAGGTGTGACGTTAGCCTAACAAAGAACAAGGTATAAATGTTGTGCAGCATTATGTACTTTAGGTGTGACGTTAGTCTAACAAAGAGCAAGGTATAAATGTTGTGCAGCATTATGTACTTTAGGTGTGACGTTAGCCTAACAAAGAACAAGGTATAAATGTTGTGCAGCATTATGAACTTTAGGTGTGACGTTAGTCTAACAAAGAGCAAGGTATGAATGTTGTGCAGCATTATATGCTGTAGGTGTGACGTTAGTCTAACAAAGAGCAAGGTATGAATGTTGTGCAGCATTATGTACTTTAGGTGTGACGTTAGCCTAACAAAAAGCAAGATATGAATGTTGTGTAGCATTATGTAAGTAGATGTGACGTTAGTCTAACAAGGAACAAGGTATGAATGTTGTGCAGCATTATGTACTGTAGGTGTGACGTTAGTGCGGCATATGTGCTGTAGGTGTGACGTTAGTCTAACAAACATCAAGGTACGATTGTTGTGCAGCATTATGTACTGTAGATGTGACGTTAGTGCAGCATTATGTACTGCAGATGTGACGTTAGTGCGGCATTATGTGCTGTAGGTGTGACGTTAGTGCAGCATTATGTGCTGTAGGTGTGACGTTAGTGCGGCATTATGTGCTGTAGGTGTGACGTTAGTGCGGCATTATGTGCTGTAGGTGTGACATTAGTGCGGCATTATGTGCTGTAGGTGTGACGTTAGTGCGGCATTATGTGCTGTAGGTGTGACGTTAGTGCAGCATTATGTGCAGTAGGTGTGACTTTAGTGCAGCATTATGTAATGTAGGTGTGACGTTAGTGCGGCATTATGTGCTGTAGGTGTGACGTTAGTGCAGCATTATGTAATGTAGGTGTGACGTTAGTGCGGCATTATGTGCTGTAGGTGTGACGTTAGCCTGACAAACATCAAGGTATGGCCTAGGTGCAGTATCAGACACAACAGGCGGATTAGCCAACACTTTATCCCAAGAGAACAACAGCACAAGATGTGAGCGTGGCCACAACTGGCCCCCGGGGGTCAGTAAACTACAGCATCACAGCGCTCCTGCCTGACGTCTGCAGCTTTTATCGTCTGGCTCTGGAGGTGCCAGTCCTCCTGATTTTCTGCTCCACAGCTTGACAACTTGGCCAGAGATCCGGATCAGTCCCCGATTTTATGCTCTGTGGATCTGAACTCCTTCCCAGAAAGCACTATATATATAGGTCTGGACACCAGGTCAGGGAGCAATATCAGTTCACCCGATCTGCCGGCCTGTAAGTCTTGGTACATCTTCCTACGTCTTGGGCCAGGGCAATGGTGCAGAAACTTACTTGATCCTATGGTCGACAGTTTGTGCTCAAAGACGACATTGGAAATTTTTTTCGTAAAAATTAATGGCTGTCTTTCCCACTTTTACTTAAGAATATGAAATACCTCAAGAATACCTCAAGTACTTAGAAAATATTCGAAATATTAATATTTGAAATATTTCTCTTTCTTTTTTCTTCTTCCTTCCCTTTTTGTTGATCTCTTTTCTTTCTGTCTTCTTTTTTTTTTCCTTGTTCGTATTGGCGGTAGGGATGATGACAGTGCGTCCCTATCTCTGCAGTAACATTGCAAACTTAACCCTTTCGCTGCCTCATCATTTGCACCGTTGATACGTTCCCGCTCCCTTAGTGCCCAGGCTGACCCCCCGTGGGGATACCGGGGGCTCTTTCAGTACAAATAGTATCCCCACCTTCTGGACATTCTGTGCTACAATTTTCCTTTTTTCTGTCACTCTCTTTGTTTCTGCCTTGTTCTTTTGCTTTCTGTCATTTCTTCCTATCATTTTCTGTCTTGCTGGTTCATTCACCTGTATGTGTTCGATAAAATCTTAAGTATTTTCTCTTTGGAGTGATAATTGGGCACATGAATGAAGTGTTAAGTACGTTTTTAGCTCTTGGGAAATGAGATGTGCAGAAACAATTGTAGGTAGTTTAGGCCTGTTTTGATACACGTTTTAGTGTCCTTGATTGGTTTTAAATTCATTTTCAGGTATGTTTATTTTTAAAAACCCCTGTGTGATAAATTGGACGCAGTGGTCTACGCCAGGGGCATCTCCTTAGATTATGTGCGAGAATGCATTGATATGTGTACTTAATTTTCTTTTCCTTTTTTGTCTGTTGAAGTCGTGTGTATGTTTTGAAATGGTTATAATCCTGAGGTGGCTCTACGCAATCGGCTGGGCTTGAAACAAAAATAATAACAATAGAGCACACCTGTACACCCACCGACATTGAGGTCTCCATAAGAGTGGGACGTGAAGCGCCAAAACATTGGGGACATTGTCACACCATCCTGCCATGATGACAGTGGGGTGATGCAGATGACGTCATGGACATTGTCACATCATCCCGCCATGATGACAGTGGGGTGATGCAGATGACGTCATGGGACATTGTCACATCATCCCGCCATGATGACAGCGGGGTGATGCAGATGACGTCATGGACATTGTCACATCATCCCGCCATGATGACAGCGGGGTGATGCAGATGACGTCATGGAATTGTCACATCATCCCGCCATGATGACAGCGGGGTGATGCAGATGACGTCATGGACATTGTCACATCATCCCGCCATGATGACAGCGGGGTGATGCAGATGACGTCATGGACATTGTCACATCATCCGCCATGATGACAGTGGGGTGATGCAGATGACGTCATGGACATTGTCACATCATCCCGCCATGATGACAGTGGGGTGATGCAGATGACGTCATGGACATTGTCACACCATCCCGCCATGATGACAGCGGGGTGATGCAGATGACGTCATGGACATTGTCACACCATCCCGCCATGATGACAGCGGGGTGATGCAGATGACGTCATAGACATTGTCACACCATCCTGCCATGATGACAGCGGGGTGATGCAGATGACGTCATGGACATTGTCACACCATCCTGCCCATGATGACAGCGGGGTGATGCAGATGACGTCATGGACATTGTCACACCATCCTGCTATGATGACAGTGGGATGATGGAGATGACGTCATGGACATTGTCACATCATCCTGCCATGATGACAGTGGGGTGATGCAGATGACGTCATGGAACTCCGTTTCAGACTGAGTCTAAGCGACAGAGCTGTATTCCACGTTTCCTTTCATATATATTCCGACGTCAGCCAGGCCTGAGAGACAGACACCTGCAGTGTTGGTCAAGCATTTTGAGCAACCAGTCCACAGCAGACTCAGTTCTGGTTACAAGTCGGTTGGGGCCCGAAAATCCCACAATGATTTGTTGTTGTTGTTGTTGTTGTTGTTGTTAAACTCATGGTGGTTCGAACTCCCACACTCCCACTTCGAC
>JAPXFY010000026.1:1309764-1394764 GCA_030674185.1 Monoplex corrugatus
CAGAAGGGCATCCAGGAGTCATGACCTGGATGTGGCCCGGCCCCCCGAGAGTGTAAGGAATTCAGGGCCGAAACACTTGTCTAAAGGGGGTTACTTCTCTGAAGACCTTCTGTTGTCTAGCTCTCCCTAGAGTTTCTTTCTACCCACTGCACCCCTGTCCTGTCCCTGGTTGTATCACACACTGCACCCCCTGTCCTGTCCCTGGTTGTATCACACACTGCACCCCTGTCCTGTCCCTGGTTGTATCTCACACTGCACCCCCTGTCCTGTCCCTGGTTGTATCTCACACTGCACCCCCTGTCCTGTCCCTGGTTGTATCACACACTGCACCCCCTGTCCTGTCCCTGGTTGTATCTGACACTGCACCCCTCTCCTGTCCCTGGTTGTATCTGACACTGCACCCCCTGTCCTATCCCTGATTGTATCACACACTGCACCCCCTGTCCTGTCCCTGGTTGTATCACACACTGCACCCCCTGTCCTGTCCCTGGTTGTATCACACACTGCACCCCCTGTCCTGTCCCTGGTTGTATCTGACACTGCACCCCTCTCCTGTCCCTGGTTGTATCTGACACTGCACCCCCTGTCCTGTCCCTGGTTGTATCACACACTGCACCCCCTGTCCTGTCCCTGGTTGTATCTCACACTGCACCCCTGTCCTGTCCCTGGTTGAATCTGACACTGCACCCCTGTTCTGTCCCTGGTTGTATCACACACTGCACCCCCTGTCCTGTCCCTGGTTGTATCTCACACTGCACCCCCTGTCCCTGGTTGTATCTCACACTGCATCCCCTGTCCCTGGTTGTATCTCACACTGCACCCCTGTCCTGTCCCTGGTTGTATCTGACACTGCACCCCCTGTCCTGTCCCTGGTTGTATCACACACTGCACCCCCTGTCCTGTCCCTGGTTGTATCTCACACTGCACCCCTGTCCTGTCCCTGGTTGTATCACACACTGCACCCCCTGTCCTGTCCCTGGTTGTATCACACACTGCACCCCTGTCCTGTCCCTGGTTGTATCTGACACTGCACCCCTCTCCTGTCCCTGGTTGTATCTCACACTGCACCCCCTGTCCTGTCCCTGGTTGTATCACACACTGCACCCCCTGTCCCTGGTTGTATCACACACTGCACCCCCTGTCCTGTCCCTGGTTGTATCACACACTGCACCCCCTGTCCTGTCCCTGGTTGTATCTGACACTGCACCCCCTGTCCTGTCCCTGGTTGTATCTGACACTGCACCCGCTGTTCTGTCCCTGGTTGTATCACACACTGCACCCCCTGTCCTGTCCCTGGTTGTATCTGACACTGCATCCCCTGTCCTGTCCCTGGTTGTATCTGACACTGCACCCCCTGTCCTGTCCCTGGTTGTATCTCACACTGCACCCCCTGTCCTGTCCCTGGTTGTATCTCACACTGCACCCGCTGTTCTGTCCCTGGTTGTATCACACACTGCACCCCTTGTCTTGTCCCTGGTTGTATCTCACACTGCATCCCTGTCCTGTCCCTGGTTGTATCTGACACTGCACCCCTGTCCTGTCCCTGGTTGTATCTCACACTGCACCCCTGTCCTGCCCCTGGTTGTATCACACACTGCACCCCTGTCCTGTCCCTGGTTGTATCACACACTGCACCCCCTGTCCTGTCCCTGGTTGTATCTCACATTGCACCCCTGTCCTGTCCCTGGTTGTATCTCACACTGCACCCCTGTCCTGTCCCTGGTTTTATCACACACTGCACCCCCTGTCCTGTCCCTGGTTGTATCTCACATTGCACCCCCTGTCCTGTCCCTGGTTGTATCACACACTGCACCCCTGTCCTGTCCCTGGTTTTATCACACACTGCACCCCCTGTCCTGTCCCTGGTTGTATCTCACATTGCACCCCCTGTCCTGTCCCTGGTTGTATCACACACTGCACCCCCTGTCCTGTCCCTGGTTGTATCTCACATTGCACCCCCTGTCCTGTCCCTGTTCACCCAGTAACCAGTCTGTTGTTCACCTGATTCACCTAGTTACCAGTGTCGTGCACCTGATTCACCCAGTAACTAGTGTCTGTTGTTCACTTGATTCACCTAGTAACCAGTGTCTTTTATTCACCTGAGTCACCCAGTAACCAGTATCTGTGGTTCACCTGATTCACCTAGTAACCAGTGTCTGTTGTTCACCTGATTCACCCAGTAACCAGTGTCTGTTGTTCACCAGTAACTAGTGTCTGTTGTTCACCTGATTCACCCAGTAACCAGTGTCTGTTGTTCACCTGATTCACTCAGTAACCAGTGTCTGTTTTTCACCAGTAACTAGTGTCTGTTGTTCACCTGATTCACCCAGTAACCCGTGTCTGTTGTTCACCTGATTCTCCTAGTAACCAGTATCTGTTGTTCACCTGATTCACCCAGTAACTAGTGTCTGTTGTTCACTGATTAACCTAGTAACCAGTGTCTGTTGTTCACCTGATTGACCCAGTAACTAGTGTCTGTTGTTCACCTGATTCACCAGTAACCAGTGTCTGTTGTTCACCTGATTCACCCAGTAACTATTGTCTGTTGTTCACCTGATTCACCCAGTAACCAGTGTCTGTTGTTCACCTGATTCATCTAGTAACCAGTGGCGTGCACCTGATCCACCCAGTAACTATTGTCTGTTGTTCACCTGATTCACCCAGTAACCAGTATCTGTGGTTCACCTGATTCACCTAGTAACCAGTGTCTGTTGTTCACCTGATTCACCCAGTAACTAGTATCTGTGGTTCAGCTGATTCACCTAGTAACCAGTGTCTGTTGTTCACCTGATTCACCCAGTAACAGTATCTGTGGTTCATCTGATTCACCTAGTAACCAGTGTCTGTTGTTCACCTGATTCACCCAGTAAACTAGTGTCTGTTGTTCACCTGATTCACCTAGTAACCAGTGTCTGTTGTTCACCTGATTCACCTAGTAACCAGTGCCTGTTGTGCACCGGATTCACCCAGTAACCAGTGTCTGTTGTTCACCTGATTCACTCAGTAACCAGTGATTGTTCACCTGATTCACTCAGTAACCAGTGTCTGTTGTTCACCTGATTCACCCAGAAACCAGTCTCTGTTGTTCACCTGATTCACCCAGTAAGCAGTGTCTGTTGTTTACCTGATTCATTCAGTAACCACTGTCTGTTGTTCACCAGTAACCACTGTCTGTTGTTCACCAGTAACCAGTGTCTGTTGTTTACCTGATTCATTCAGTAACCACTGTCTGTTGTTCACCAGTAACCACTGTCTGTTGTTCACCTGATTCACTGAGTAACCAGTGTGTATTGTTCACCTGATTCACCCAGTAACCAATGTGTTGTTCACCTGATTCACCCAGTAACCAGTCTGTTGTTCACCAGTAACCAGTGTCTTTTGTTCACCTGATTCACTCAGTAACCAGTGATTGTTGTTCACCTGATTCACTTAGTAACGAGTGATTGATGTTCATCTGATTCACTCAGTAAACAGTGTCTGTTGTTCACCTGATTCACCCAGTAACCAATACTACCATCATCATCACATCACCATCGTCACTGTAACCACCACCACCATCATCAGCCCATTATGGTCCGATACAACCAAATCATCTAATTCTCAGTTGAAGGTGATGGTGGATTGGAGTCGTTCCTCACTGCTTCTCTGACCGTGCTGTGTGTGATGACGTCACGTAACGTCAGGTCTTGTTGACCGTGCTGTGTGTGATGACGTCACGTGACATCAGGTCTTGTTGACCGTGCTGTGTGATGACGTCACGTGACGTCAGGTCTTGTTGACCGTGCTGTGTGTGGTGGACGTCACACGGTTTGATCTGACGTCAGGTCTGGTTGACCGTACTGTGTGTGATGACGTCACGCAACGTCAGGTCTTGTTGACCGTGCTGTGTGTGATGACGTCACGTAACGTCAGGTCTTGTTGACCGTGCTGTGTGATGACGTCACGTGACGTCAGGTCTTGTTGACCGTTGTGTGTTTATTTCAAACCCATCTCACGGCTGGTCGGTCAGTATGTGTTCCAGAGGCTTGGTCAGGGTCCAGGTCAGGGTCCAGGTCAGGGTCCAGAACAGGGTCCAGGTCAGGGTCCAGGTAAGGGTCGGAGTGTATGTGAAAGTGGAGATGGAGATGGAACTGCTAAGCTTGGCCTTTGTTTTAATAGGAAAAGTTGGGGCGTTTGTGGTGTGGGGTAAGTTGTGAAGTGTTTGATTCCTGGATCAGGGCCCTGTGGCCCTGTGGCCTTGTGGCCCTGTTGACCCTTCTACTCCCTCAACCTGTCCACTGGCATCCTGCTTTGTCAACCGTGACAGCAGAGCAAAACTTTAACCCTTTGACTCCTTCACCCTGGTAGATAAGGTGAGAGAGTCAAATAATTTATTTTTTGCTGGTGGTTCGTAGGGTGCGGGGGGTCACAGGGTTAGTAAAAACAACAACAACAATAACAACAGCAACAAAACCCAAAAGAGTTCTGCCGCCATCTTATATGTACTATGATTGTGAAAGAACGACAAAAAATGGATAACATAAAAAAGAAAGAAAAAATAAAAGAAAGAAAGAAGTAAAGAAAGAAGTAAAGAAAGAAGCAAAGAAAGAAGTAAAGAAAGAAGTAAAGAAAGAAAGAAGTAAAGAAAGAAGTAAAGAAAGAAGTAAAGAAAGAAAGAAAGTAAAGAAAGAAGTAAAGAAAAAGTAAAGAAAGAAAGAAGTAAAGAAAGAAGTAAAGAAAGAGAAAGAAGATAAAGAAAGAAGTAAAGAAAGAATAAGAAAGAAGTAAAGAAAAAAGAAGTAAAGAAAAAAGAAGTAAAGAAAGAAGTAAAAAGAAAGTAAAGAAAGAAGTAAAAAGAAGTAAAGAAAGAAGTAAAGAAAGAAGTAAAGAAAGAAGAGTAAAGAAAGAAGTAAAAGAATAAGAAAGAAGTAAAGAAAGAAGTAAAGAAAGAGAAGAAGAAAGAAAGAAGTAAAGAAAGAAGTAAGTAAAGAAAGAAAGAAGTAAAGAAAGAAGTAAAGAAAGAAGAAGTAAAGAAGAAGTAAAAAGAATAAGAAAGAAGAAAGAAAGAAGTAAAGAAAGAAAGAGAGAAGAAAGGAAGAAAAGAAAAGAAAGAAGAAAGAAGAAGAAGAAGAAGAGGAAAAGAAAAAGTGAGAAAGAAAAGAAGAAGAGAAAAAGAGAAAAGAAGAAGAAAAGAAAGAGAAGAAAAAAAGAAGAAGAGAAAAGAAAAAAAGAAGAAAAGAAGAAGAAGAGAGAAGAAGAAAGAAAAGAAAAAAGAAGAAGTAAGAGAGAAATAGAAAGAAGAAGAAAGAAAGAAAGATAAAGAAGAAGAAAAGAAAGAAGAATAGAAAGAAGAAGAAAGAGAAGAAAAGAAAGAAAAGAAAAAGAAAAGAAAGAAAGAAGAAGAAGAAAGAAAAGAAGAAGAGAAGAGAAAGAAAAGAAGAAAAAAGAAAAAGAAGAAGAGAAGAGAGAAGAGAAAAAAGAAGAAAGAAAGAAGAAAGAAGAGAAAGAGAAGAAAGAAAAAGAAAAGAAGAAAGAAGAAAGAAGAGAAGAAGAAAGAAAGAATAAAAGAAGAAGAAAGAAGAAAGTAAAAAAGAAGAAGAAGAAGAGAGAAGAAGAGAAAAGAAGAGAAGAAAGAAAGAAAGAAAGAAAAGAAGTAAGAAGAAGAAGAAGAAAAGAAGAAAGAAGAAGAAGAAAAAGAAGAAGAAGAAAGAAAGAAGAAGAAGAAAAGAAAAGAAGAAGAAGAGAAAGAGAGAAGAAAGAGAAAGAGAAAGAAGAAAAGAAGAAGAAAGAAAAGAAGAAGGAAAAGAAGAAGTAAAGAAGAGAAAGAAGAAGAAAGAAAGAAAGAAGAAGAAAAGAAAGAAGAAAGAAAGAAAAAAAGAAAGAAGAGAAAAGAAAAAGAAAAAAGAAGAAAGAAAAAGAAAAGAAGAGAAAAGAAGAAGAAAGAAGAAGAAGAAGAAGAGAAGAAGAAAAAATGAAAAGAAAAGAAAGAAGAAAAGAAGAGAAGAAGAAGAAAGAAAAGAAAGAAAAAGAGAAGGAAGATAAGAAGAAAGTAAAAAGAGAGAAAGAAAGAAAAGAAAAAGAAAGAAGAGAAGAAAAGAGAAAAAGAAAAGAAAGAAGAAAGAAGAAAGAAAAGAAAAGAAGAGAAGAAGAGAAGAAGAAGAGAAAGAAAGAAAGAAGAAAGAAAGGAGAAGATAAAGAAAGAAGAAAGAAGAGAAGAAAAGAAGAAGAAAGAAGAGAAGAAAAAAGAAGAAAAGAAGAAGAAAAGGAAAAGAAGAAAAAGAAGAAAAAGAGAAAAGAAAGAAGAAAAGGAAAGAAAGAGAAAGTAAGAGGTAAGAAAAAAAGAAAAGAAAAGAAGAAGAAGAAGAAGAAGGAAAGAGAAAGAAGAAGATAAGAGAGAAGAAAAGAAAAAAGTGAAGAGAGAAAGAAGAGTAGAAAGAGAAAGAAGAAAGAAAGATAGAGAAAAGAAAGAAGAGAAGAAAGAGAAAGAGAAAAAGAAAGAAGAAGAAAAAAGAAAGAAGAGAAAGAAAAGAAAAAAGAAAGAAGAGAGAAAAAAGAAGAAGAGAAAAAGAAGAAGAGAAAGAAGAAAGGAGAAGAAAAAAGAAAAGAAGAAAGAGAAGAAGAAGAAAGAAAAAGAGAAGAGAAAAGAAAAGAAAAAAGAAAGAAAAAAGAAAAAAGAAAGAAGAAAAAGAGAAAAAAAAAGAAAAAAAAAAGAAGAAAGAGAAGAAGAAAAGAAAAAAAAGAGAGAAGAGAAAAAGAGAAGAGAAGAAGAAAGAAAAGAAGAAGAAAAGAGAGAAAAAGAAGAAAGAAAAAAGATAGAGAAAGAAAGAGAAAGAGAAAAAGAAAAAGAAGAAAAGAAAAAGTAAGAAAAGAAAAAGAAGAAGAAAAAGAAGAAAAAGAAGAGAAAGAAGTAGGAAGAAAAAGAGAAAAGAAGAAGAAAAAATGTAGAAAGAGAAAAGAAAGGAAAAAAAAAGAATAAGAAAAAAAAAGAATAAAGAGAAAGAAGAAAAAAAAAGAAAAGAAAAAAAAAAAAGAAAGAAGAGAAAGAAGAGAGAAAGAAAAAAGAATAGAAAGAAGATAGAAAAAGAGAAAGAAGAGAAAGAGAGATAGAAGAAGAAAGAGAAAAGAAGAGAAAGAAAGAAGTAAAGAAAGAAGAAAGAAAGTAAAGAAAGAAAGAAGTAAAGAAGAAGTAAGAAAGAAAGAAGTAAAGAAAGAAGTAAAGAAAGAAGTAAAGAAAGAAAAAGTAAAGAGAAGAAAGAAAGAAAGAAAGAAGAAAGAAAGAAAGTAAAGAAAGAAGAAAGAAAGAGTAAAAGAAAAGTAAAGAGAAGTAAAGAAAGAAAAGTAAAGAAAGAAGTAAAGAAGTAAAAAGATAAGAAAAGTAAAGAAGTAAAGAAAAAGAAAGAAAGTAAAGAAAGAAGTAAAGAAAGAAGAAAGAAAGAAAGATAAAGAAAGAAGTAAAGAAAGAAAGAAGAAAGAAAAGAAAGTAAAGAAAGAAGTAAAAGAGAAAGAAGTAAAGAAAGAAGTAAAAAGAAAGAGAAAGTAAAAAGAAGAAAGAAAGAAGTAAAGAAAGAAGAAAAGAAAGAAGTAAGAAGAAGAAAAAAGAAAAAGTAAAGAAAGATAAAGAAGAAAGAAAAGAAGTAAAGAAAGAAGTAAAGAAAGAAGTAAAGAAAGAAGAAGTAAAGAAAGAAGATAAAGAAAGAAGTAAGAGAAAGAAGTAAAGAAAAGAAGTAAAGTAAAGAAGAAAGAGAAAGAAGTAAAGAAAGAAAAAAGAAGTAAGAAAGAAGAAAGATAAGAAGTAAATAGAAAGAAGTAAAGAAAGAATAAAGAAAGAAGTAAGAAAGAAGAAAGAAAGAAGTAAAGAAAGAAGTAAAGATAAGAAGTAAAGAAATAAAAGAAGTAAAGAAAGAAGTAAAGAAAGAAGTAAAGAAAGAAGTAAGAAAGAACTAAAGAAAGAAGTAAGAAAGAAAAGGAAACAAAGAGTACGAAAAGACAGACAGCACAATGCGACAGAACACAACACATCCGACACAGCACACTACAAACGTAGGCTGTCGAACTGAAGACAATGAAAGTACGACACATGAACACACTACACACACACACAAGACACACACACGACAACACAGCCACACATCACACAACACACAACACAACACAACACACACATCACACTGACATACTATCACAACACAGACATGACAACACACACACTACACACACACACAACACGCACACACACACACACACACAACACACACACACACACACCACACACAAAACACACTGACACACATACACACACACACACACTGACACACACACTGACACACTGACACACACACACACACACACTCCACACACACACCACACACTGACACACACACACAACACACACACACACACACACACACACAACCACACACACACAAACACCACATACCACACACACACACAAGCACACAACCACTACGCACACATAGCACAACAACACACACATACACACACACACACATACACACGCACACACACACACACGCACGCACCCCCCCCCCCCCCCCCCCAATAACATTAAAACCATCCAGAACAGTCACTCACTCCCTCCATCAATCATTCTAATTCCTTCAGAAGTTGTCAGCCACTACTTCAAGCCCAGCAAAAAGACAACTCCCACCGCTTGCCGCACGACTGGTAACAGACAGAATAACACAATAACCATTTCCAACACGAAATGGCGAGGGTCTCCTCCCCACCCACATCCCCCCTCTCTCTCCCCCCCTGCAAACCTTTCAGGACTGAAAAAGTCAAGCTATGTTGATGATTCTTTTTATTACAGAAATATAATATTTTACATATTTATGATTGAAACATTTTCACTTCTACCGATATTTCGTACCGTATTTTCGAGCCAAAATCGCCGACCAACGTCCATTTTCCTTCCAGACCCCATCTGCATGGAACGAGTTTCCTCTATCACTCCACAGGTCTGATTAAACTCTGTCATTGTTCAAATCTTCTAAAAAAACACACTTCCCTTTCTACATGTTGTTAAAACATTCCTTTCATCACCATTCACCTTTCCATCACCTGTATTACTCATCTCCAAATTACCTGTATTACTCATCTCCAAATTACCTGTATTACCCATCTCTGCATGTCACTTGTATTACCCATCTATCCATATCACCTGTATTACCCATCTCTCCAAATCACCTGTACTACCCATCTCTCTATATCACCTGTATTACTCATCTCTCCATATCACCTGTATTACCCATCTCTCCATATCACCTGTACTACCCATCTCTCCATATCACCTGTATTACCCATCTCTCCATATCACCTGTATTACCCATCTTTCCATATCACCTGTATTACCCATCTCTCCAAATCACCTGTATTACCCATCTCTCCATATCACCTGTATTACCCATCTCTCCATATCACCTGTACTACCCATCTCTCCATATCACCTGTACCATCTCTCCATTTCACCTGTTTACCCATCTCTCCATCACTGTATTACCCATCTCCATATCACCTTACTACCCATCTCTCCATATCACCTGTATACCCATCTCTCCATTCACCTGTATTACCCATCTCTCCATATCACCTGTATTACCCATCTCTCCATATCACCTGTATTACCCATCTCTCTATATCACCTGTACTACCCATCTCTCCATATCACCTGTATTACCCATCTCTCCATTTCACCTGTATTACCCATCTCTCCATTTCACCTGTATTACCCATCTCTCCATATCACCTGTATTACCCATCTCTCCATATCACCTGTACTACCCATCTCTCCATATCACCTGTATTACCCATCTCTCCATATCACCTGTATTACCCATCTCTCCATATCACCTGTACTACCCATCTCTCCATATTACCTGTATTACCCATCTCTCCAAATCACCTGTTACCTATCTCTTCCCTCATCATTGCTTTTATTCTTTTTCCCATTTATAGCCATGTGTGCGTGTGTGTGTGCGTGTGTGTGCGCGCGTGCGTAAGTGTATGTTCAGCGCCTAGATTTGATTTTTATCGAGATTTTGCGCTATATAAATATTGTAATTATTATTATTATTATTATCTATCTCTTCCATCATCTGTGTTACCTATCTCTTCTGTCACCTGTGTTACCTATCTCTTCCATCATATGTGTTACCTATCTCTTCTGTCATCTGTGTTACCTATCTCTTCTGTCACCTGTGTTACCTATCTCTTCTGTCATCTGTGTTACCTATCTCTTCTGTCACCTGTTACCTATCTCTTCTGTCATCTGTGTTACCTATCTCTTCTGTCACCTGTGTTACCTATCTCTTCTGTCACCTGTGTTACCTATCTCTTCTGTCACCTGTGTTACCTGTGTTACCTATCTCTTCCATCATCTGTGTTACCTATCTCTTCTGTCACCTGTGTTACCTATCTCTTCTGTCACCTGTGTTACCTATCTCTTCTGTCACCTGTTACCTATCTCTTCTGTCACCTGTGTTACCTATCTCTTCTGTCACCTGTGTTACCTATCTCTTCTGTCACCTGTTACCTATCTCTTCTGTCACCTGTGTTACCTATCTCTTCTGTCACCTGTGTTACCTATCTCTTCTGTCACCTGTTACCTATCTCTTCTGTCACCTGTGTTACCTATCTCTTCCATCATCTGTGTTACCTATCTCTTCTGTCACCTGTGTTACCTATCTCTTCTGTCACCTGTGTTACCTATCTCTTCCATCAGCTGTGTTACCTATCTCTTCTGTCACCTGTGTTACCTATCTCTTCCATCAGCTATGTTGCCTATCTCTTCTGTCACCTGTGTTACCTATCTCTTACATCATCTGTGTTACCTATCTCTTCTGTCACCTGTGTTACCTGTTTCTTCTGTCACCTGTGTTACTTATCTCTTCTGTCACCTGTGTTACCTATCTCTTCTGTCACCTGTGTTACCTATCTCTTCTGTCACCTGTGTTACCTGTCTCTTCTGTCACCTGTGTCACCTATCTCTTCTGTCACCTGTGTTACCTATCTCTTCTGTCACCTGTGTTACCTGTGTTACCTATCTCTTCTGTCACCTGTTACCTATCTCTTCTGTCATCTGTGTTACCTATCTCTTCTGTCACATGTGTTACCTATCTCTTCTGTCACCTGTTACCTATCACTTCTGTCACCTGTGTTACCTATCTCTTCTGTCACTTGTGTTACCTATCTCTTCTGTCACCTGTATTACCTATCTCTTCCATCACCTGTGTTACCTATCTCTTCCGTCACCTGTGTTACCTATCTCTTCTGTCACCTGTGTTACCTATCTCTTCTGTCACCTGTGTTACCTATCTCTTCTGTCACCTGTGTTACCTATCTCTTCCGTCACCTGTGTTACCTATCTCTTCTGTCACCTGTGTTACCTATCTCTTCTGTCACCTGTTACCTATCTCTTCTGTCACCTGTGTTACCTATCTCTTCTGTCACTTGTGTTACCTATCTCTTCTGTCACCTGTTACCTATCTCTTCTGTCATCTGTGTTACCTATCTCTTCTGTCACTTGTGTTACCTATCTCTTCTGTCACATGTGTTACCTATCTCTTCTGTCACTTGTGTTACCAATCTCTTCTGTCACATGTGTTACCTATCTCTTCTGTCACCTGTGTTACCTATCTCTTCAATCACCTGTGTTACCTATATCTTCCATCACCTGTGTTACCTATCTCTTCTGTCACTTGTGTTACCTATCTCTTCTGTCACCTGTATTACCTATCTCTTCTGTCACCTGTGTTACCTATCTCTTCTGTCACCTGTGTTACCTGTCTCTTCTGTCACCTGTGTTACCTATCTCTTCTGTAACCTGTGTTACCTATCTCTTCCGTCACCTGTGTTACCTATATCTTCTGTCACCTGTGTTACCTATCTCTTCTGTCACCTGTGTTACCTATCTCTTCTGTCACCTGTGTTACCTATCTCTTCTGTCACCTGTGTTACCTATCTCTTCCATCATCTGTGTTACCTATCTCTTCTGTCACCTGTGTTACCTGTCTCTTCTGTCACCTCTGTTACCTATCTCTTCCATCACCTGTGTTACCTATCTCTTCTCTCACTTAACACTTTTTACTACCTTCTCTTCTCTCACCTGTGTTACCTATTTCTTCTGTCACCTGTGTTACCTATCTCTTCTGTCACCTGTTACCTATCTCTTCTGTCACCTGTGTTACCTATCTCTTCTGTCACCTGTGTTACCTATCTCTTCTGTCATCTGTGTTACCTGTCCCTTCTGTCACCTGTGTTACCTATCTCTTACATCACCATGTGTTACCTATCTCTTACATCATCTGTGTTACCTATCTCTTCTGTCACCTGTGTTACCTATCTCTTCCATCACCTGTGTTACCTATCTCTTCTGTCACCTGTGTTACCTATCTCTTCCATCATCTGTGTTACCTATCTCTTCTGTCACCTGTGTTACCTATCTCTTCCATCATCTGTGTTACCTATCTCTTCTGTCACCTGTTACCTATCTCTTCTGTCACCTGTGTTACCTATCTCTTCTGTCACTTGTGTTACCTATCTCTTCGATCACCTGTGTTACCTGTTTCTTCTGTCACCTGTGTTACCTATCTCTTCCATCACCTGTGTTACCTATCTCTTCTGTCACCTGTGTTACCTATCTCTTCTGTCACCTGTGTTACCTATCTCTTCTGTCACCTGTGTTACCTATCTCTTCCATCACCTGTGTTACCTATCTCTTCTGTCCCCTGTGTTACCTGTCTCTTCTGTCACTTGTGTTACCTATCTCTTCTGTCAACTGTGTTACCTATCTCTTCTGTCACCTGTCTCTTCTGTCACTTGTGTTACCTATCTCTTCTGTCACCTGTGTTACTTATCTCTTCCATCACCTGTGTTACCTATCTGTTCTGTCACCTGTGTTACCTATCTCTTCTGTCACCTGTGTTACCTATCTCTTCTGTCACTTGTGTTACTTATCTCTTCTGTCACCTGTGTTACCTATCTCTTCTGTCACCTGTGTTACCTATCTGTTCTGTCACTGTGTTACCTATCTCTTCCATCATCTGTGTTACCTATCTCTTCTGTCACCTGTGTTACCTATCTCTTCTGTCATCTGTGTTACCTATCTCTTCTGTCACCTGTTACCTATCTCTTCTGTCACCTGTGTTACCTATCTCTTCTGTCACCTGTGTTACCTATCTCTTCTGTCACCTGTGTTACCTATCTCTTCTGTCACCTGTGTTACCTATCTCTTCTGTCACCTGTGTTACTTGTCTCTTCTGTCACCTGTGTCACCTATCTCTTCTGTCACCTGTGTTACCTATCTCTTCTGTCACCTGTGTTACCTGTGTTACCTATCTCTTCTGTCACCTGTTACCTATCTCTTCTGTCATCTGTGTTACATATCTCTTCTGTCACATGTGTTACCTAAGTCTTCTGTCACCTGTGTTACCTATCTCTTCTGTCACCTGTGTTACCTATCTCTTCTGACACCTGTGTTACCTATCTCTTCCATCACCTGTGTTACCTATCTCTTACATCACCTGTGTTACTTATCTCTTCTGTCATCTGTGTTACCTATCTCTTCTGTCACCTGTTACCTATCTCTTCTGTCACCTGTTACCTATCTCTTCTGTCACCTGTGTTACCTATCTATAATAATAATAATTTATAATAATAATTACAATATTTATATAGCGCAAAATCTTGATAAAATCAAATCTAAGCGCTGAAGCAGACACACACGCAAGTACGCACGCACGCACGCACGCACACACACGCACGCACACACACACACACACATACACACACACACACACGCATGGCTATAAATGGGGAGAAAGAATAAAAGCAATAAAAGCAAGAATAAAAGCAATGGAAAATTATAGAGAGCATAGCATATACAATTATATATTATAACCATGTGATTCCCTCCGAGCGGAGACAGGCTGCAGAGGGGGGTTAGGATTTTATGCGGAGGAGAAAAGGTGAGTTTTGAGAGCGGACTTGAAGGAGACAAAAGTAGGTTGCTGACGGACTGAGAGAGGAAGTTTGTTCCAGGAGAGTGGACCAGAAACAGAGAAGGCTCGTGGACCATAGGTATTGAGCTTAGTGCGTGGAAAGCGAAAAGTCAGAGGATCGGAGGCAGAGCGGAGGGTACGTGAGGGAACATAGATCTCAAGTAGGCTTGACAGGTAATCGGGGCTGCGTTATTGAGGCTTTTGTAGCACATGGTGTCTAGTTTGTAGCACATGGTGTCTAGTCTGTTACCTATCTCTTCCATCACCTGTGTTACTTATCTCTTCTGTCACCTGTGTTACCTATCTCTTCTGTCACCTGTGTGAAGAGATAGGTAACACAGGTTACCTATCTCTTCTATCACCTGTGTTACCTATCTCTTCTGTCACCTGTGTTACCTATCTCTTCTGTCACTTGTGTTACCTATCTCTTCTGTCACTTGTGTTACCTATCTCTTCCATCAGCTATGTTGCCTGTCTCTTCTGTCACCTGTGTTACCTATCTCTTCTGTCACCTGTGTTACCTATCTCTTCTGTCACTTGTGTTACCTATCTCTTCTGTCACTTGTGTTACCTATCTCTTCTGTCACCTGTGTTACCTGTCTCTTCTGTCACCTGTGTTACCTATCTCTTCTGTCATCTGTGTTACCTATCTCTTCCATCATCTGTGTTACCTATCTCTCCTTCTGTCACCTGTTTTCCTATCTCTTCCATCAGCTGTGTTACTTATCTCTTCTGTCACCTGTGTTACCTATCTCTTCCATCACCTGTGTTACCTATCTCTTACTCACCTGTGTTACTTATCTCTTCTGTCATCTGTGTTACCTATCTCTTCTGTCACCTGTGTTACCTATCTCTTCTGTCACCTGTGTTACCTATCTCTTCTGTCACATGTGTTACCTATCTCTTCTGTCACCTGTGTTACCTATCTCTTCTGTCACCTGTGTTACCTATCTCTTCTGTCACTGTGTTACCTATCTCTTCTGTCACTTGTGTTACCTATCTCTTCTGTCACCTGTGTTACCTTCTCTTCTGTCACCTGTGTTACCTATCTCTTCCATCACTTGTGTTACCTATCTCTTCTGTCACCTGTTACCTATCTCTTCTGTCACCTGTGTTACCTATCTCTTCTGTCACTTGTGTTACCTATCTCTTCTGTCACCTGTGTTACCTATCTCTTCCATGACCTGTGTTACCTATCTCTTCTGTCACCTGTGTTACCTATCTCTTCTGTCACCTGTGTTACCTATCTCTTCCTTCGCAGGACCTCCATCCACTATTGTTCCACGTCTCGGAAGACCAGCAAAGATGTATTCCTGACGTGGCTGACAATATGGTGATGATAAGGATGGAGGGGGGGGGGGGGGCTAGGTAGAACTGAGGAGGGGGTGTGGTAGGGAGAACAAAACCTGAATGACGTTTACATCAATCCACGTTCTGGTCTGTCTGTCTGTCTGTTTTTCTGTCTGTCAGTCTGTCTGGTTGGCTTGATGACTGGCTGTCTGGCTACCTGTCTGTCTCCCGTCCTCCCTTCCCACCTCTACACTCTCTCTGTGCGTCCTTCTGTCTCTCTCTCTCTGTGCGTCTCTCTCTCTGTGCGTCTCTCCTCTCTCTCTCTCTGTGTCTCTCTCTCTCTTGTGCGTCTCTCTCTCTCTCTTTCTCTCTCTCTCTCTCTCTCTGTGCGTCTCTCTCTCTCTGTCTCTCTCTCTCTCTTTCCTGTGCGTCTCTCTCTCTCTCTGTGCGTCTCTCTCTTCTCTATCTCTATTCTCTGTGTCGTCTATCTCTCTCTCTCTTTTTCTCTCTACCTCTCTCTCTCGTTCCTCTTTGTTCTCTCTCTCTCTCTCTGTCCCGTCCTCGTCTCTCTCTCTCTTCTCTTCTCTCTTTTCTCTGTGCTCTTCTCTTCTCTGTGCGTCTCTCTCTCTCTCTCTCTTTCTCTCTCTCTCCTTCTCTTTCTCTCCTCTGTGCGTCCTCTCTCTCTATGCGTCTCTCTCTCTCTCGTGTTCTCTCTCTCTCTCTTCTTCTCTCTCTTTCTCTCTGCGTCTCTCTCTCTCTCTGTGCGTCTTCTCTCTCTCTGTGCGTCTCTCTGCTCTCTCTCTGTTTCTCTCTGCACTCTCTCTCTCTTTCTCTGTGCGTTTCTCTCTCTCTCTCTCTGTGCGTCTCTCTCTCTCTGTTCCTCTCTCTCTCTGTGCCGTCTCTACTCTCTCTCTCTGTTTCTCTCTCTCACTCTCTCTCTCTTCTCTGTGCGTCTCTCTCTCTCTCTTGTGCGTCTCTCTCTCTCTCTTCACTGTGCGTGTCTCTCTCTCTCTGTGCGTCTCTCTCTCTCTCTGTGCGTCTCTCTCTCTCTCTTCTGTGCGTCTCTCTTCTCTCTCGTGCGTCTCTTCTCTCTCTTCTGTGCGTCTCTCTCTCTCTCTCTCTCTGTCGTCTCTCTCTCTCTCTGTGCGTCTCTCTCTGTCTCTCTGTGCGTCTCCTCTTCTCCTGTGCGTCTCTCTCTGTCTCTCTGTGCGTCTCTCTCTCTCTCTCTGTGCGTCTCTCTCTCTCTCTGTGCGTCTCTCTCTCTCTGTGCGTCTCTCTCTCTCTCTCTGTGCGTCTCTCTCTTCTGTCGTCTCTCTCTCTCTGTGCGTTCTCTCTCCTCTTTCTCTGTGGTCTCTCTCTCCTCTTGTCTTTCTCTCTCTTCTGTGCTCCTCTCTTCTTCTCTCTCTCTTGGTTCTCTCTCTCTATGGTCCCTCTCCCTGTGCGTCTCTCCTCCTCTGTGTCTTCTCTCTCTTCTCTCTCCTCTCTCTCTTCTCTCTCTTCTCTTCTTGTTCCTTCTCTTCTCTCTCTCTGTGGTCTCTCTCTTCTGGTCGTCTTCTCTCCTCTCTCTCCTTTCTCTCTCTCTCTCTCTCTTCGTCTCTCTCTCTCTCTGCGTCTCTCTCTCTTCTCTGCTCTCTCCTCTCTCGTCTTCTTCTCTCTCGTCTCTCTTCTCTCTTGCTCTCTCTCTCTCTCTCTGTGTCTCTCTCTCCTCTCGTCCTCTCTCTCCTTTGCGTCCTCTTCTCCTCTCCTCTCTTTCGGGGGGGGGGGGGGGGGGGGGGGGGGGGGGGGGGGGGGGGGGGGGGGGGGGGGGGGGGGGGGGGGGGGGGGGGGGGGGGGGGGGGGGGGGGGGGGGGGGGGGGGGGGGGGGGGGGGGGGGGGGGGGGGGGGGGGGGGGGGGGGGTTTTTTTTTTTTTTTTTTTTTTTTTTTTTTTTTTTTTTTTTTTTTTTTTTTTTTTTTTTTTTTTTTTTTTTTTTTTTTTTTTTTTTTTTTTTTTTTTTTTTTTTTTTTTTTTTTTTTTTTTTTTTTTTTTTTTTTTTTTTTTTTTTTTTTTTTTTTTTTTTTTTTTTTTTTTTTTTTTTTTTTTTTTTTTTTTTTTTTTTTTTTTTTTTTTTTTTTTTTTTTTTTTTTTTTTTTTTTTTTTTTTTTTTTTTTTTTTTTTTTTTTTTTTTTTTTTTTTTTTTTTTTTTTTTTTTTTTTTTTTTTTTTTTTTTTTTTTTTTTTTTTTTTTTTTTTTTTTTTTTTTTTTTTTTTTTTTTTTTTTTTTTTTTTTTTTTTTTTTTTTTTTTTTTTTTTTTTTTTTTTTTTTTTTTTTTTTTTTCTCTCTCTTTGCGTCTCTCTCTCTCTGTGTCTCCTTTTCTCCTCTCTCTTCCTGTGTTCCCCTCTCTCTCTCTCTCTCTCTCTCTCTGTCGTCCTCTCTCTCTCTCTCTTCTCTCTTTCTCTCTGTGCTCTCTCTCTCTCTGTGCGTCTCTCTCTCTCTCTCTGTGCTCTCTTCTCTCTCTCTCCTCGCTCTCTCTTCGTCCCTTTTCTCTCTCTCTCTGTGCGTCTCTCTCTCCCCCCCCCCCCCCCCCCCCCCCCCCCCCCCCCCCCCTCTCTCTCTGTGCGTCTCTCTCTCTGCTCTGTCTCTCTCTCTCTTCTCCTCGTGGTCTTCTCCCCCCCCCCCCCCCCCCCCCCCCCCCCCCCCCCCCCCCCCCCCCCCCCCCCCCCCCCCCCCCCCCCCCCCCCCCCCCCCCCCCCCCCCCCCCCCCCCCCCCCCCCCCCCCCCCCCCCCCCCCCCCCCCCCCCCCCCCCCCCCCCCCCCCCCCCCCCCCCCCCCCCCCCCCCCCCCCCCCCCCCCCCCCCCCCCCCCCCCCCCCCCCCCCCCCCCCCCCCCCCCCCCCCCCCCCCCCCCCCCCCCCCCCCCCCCCCCCCCCCCCCCCCCCCCCCCCCCCCCCCCCCCCCCCCCCCCCCCCCCCCCCCCCCCCCCCCCCCCCCCCCCCCCCCCCCCCCCCCCCCCCCCCCCCCCCCTTTTTTTTTTTTTTTTTTTTTTTTTTTTTTTTTTTTTTTTTTTTTTTTTTTTTTTTTTTTTTTTTTTTTTTTTTTTTTTTTTTTTTTTTTTTTTTTTTTTTTTTTTTTTTTTTTTTTTTTTTTTTTTTTTTTTTTTTTTTTTTTTTTTTTTTTTTTTTTTTTTTTTTTTTTTTTTTTTTTTTTTTTTTTTTTTTTTTTTTTTTTTTTTTTTTTTTTTTTTTTTTTTTTTTTTTTTTTTTTTTTTTTTTTTTTTTTTTTTTTTTTTTTTTTTTTTTTTTTTTTTTTTTTTTTTTTTTTTTTTTTTTTTTTTTTTTTTTTTTTTTTTTTTTTTTTTTTTTTTTTTTTTTTTTTTTTTTTTTTTTTTTTTTTTTTTTTTTTTTTTTTTTTTTTTTCTCTCTCTGTGCTCTCTACCTCTTCCTCTTCTGCTCCTCCCTCTCTCGTACTCTCTCTCTCCTTCTGCTCCTCTGTGTCCTCCTCCTTTCTTCCTATCTGTCATCTCTGTGTTCCTCTCTCTCTCTGTCACTCTCTGTCCTCACTTTCTCTCCTGTTTCTTCTCTCTTTCTGTCACCTTTTACTCTTCTCTCTCTCCTCTCCTGTGGTACCTTCTCTTCTGTCACCTCCCCCGTGCGTCTCTACCTCCTCCCTCCTTCTCTTCTCTCACCTGTGTCTCCCTCTCACCTATCTCTTCTTCACTTGTCGTCTCTTCATCTTCTCTCTCTCTCTCTGTGTTACTCTCTCTCTCTGCTTTCCTCTGTCACCTGTGTTACCTATCTTTTCTGTCCTCTTGTCTCCTATCTCTTCCTTCATCTGTGTTACCTATCTCTTCGTCACCTGTGTTCCTTCTCTTCTGTCATCTGTGTTCCTATCTCTTCTGTCCGTCTCTCTCTCTCTCTGTGCGTCTCTCTCTCTCTCTGTGCGTCTCTCTCTGTCTCTGTACGTCTCTCTCTCTTGTGCGTCTCTCTTGCGTCTTCTCTCTCTTCTCTGTGGTCTCTCTCTGTCTCTGTGCGTCTCTCTCTGTCTCTGTGCGTCTCTCTCTCTCTGTGCGTCTCTCTCTCTCTCTGTGCGTCTCTCTCTCTGTGTCTGTGCGTCTCTCTCCTCTGTCTCTGTGCGTCTCTCTCTCTCTCTGTGCGTCTCTCTCTGTCTCTGTGCGTCTCTCTCTCTCTCTGTGCGTCTCTCTCTCTGTTCTCTGTGCGTCTCTCTCTCTCTGTGCGTCTCTCTCTCTCTCTGTGCGTCTCTCTCTCTCTGTGTGCGTCTCTCTCTCTGTGCGTCTCTCTCTCTCTCTCTGTGCGTCTCTCTCTCTCTGTGCGTCTCTCTCTCTCTCTGTGCGTCTCTCTCTCTCTCTCTGTGCGTCTCTCTCTCTCTCTCTCTCTCTCCTCTCTCTCTCTCTCTGTGCGTCTCTCTCTCTCTCTGTGCGTCTCTCTCTCTCTCTGTGCGTCTCTCTGTCTCTGTGCGTCTCTCTCTCTCTGTGTGCGTCTCTCTCTCTCTCTCTGTGCGTCTCTCTCTCTCTCTGTGGTGCTCTCTCTCTCTCTCTCTTTCTCTCTGCACCTCTCTCTCTCTTTCTCTGCATCTCTCTCCCTCTCTCTGTTTGTCTGTCTCTTTCTTTCTCTCTCTCTCACGCACACGCACACCACACACACACACACACACACACACACACACACACACACACACACACACACACACACACACACACACACACACACACACCGCTCTCTCTCTGATTTTTTGTTTTGTTATTTCACTCCTCTTCATGAGGGGCAATGGCCTAAATGATTACATCATCTCAAGTCTGAACACTATCTGTATCTTTCTCTCTCCTTAGCTCTCTTTGTCCCTCTCTTTCTCACTGTCTTTCTCCCTGTCCCTCTCCCCCCTCTCTCTGTGACTGTCTCTCTCATTCTCTGTCTGTCTGTCTCTGTCTGTCTCTGTCTGTGTCTGTCTGTCTGTCTCTCTCCCTTTCCTCTCTCTCTCCTTAAAGTGTGTGTTGTGTTGTGTTGTGTTGTGTGCGTGTGTGTGTATGTATGTGTGTGTGTGTGTGTGTGTGTGTGTGTGTGTGTGTGTGCCCGTGTGTGTGTGTGTGTGTGTGTGTGTGTGTGTGGTGTGTTGCCCGTGTGTGCCCGTGTGTGCGTGCGCGCTGGCGGGTGCGGAAAAATCGTATTGTATTATTTATTTAATGAGTGTGGCGTTTATGAGAATTCATGTTTCCATCCAGGTTCCACTTATTTTTCTTCTGTAATAGTAACATATGTCCATTGATATAGTCACACACGATTGGAAATTAACACAAACAACGACATCTACAATGATGTCAACGACGACAACAGCATGGACAATAGTAACAACAACAACAACAATGACAACAACAGTAACAACAACAACAACAATGACAACAACAGCATCATGCACATGAACAGTAACAACAACAACAGTATCATGCACAACAACAACAGTAACAACAACAACAACAAAACAACAACACAACAACAACTACTACAGCATCATCATACACAACAACAACAGCAACAACAGCAACAGCATCATGCACAACAACAATAAACAACAACAACAACTACAGCATAATCATACACAACAGCAACAACAACAACAGCAACCGCATCATGCACAACAACAACAACAACAACAACAACAGCAACAGCATCATGCACAACAACAACAACAACAACAACTACAGCATAATCATACACAACAGCAACAACAACAAAAGCAACCGCATCATGCACAACAACAACAACAACTACAGCATAAACATACACAACAACAACAACAACTACAGCATAAACATACACAACAACAGCAACAACAGCATCATGCACAACAACAACAACAACAAGAACAACAGCATCATGCATAACAACACCACCACCAACAACAACAGCAACAACAGCATGCACAACAAAAACAACAACAACAGCAACAACAACAACAACAGCAACAACAGCATGCACAACAACAACAACAGCAACAGCATCATCATACACAACAACAACAACAACAGCAACAGCATCATACACAACAACAACAACAACAGCAACATCATACACAACAATAACGACAACAGCAACAGCATCATGCACAACAACAACAACAACAACAGCAACATCATACACAACAACAACAACAACAACAATAGCAACAGCATCATACACAACAACAACAACAACAACAACAACAACAAAACAACAACAACAACAGCAACAACAACAGTAACATCATACACAACAACAACAACAACAGCAACAGCATCATACACAACAACAACAACAACAACAACAGCAGCATCATACACAACACACAACAACAACAGCAACATCATCATACACAACAACAACAACAGCAACATCATCATACACAACAACGACAACAGCAACATCATCATACACAACAACAACAACAGAACATCATCAACACAACAACAAACAGCAACATCATACACAACAACAACATCATACACAACAACAACAACAAAACAGCAACATCATACACAACAACAACAACAGCAGCAACATCATCAAACAAACAACAACAACATCATACACAACAACAACAACAACAACAACAACACAACAACATCATACACAACAACAACAACAACATCATACACAACAACAACAACATCATCATACACAACAACAACAACAACATCATACATAACTACAACAACAACAGCAACATCATACACAACAACAACAACAACATTATGCACAACAACAACAACAACATCATACACAACAACAACAACATCATACACAACAACAACAACAACAACAACAACATCATACACAACAACAACAACATCATACCAACAACAACAAACAACAACACATCATAAACAACACAACAACAACAACAACAACAACAACAACATCATCATACACAACAACAACAACAGCAACATCATACACAACAACAACAACAGCATCACCATACACAACAACAACAACATCACACACAACAACAACCAAACAACATCATGCACAACAACAACACATACACAACAACAACAGCTTCATACACAACAACAACAACAACAGCATGCACAACAACAACAACAGCATCACGCACAACAACAACAACAACAACAACAACAACAGCAGCGGCATCATGCAAATAACAAGAACCACAACCACAACAACAACCACAACAACAACCACAACAACAACAAGCCCTGAATCATTGGCGGTTTTTAAGATAGTTTCAGGGCACTGATTGAGCCAGCCAAGGGCCGCAACTGTGTATAAAATGTGTGAGTGAGGCTGTTAACGTTACAAACGACACGACAGAAAGGGTAGATTAATAGCATGGCGTGACTGTCCTATTTCTTCGTGTCGTCATTTTCCCCTGTCAAAAAAAATGTCACCTTTCTAAAATCTGTTTTCTCCTTATCAAATGCTAAAACGTCTTTTGAAGATACCCCCCCCCTCCTCTCTCTCTCTCTCTGTGTCTATCTCTCTATCTGTGTCTCTCTCGTCTCTGTCTGTCTCGCCTCTCTCTCTGTCTCTGTCTCTGTGTTTCTGTCTGTCTTTCTTTCTCCCTCCCTCCCTCTCTCTCTCTCTTTCTCTCTCTCTCCCCCCCCCCCCCTCTCTGCATATCTTTCCCCGTTTTTCTCTCTATGCATCTCTCTCTTTCTCTCTCTCTCTGTTTGTCTGTTTCTCTGTCTGTCTCTCTGCCTCTCTATCTGTCTGTCTGGGTCTGTCTCTCTTTCTCTCCTTCTCTCCCTCCCTCTGTCTCTCTCTTTCTTCGTGTCTCGGTCTGTCTCTGTCTATCTCTGTCTGTGTCTGTCTTTCTCTTTTTCGCTGTCTCTGTCTGTCTGTCTCTCTGTGTGTCTGTCTCTCTTTGATTGGGTGTGTATGCGTGCATGGTGTGTGTGTGTGTGTGTGTGTGTGTGTGTGAGAGAGAGAGAGAGAGAGAGAGAGATACAGACAGACAGACAGACAGAGACAGAGAGGGAGAGACAGAGACAGAGAGAGACAGAGAGAAACAGACAGAGAGAGAACGAGAGACAGACGGACAGACAGATGAGCCAGAGAGAGAGAGAGAGGAGAGAGAGAGAGAGAGAGGAGAGAGAGAGAGAGAAGAGAGAGAGAGAGAGAGAGAGAGACAAAGCAGCAGCAGCGACAATACACGTAATCACTTAGGAACAGTGTGTAACCAACATCGTCAGAAAGCCAGCAGGGAGAACTGCACATTGAAGGGGAAATCTTGTTACAGTAATTACATCGATGTTGTCTACCATTTGCAGTTTGTCTGACAGACCTGCACGCCATTCTGACATTTTGTCACACCCACGTCGACTTCTTCTTCTCCCTTCTGACCTTCTGTCTGTCTGTCTGTCTGTCTTCTTTTCCTTCTGTCTTCACAAAGACGAAAACGTGTTTTGATTCTGTTAAAAAACTGCAGTGGTGACATAGGGCGGCAAAGACACCGATTGACATCGATAGAGCGAGGTTTGTGTAGTATATCAGTCTGTACGACTGTGTGTCCCCTCCGTGTGTCTGTGGACAAATTGTGCAAGCTATGGGCTGTGTGTTGAAGGATCTTGTGTTAGTTATTAGCTGTTAATGGACAAACAGACAGACAGACAGACAGACCTGTTAGTTGTGAGCTGTGTAATGGACAGACAGACAGGCAGACAGACAGACCTGTTAGCTGTGAGCTGTGTAATGGACAAACACACAGGCAGACAGACAAACAGACCTGTTAGCTGTGAGCTGTGTAATGGACAGACAGACAGACAGACCTGTTAGCTATGAGCAGTGTAATGGACAGACAGATAGACAGACCTGTTAGCTATGAGCTGTGTGATGGACAGACAGACAGACCTGTTAGCTATGAGCTGTGTAATGGACAGACAGACAGACAGACCTGTTAGCTATGGGCTGTGTAATGGACAGACGACAGACAGACCTGTTAGCTTGAGCTGTGTAATGGACAGACAGGACAGACAGACTGTTAGCTATTAGCTGTGTAATGGACAGACAGACAGACCTGTTAGCTATGAGCTGTGTAATGAAGACAGACAGACCTGTTAGCTGTGAGCTGTGTAATGGACAGACAGACAGACCTGTTAGCTGTGAGCTGTGTAATGGACAGACAGACAGACCTGTTAGGGTATGAGCTGTTAATGGACAGACAGACAGACCTGTTAGCTGTGAGCTGTGTAATGGACAGACAGACAGACCTGTTAGCTGTGAGCTGTGTAATGGACAGACAGACAGACCTGTTAGCTGTGAGCTGTGTAATGGACAGACAGACAGAGACCTGTTAGCTGTGAGCTGTGTAATGGACAGACAGACAGACTGTTAGCTGTGAGCTGTGTAATGGACAGACAGACCAGTTAGCTATGAGCTGTGTAATGGACAGACGACAGACAGACAGACAGACCTGTTAGCTATGAGCTGTGTAATGGACAGACAGACAGGACAGACCTGTTAGCTGTGAGCTGTGTAATGGACAGACAGACAGACAGACAGACCTGTTAGCTGTGAGCTGTGTAATGGACAGACAGACAGACCTGTTAGCTGTGAGCTGTGTAATGGACAGACACAGACAGACCTGTTAGCTTGAGCTGTGTAATGGACAGACAGACAGACCTGTTAGTGCTATGAGCTGTGTAATGGACAGACAGACAGAAGACCTGTTAGCTATGAGCTGTGTAATGGACAGACAGAAGACAGACCTGTTAGCTATGAGCTGTTAATGGACAGACAGACAGACAGACATGTTAGCTATGAGCTGTGTAATGGACAGACAGACAGACCTGTTAGCTATGAGCTGTGTAATGGACAGACAGACAGAAGACAATATAGTGTAGTAATACAGACAGACAGATCTGTTAGCTAATGAGCTGTGTAATGGACAGACAAGACAGACAGACCTGTTAGCTATAGCTGTGTAATGGACAGACAGACAGACCTGTTAGCTATGAGCTGTGTGATGGACAGACAGACAGACCTGTTAGCTGTGAGCTGTGTAATGGACAGACAGACAGACCGTTAGCTAGTGAGCTGTGTAATGGACAGACAGACAGACTGTTAGCTATGAGCTGTGTAATGGACAGACAACGACGACCTGTTAGCTGTGAGCTGTGTAATGGACAGACAGACAGACCTGTTAGCTATCAGCTGTGTAATGGACAGACAGACAGACCTGTTAGCTTGAGCTGTGATGGACAGACAGACAGACCTGTTAGCTGTGAATGACAGTTAAGACAGACAGACAGACAGACCTGTTAGCTATGAGCTGTGTGGATGGACAGACAGACAGACCCGTTAGCTGTGAGCTGTGTAATGGACAGACTAAGACAGACAGACAGACAGACCTGTTAGCTATGAGCTGTGTAATGGACAGACGACAGACAGACAGACCTGTTAGCTATGAGCTGTGTAATGGACAGACAGACAGACAGACCTGTTAGCTATGAGCTGTGTAATGGACAGACAGACAGACCTGTTAGCTATGAGCTGTGTAATGGACAGACAACAGACAGACAGCTGTTGAGCTGTGTAATGGACAACAGACAGACAGACCTGTTAGCTAGTGAGCTGTGTAATGGACAGACAGACAGAAGACCTGTTAGCTATGAGCTGTGTAATGGACAGACAGACAGACGACTGTTAGCTATGAGCTGTGTAATGGACAGACAGACAGACAGACCTGTTAGTATGAGCTGTGTAATGACAGACAGACAGACAGACTGTTAGCTATGAGCTGTGTAATGGACAGACAGACAGGACAGACCTGTTAGCTATGAGCTGTGTAATGGACAGACAGACAGACAGAACCTGTTAGCTATGAGCTGTGTAATGGACAGACAGACAGACAGACCTGTTAGCTATGAGCTGTGTAATGGACAGACAGACAGACAGACCTGTTAGCTGTGAGCTGTGTAATGGACAGACAGACAGCAGACCTGTTAGCTATGAGCTGTGTAATGGACAGACAGACAGACAGACCTGTTAGCTTGAGCTGTGTAATGGACAACAGACAGACAGACCTGTTAGCTGTGAGCTGTGTAATGGACAGACAGACAGACCTGTTAGCTTGAGCTGTGTAATGGACAGACAGACAGACCTGTTAGCTGTGAGCTGTGTAATGGACAGACAGACAAGACCTGTTAGCTGTATGAGCTGTGTAATGACAGAACAGACAGACCTGTTAGCTGTGAGCTGTGTAATGGACAGACAGACAGACCTGTTAGCTATGAGCTGTGTAATGGACGACAGACAGACGAGACCTGTTAGCTTGAGCTGTGTTAATGGACAGACAGACAGACCTGTTAGCTATGAGCTGTGTAATGGACAGACCAGACAGACAGACCTGTTAGCTATGAGCTGTGTAATGGACAGAACAGACAGACAGACCTGTTAGCTATGAGCTGTGTAATGGACAGACAACAGACAGACACTGTTAGTATGAGCTGTGTAATGGACGACAGACAGACAGACAGACCTGTTAGCTATGAGCTGTGTAATGGACAGACAGACAGACAGACAGACTGTTAGCTATGAGCTGTGTAATGGACAGCAACAGACAGACCTGTTAGCTATGAGCTGTGTAATGGACAGACAGACAGACAGACCTGTTAGCTATGAGCTGTGTAATGGACAGAAGACAACAGACAGACAGACAGACTGTTAGCTATGAGCTGTAATGGACAGACAGACGACAGACCTGTTAGCTATGAGCTGTGTAATGGACAGACCAGACAGACAGACTGTTAGCTATGAGCTGTGTAATGGACAGACAGACAGACAGACAAAGACGACAGACGACACTGTTAGCTGGAGCTGTGTAATGGACAGACAGACGACAGACCTGTTAGCTATGAGCTGTGTAATGGACAGACAGACAGACCTGTTAGCTATGAGCTGTGTGATGGACAACAGACAGACAGACCTGTTAGCTGTGAGCTGTGTAATGGACAGACAGACAGACAGACCTGTTAGCTGTGAGCTGTGTAATGGACAGAAACAGACAGACTGTTAGCTATGAGCTGTGTAATGGACAGACAGACAGACAGACCTGTTAGTATGAGCTGTGTAATGGACAGACAGACAGCAGACCTGTTAGCTATGAGCTGTGTAATGGACAACAGACAGACAGACCTGTTAGCTATGAGCTGTGTAATGGACAGCAGACAGACAGACCTGTTAGCTGTGAGCTGTGTAATGGACAGACAGACACGACAGACAGACCTGTTAGCTATGAGCTGTGTAATGGACAGACAGAAACAGACCTGTTAGCTGTGAGCTGTGTAATGGACAGTACAGACAGACAGACAATAGACCTGTTAGCTATGAGCTGTGTGGTATGGACAGACAGACAGACAGACCTGTTAGCTATGAGCTGTGTAATGGACAGACAGACAGACAGAACCTGTTAGCTATGAGCTGTGTGATGGACAGACAGACAGACAGACCTGTTAGCTATGAGCTGTGTAATGGACCAGACATACAGACAGACCAGTTAGGTATGAGCTGTGTAATGGACAGACAGACAGACAGACAGACAGACCTGTTAGCTATGAGCTGTGTAATGGACAGACAGACAGACAGACAGACATACAGACAGACAGACAGACAGAATATGGCTGATGTCTGAAGTTTACGTAGACATGATCCATGACAGTACTTTGCTGTTGGCATCATTAAAAGACATGACTTAATAATAGGAGCTTTCGTAGTGTTGATCTGCGCGCGTGGCGTGCGGACGTGTGGTGTGTGTGTGTGTGTGTGTGTGGTGTGTGTGTGTGTGTGTGTGTGTGTGTGTGTGTGTGTGTGTGTGTGTGTGTGTGTGTGGTGTGTGTGTGTGTGTGTGTGTGTGTGTATGTGTGTGTGTGTGTGTGTGTGTGTGTGTATGCGCGCGCGCGTGTTATTGTCGTTTGTATCTTCTGTTTTTTTTTGTAATGAGTCATGTTTAATGTTTCGGTTTAATAAAAGATCTAGGGACTACTTAACGTAAAAGTGGGAGAATGACTGCTGAATGTTTCCCACATGATGCTAATTGTTTAATAAACAGTCACTTAACAAGTGTGAGTAATGTTTAACCCTCTTGTTTTCACGTAGGGGTATTGCTGAAGGCCAGTTTGTTTTTCTTTTATCCACTGCAAACGTCTTGGCAGCTGAAATTAGATGTGCCGGTTTGAATCTCAGCGGGGACGACATTTTGCGGACGGGATGTTCACTGGGGATGCTCGCTGTGAGCTAGGACGGCAAATTTTAGGTCTGTTGGTCGCTGATTAAATGTAGCCTTTAGCTCGTCCATCATCTTATGGCATGATATTCATGTGACAGAATGTAAACAAAAAGATAATGTAACATACTGTAGATAAATAAAAAACAACAAATGTAACATACTGTAGATAAATAAAAACAACAACAATGTAACATACTTGTAGAAAAAAAAAACAACAACAATGTAACATACTGTAGATAAATAAAAACAACAACAATGTAACATACTGTAGATAAATAAAACAACAACAATGTAACATACTGTAGATAAATAAAACAACAAAAATGTAACATACTGTAGATAAAAAAAACACACAATGAACATATTGTAGATAAACAAAAACAAATGTAACATATTGTAGATAAACAAAAACAATGTAACATACTGTAATAACAAAACACAATGTAACATACTGTAGATAAACAAAACACAATGTAACATACTGTAGATAAACAAAAAGAAATGTAACATATTGTAGATAAACAAAACACAATGTAACATATGTAGATAAACAAAAACAATGTAACATATTGTAATAACAAAAACACAATGTAACATACTGTAGATAAACAAAACACAATGTAACATACTGTAGATAAACAAAAATAATGTAACATAATGTAATAAACAAAAGAAATGTAACATACTGTAGATAAACAAAAAATAATGTAACATATGTAGATAAACAAAAAACAATGTAACATATGTAGATAAACAAAACACAATGTAACATATGTAATAACAAAACACAATGTAACATACTGTAGATAAACAAAAACACAATGTAACATATGTAGATAAACAAAACACAATGTAACATTTGTAGATAAACAAAACACAATGTAACATATGTAGATAAACAAAAACACAATGTAACATACTGTAGATAAACAAAAACACAATGTAACATATTGTAGATAAACAAAACACAATGTAACATACTGTAGATAAACAAAACACAATGTAACATACTGTAGATAAACAAAACACAATGTAACATATGTAGATAAACAAAAACACAATGTAACATACTGTAGATAAACAAAAACACAATGTAACATACTGTAGATAAACAAAAAAAATGTAACATATGTAGTAAACAAAACACAATGTAACATATTGTAGATAAACAAAACACAATGTAACATATGTAGATAAACAAAACACAATGTAACATACTGTAGATAAACAAAAACACAATGTAACATACTGTAGATAAACAAAACACAATGTAACATACTGTAGATAAACAAAACACAATGTAACATACTGTAGATAAACAAAAATACATGTAACATATTGTAGTAAACAAAAACACAATGTAACATATTGTAGATAAACAAAACACAATGTAACATACTATAGATAAACAAAACACAATGTAACATATGTAGATAAACAAAACACAATGTAACATATGTAGATAAACAAAAAACAATGTAACATACTGTAAACAAAAACACAATGTAACATAATATAAACAAAAACACAATGTAACATAATGTAAACAAAAACACAATGTAACATACTGACGAATAAACAAAAATACAATGTAACATAATGTAAACAAAAACACAATGTAACATACATTAAACAAAAACACAATGTAACATAATATAAACAAAAACACAATGTAACATAATGTAAACAAAAACACAATGTAACATACTGACAATAAACAAAAAACATGTAACATAATTAAACAAAAACACAATGTAACATAATGTAAACAAAAACACAATGTAACATACTGAATAAACAAAACACAATGTAACATAATGTAAACAAAAACACAATGTAACATATGACATAAACAAAATACATGTAACATAATGTAAACAAAAACACAATGTAACATAATGACGATAAACAAAAAACAATGTAACATATGTACATAAACAAAATTTAAACAATGTAACAAAACAAATGTAATATGACAAAACACAATGTAACATAATGTAAACAAAAACACAATGTAACATATGATCGATAAACAAAAACAGTGTAACATAATGTAAACAAAAACACAATGTAACATACTGACGATAAACAAAATACAGTGTAACATAATGTAAACAAAAACACAATGTAACATACTGACGATAAACAAAACACAATGTAACATACTGACGATAAACAAAATACAGTGTAACATATTGTAAACAAAAACACAATGTAACATACTGACAATAAATAAATAGACTGTAACATACTGTTCATTAACAAAAAGTCAAATGTCCGGTGAAATATCCATGGATGAAATGTGTATTTGGGGAAGACTGTTGGTGAAATGTCCGTCCGCCAGATGTCTTATCAGTCACTAGTCCAGTTACTTGTGTTACTCACTTAACTATAGGTCTTCCTTGTACGTCACTGTAACTATAGGTCTTCCTTGTACGTCACTGTAACTATAGGTCTTCCTTGTACGTCACTGTAACTATAGGTCTTCCTTGTACGTCACTGTAACTATAGGTCTTCCTTGTACGTCACTGTAACTATAGGTCTTCCTTGTACGTCACTGTAACTACAGGTCTTCCTTGTACGTCACTGTAACTATAGGTCTTCCTTGTACGTCACTGTAACTACAGGTCTTCCTTGTACGTCACTGTAACTATAGGTCTTCCTTGTACGTCACTGTAACTATAGGTCTTCCTTGTACGTCACTGTAACTACAGGTCTTCCTTGTACGTCACTGTAACTATAGGTCTTCCTTGTACGAACAAACAGGAAGATGATCAGCATGGCCGAACCTAATTTTTCGCACGCAGCCAAGATTGAATTAATGGTTGGAATTGACAGCGCCAGTGCCCGCATTTTAATTCGCTAACAGCTTCTTTGACATCTTCCAAGCGTTAGACTCGACGTGTTTAGGGGATGAATTGACCTGAATGCTTTTGAAGCGCGCTGTGTTGTCAGGTAAATGTGGCCCGGCCTTTACAAGTCGTCAAATTAATGTGATGATTTAGCTTCCATCTTCCTAATATCGTAAATGGCTCGGACCGCGCCGGGCTGGTGGTTCCACTACGTGTTTCTAATCAAAGGAGACTAGGATAAAAAAAAAGTTTTTTTATCGGAGGAAACTTGGATACGAAAATATAGATGTTTTTCATAACACAAACTTGGATAAAAAGAGAAATAGGTATTTTTGATAAAGGAAATTCGGAGAAAGGAAAATGCAGGCAGAAATTTAGAAAATTGCGCTTTGCTTATTGCACGCATCAGAACTGGAATGCTTGCAGATTAGTGTGCTTACGTGCGTACACACACACACGAGAGAGAGAGAGAGAGAGAGAGAGAGAGAGAGAGAGAGAGAGAGAGAGAGAGAGAGAGAGAGAGATATCACACTTATGGCATACACACAAACACTCGCTACATACAACCTACTGAAATTGACAAAGATATGTGCATGTACGCCTGCACAGGTAGAGGCTGAAAGATCAGCAAAGGCTGGAGCAGGATTAGAACTCTGCAGGCGGCTGTAGACACAGTCCTGATGGTCTGTTCATTGGCTTGAGGGGGACAGAACTCAGCAGGTGGCTGTAGACACAGTCCTGATGGTCTGTTCATTGGCTTAAGGGGGACAGAACTCAGCAGGTGGCTGTAGACACAGTCCTGATGGTCTGTTCATTGGCTTAACTCTTATTGTTCGTTAGGGTTTTAAGTCTGGCCGAAGGCTTTGCACTATGCGAATTGTCAAAGAGGGGGTCAGGTCAGTAAAATGATGGTAACTTTTTTTTGTATCCAACCTACAGCAAACATTTTGGTATGCCCAAGTATGTTATTGTCAAATTGAGGTAATTAGAAATGCTAATTATAGACACATTTTACAGCGCAGACAAAAAACAGTTGTGTGGTTGATACTGACAGCACTATAGCTGACCAGGTAATCCTTGTACATCCAAACTCAAAGTAAAAAAGATGTAGACACCGTCTGATGGTCTGTTTATTGACTTAAGGGAGACAGAACTCAGCAGGTGGCTGTAGACACAGTCCTGATGATCTGTTTATTGACTTCATGAACAGCTGTGTGTGTGTGTGTGTGTGTGTGTGTGTGTGTGTGTGTGTGTGTGTGTGTGTGTGTGTGTGTGGTATGTATGTGTGTGTGCTAATGTATTTGTGTGTATGTCTATGCTAGTGTATGTGTGTTAATGAGTATGAGTGTGTGTGTTAGTGTATATGTGTGTGTTAGTGTATATGTGTGTGTGAATGAGTATGGTGTGTTAATGTATATGAGTGTGTGTGTTAGTGTATATGTGTGTGAATGAGTATGAGTGTGTGTGTTAGTGTATGTGTGTGAATGTGTATGAGTGTTTTACTGTATATGTGTGTGTGAATGTGCATGAGTGTGTGTGTTAGTGTATATGTGTGTGAATGTGTATGAGTGTGTGTGTATGAGTGTGAATGTGTGTGTAAATGTGTATGTGTGCGTATGTGTGTGTGAATATGTATGTGTGTGTGTTTGAGGGCAGTGTCATGCAAGACTGAAGAAGACTATGAAATGAAATACCACACACTGGGTGTAAATATGAAATAATATTGTGTACAATAGTTTGGAGATAGCTCAAGAGGGAATCACTGCACTCGGACAATTCCATTTGTGCTCCATCCAAAATCTGCCAGCAATCATCTGGCAGACTCCTTGAGCCTGTGCACAGCCCTGTGTGCTGGCAATATCTTGAAATAGGGAAGGAGGAAGAAAGGACCAACAAAACACTGAACTGACACCACCACCACCACCATGACACCACCACCACCAACATGACACAAACACTGACACCACCAACATGACACCAACCAACATGACACAAACACCACCAACATGATACAAACACTGACACCACCAACATGACATCACAAACATGACAGAAACACTGACACCACCAACATGACACAAACACTGACATCACACGGACACCACCAACGTGACAAACACTGACACCACCAACATGACACACAAACACCACCAAATGACATAAACACTGACACCACCACATGACACCAAACATGACACAACACCACCATGACACAAACACTGACACCACCAACATGACAAAACATTGACAACCAACCAACATGACACAACACTGACACCACCAAAATGACACAAACATAAACTGACACCACCAAAATGACAGACACTGACACCACCAAAATGACACAAACATAAACTGACACCACCAAAATGCACCACTGACACTACCAATGACACAAACATAAACTGACACTACCAAAATGATTTCAAATACACTAAAACTGACACCACCACAATGACACAAACACTAAACTGACACCACCAAATGACACAAACATTAGACACCACCAACATGACACAAACACTAAACTGACATCACCAACATGACACAAACACTAAACTGACACCACCAACATGACACAAACATTAAACTGACACCACCAACATGACACAAACACTAAACTGACACCACCAACATGACACAAACATTAAACTGACACCACCAACATGACACAAACACTAAACTGACACCACCAACATGACACAAACACTAAACTGACACCACCAACATGACATACACTAAACTGACACCACCACAATGACAAACACTAAACTGACACCACCAACATGACACAAACACTAAACTGACACCACAATGACACAAACATTAAACTGACACCACCACCATGACACAAACACTAAACTGACACCACCACAATGACACAAACATTAAACTGACACCACCACCATGACACAAACACTAAACTGACACCACCACCATGACACAAACACTAAACTGACACCACCACAATGACACAAACATTAAACTGACACCACCAACATGACACAAACATTAAACTGACACCACCAACATGACACAAACATTAAACTGACACCACCAACATTAAACTGACACCACCAACATGACACAAACATTAAACTGACATCACCAACATGACACAAACATTAAACTGACACCACCAACATGACACAAACATTAAACTGACACCACCAACATGACACAAACATTAAACTGACACCACCAACATGACACAAACATTAAACTGACACCACCAACATGACAAACATTAAACTGACACCACCAACATGACACAAACACTAAACTGACACCACCAACATGACACAAACACTAAACTGACACCACCAACATGACACAAACATTAAACTGACACCACCAACATGACACAAACACCACCAATGACACAAACACTAAACTGACACCACCAACATGACAGAAACACTGACACCACCAACATGACACAAACACTAAACTGACACCACCAACATGACACAAACACTAAATTGACACCACCAACATGACACAAACACTAAATTGACACCACCAACATGACACAAACACTAAACTGACACCACCAACATGACACCACCATTAAACTGACACCACCCACATGACAGAAACATTCAGATGGGCAGGGAACAAACCAGTTTTTAATGTTGTAAAAATACAGTAACCGGTTTTTTAGGATCATCGCACTGAGGGAGGTTGTTACCTTTGTGCTCATCTTTTTTGTCCCATGTATCATGTCACGTTAATGGTCACAGAAGCTGGCACACTTTTTACAATGAAATGATGATGATGATGATGATGATGATGATGATGATGATGCTATGGAGTTCATCTAAGATTGAGACTGCGTGACAAGGCTGTACTCTATGCTTACCATGATAATACATCTTGGCATCAACCAGGCACAAGAGATACAGACACCTGCAGTATTGATCAGGAGATCAGAGTAGCACCCTCAAAGACGCATCCGTGAAGTGGATGAGACTGGAATGTGTGGTCCCAGTCTTCTCAATGAGTCTGTAGCGTGCTCAACTCTGGCTAGAAGCTGAAATATCTCACAATGATTTTTGAAGCGACCGATTGGGATTCGAACACACAACCTTCCATTCCATAGTCCGCTGTGCTAACCACTACACCATGCAAACCCCCCTCCCCCCTTCCAGTAAATCCATGTAAGTAGATGACTGTGAAGATCAAGGTGTTTTCTAGCGCTCAACTCGTGTTATGGAGATAGTAGATATCTCACATGACGGTGCAGTCATTCTAATGGTGTCAGCGTCGTGTTGCCCAAGTCCCTTCCCCTCTCCTCCCCATCTGAAGACCTTGCCATCGCAAAGTGTTTTGTGCAGGCTCCGGGAGTCATGATAGTTGCTGGCAGATCTTGGAGAAGCACATATGGAATTGTCAGAGTGTGATGAATCCCTCTTGTACCAGAAAACACAGAGTAGAACCCTAACACACAGCGTATGTAATGTAACAAGACGGGCGCCAACTGGCCTTTATCAAGGGCATACAAAACACATGTAACCCTCCTTCTGTTACAGAATTGATCCTAACTTCATAATAATAATAATAATTACAATATTTATATAGCGCAAAATCTTGATAAAATCAAATCTAAGCGCTGAAACAAACACACACACGTGCACACACACACACACACACATGGCTATTTTTCGTATTAGTTTCTTTATTCTGAATATTATAAATTTTTTCAATTCAGGAGGGTATCAGCAAAAAAAAAGAATTGCGGATTCGAAATAGAAAAAATTTATAATATTCTGAATAAAGAAACTAATACGAAAAATAGACAAGAGGGGGGATCTAAGTAAATAAAAGATATTGGAATTTAGATCAAAGAAAAAAAACAACTCCAATAATTCCATTTATAATTTCTTTATTTTCCGAACCACTGGAAAGAAACCAACCTAGTAAAACGAACACAGCAAAGAGTAAATGCACAACACTTATCACACACACACAACAGACACACACACACAAAATACATAAATACAATTTTAAATAAGCCATCAGTAAACAACTAGCCGTCTTTAACACACTGCAGAATCTAGCCCATCTCACTATGACAGCGTATATTACTGTACTCAGGGTTGTGGAAGATAAAGCAGTGAAGTAAGGGTTGGCACCGCTCTAAAAGTGTGAAGTTTTATCTTTTATCTTTTACTGCATGGACCAACCCATGTGTGTCTGGTCTGGATTTATCTCAAAATGTCATCATCTCCCATTTTAGCTTTTACTGCACATACCAACCAACCTGTGTACTTAGTCTGACATGTGTGTTCTAATTCGTCCAGTCATCCACACACGCACACTCATCTAACTGGTTAGGAATGGAGAGCAAGTCTAGAACAGAAATCTAATTCGTCCAGTCATCCACACACGCACACTCATCTAACTGGTTAGGAATGGAGAGCAAGACTAGAACAGAAATATAATTCATCCAGTCATCCACACAATAACTCATCTAACTGGTTAGGAATGGAGAGCAAGACTAGAACAGAAATCTAATTCGTCCAGTCATCCACACAATAACTCATCTAACTGGTTAGGAATGGAGAGCAAGTCTAGAACAGAAATCTAATTCGTCCAGTCATCCACACACGCACACTCATCTAACTGGTTAGGAATGGAGAGCAAGACTAGAACAGAAATCTAATTCATCCAGTCATCCACACAATAAGTCATTTAACTGGTTAGGAATGGAGAGCAAGACTAGAACAGAAATCTAATTCGTCCAGTCATCCACACACGCACACTCATCTAACTGGTTAGGAATGGAGAGCAAGTCTAGAAGAGAAATCTAATTCATCCAGTCATCCACACAATAACTCATCTAACTGGTTAGGAATGGAGAGCAAGACTAGAACAGAAATCTAATTCGTCCAGTCATCCACACACGCACACTCATCTAACTGGTTAGGAATGGAGAGCAAGTCTAGAAGAGAAATCTAATTCATCCAGTCATCCACACAATAACTCATCTAACTGGTTAGGAATGGAGAGCAAGACTAGAACAGAAATCTAATTCGTCCAGTCATCCACACACGCACACTCATCTAACTGGTTAGGAATGGAGAGCAAGTCTAGAAAGAAATCTAATTCATCCAGTCATCCACACAATAACTCATCTAACTGGTTAGGAATGGAGAGCAAGACTAGAACAGAAATCTAATTCATCCACACAATAACTCATCTAACTGGTTAGGAATGAACAGCAAGTCATCCATTCATCCACACACAATAACTCATGTAACTGGTTAAGAATGAACAGCAAGTCATCCGTTCATCCACACACATACACTCATCTAACTGGCCAGGAACCGAAAAGCAATCTGGAAGAAAAGTTTTCATGTCAGCATTCATCAGCATCGTAAGTCCTCAATATTTTTGTGTTTCATCTTTCCGAACAAACTGTTTTGTCTGGTGTCCATTTGCTGACCAAAGTCTGGTAGTACGGAATGAACTCGCTGTTCATATAAGACATCCAGCTGTCTGTCTTAAGACTGTAACGTGTGTGTGTCTGTGTGTGTGTGTGTTGTGTGTGTGTGTGTGTGTGTTGTGTGTGTCTGGTGTGTGAGTGTGGGTGTATGTATGTGTGTGTGTGTGTGTATGTGTATATGTGTGTGTGTGTGTGTGTGTTGTCTGGTGTGTGAGTGTGGGTGTATGTATGAATGTATGTGTGTGTGTGTGTGTGTGTGTGAGTGAGTGAGTCTGGTGTGTGAGTGTGCGTGGGTGTATGTATGAATGTGTGGTGTGTGTGTGTGTGTGTGCGTGTGTGTTGTGTGCGTGTCTGGTGTGTGAGTGTGGGTGTATGTATGAATGTGTGTGTGTGTGTGTGTGTGTGTGTGTTGATTGTACATGTGTGTTTAAATGAGTGTTTCAGGACATTTACATATATCTATTCAATGCATATGTTTCTTTAGTGCAAGTATGTATGCGTGTGAGTGTGTGTGTTTGTGAGTGCATGCACGGGCGTGTGTGTGTTGTGTGTGTATGTGTGCGTGTGAGAGAGACAGATAAAGATAGAAGAGATTGTTATAGTTATTTTTGTTTAAAGCCCAGCTGACTGCGTAGAGCCATATCAGGGCTATAACCTTTTCAAAACACACAATAAAAAAGGAAAAGAGAATGTAAATGCACATATCAATGCATTTGCGCACATAATCTAAGGAGATATCCCTGGTGTTGACCTCTCTGTCCCAGAAGAGAGGGAGAGAAGAGACAGAGAGACAGACACACACAGAGACAGACAGACAGACAGAGAGATAATATGACAGACAGACAGACAGAGACAGACAGACAGACAGACAGACAGAGAGATAATATGACAGACAGAAAGACAGAGAGATAATATGACAGACAGAGATAATACTACTTGTGTCATTCCCCCCAACAGTCTTCATTTTCTTCTTCTTATTATTATGTTATTATTACTATCATCATGAAAACACTAGGTAATGTGGCAACACGAGTGTCCAGGTGAATGTGTCAGTAGCCATCTTTGGTCCAGGTGATGATGTAGTCTGGGTAAGCATGCTTCAGTATGACCTTTGTGATGGCATGGTTAGCTGGTCCAAAGGCCTGAAACAAACACCAACCAGTCTCCGTTCAAACAACGAACAACAACAACAAATAAATAACTACATAAACCACTGTCAAACTTCATTCTGTCCAACTTGATGACACCACTATTGTACTTTCTGATTCAGCATGAACCTTGGTGTCATATATAAACCACTGTCAAACTTTGTTCTGTCCAACTTGATGACACCACTATTGTACTTTCTGATTCAGCATGAACCTTGGTGTCGTACATAAACCACTGTCAAACTTTGTTCTGTCCAACTTGATGACACCACTATTGTACTTTCTGATTCAGCATGAACCTTGGTGTCGTACATAAACCACAGTCAAACTTTGTTCTGTCTAACTAGGTGACAATTGTGTGTTCTGATTCAGCATGAACCTTGGTGTCGTACATAAACCACAGTCAAACTTTGTTCTGTCTAACTAGGTGACAATTGTGTGTTCTGATTCAGCATGAACCTTGGTGTCGTACATAAACCACTGTCAAACTTTGTTCTGTCCAACTTGATGACACCACTATTGTACTTTCTGATTCAGCATGAACCTTGGTGTCGTACATAAACCACTGTCAAACTTTGTTCTGTCTAACTAGGTGACAACAATAGTACTATTGTGCATTCTGATTCAGTCAATAACCTCGGGGACAGAGGGGAACAGAGTCTCACCTGTCTCACCTGTCGGCGTCACCGGGAACAGTGTTGGCCGCTGCACATGATGTCCTCACAAGTTGCCTCCAGCACTCTCGATCTTGGCTAAGTCTGACCACCTCCTGGAGTTTCTTGCCACTGATGTTTGTGATGTTTCTAGCAAGTGATGCAGGTGGCCGTCCTCTGTTTCTCTTTCCTTCCACTTTACCTTGGAGGACAGTGGACATCAAGTCTGTTCTCTCATTACGGATTGCGTGTCCAACATATTTCAGTTTCCTCCGTTGTATGAGTACTAGAAGCCTGCGTGTAGTACCCAACTCATTCAGTATGCTTTCATTTGAGCGCCTATCCGTCCATTTGACCCTCAGCAGTCTTCGGTAAAACCACAGCTCTGCTGCTTCCACTCGTCTTTCATCCTCTTTCTTCATTGTCCATGCCTCGCAGCCGTATAACATCACTGGCCAGACAAGACATTTTAAGAGTTTTATCTTAAGGTCTGCTGTTATGCTGTGGTCTTTCCAAATATTGTTCAATTGAACCATACTGTTCTTGGCCATTCCAATTCTCATCTTTATGTCTTTTGAGCATGTTCCATCGTGTGTCTTGACTGAACCTAAATATCTAAAGTCCTTGACATTTTCTAGAGGGACTTGGTTTAGCATGATCTGGTCCTGTCTAGTGTTATATTTGCCTGCAACATGCATAACCTTTGTCTTCTTTGAATTTAAGTCCAGCCCAGCTGCCTTTCCAACCCGGTCTACCCTGTACAGGATCCTCCTAGAGCCTGTAATGTTGTCTGCCAGTAATCCTGTGTCATCTGCGTAGCGTAAATTTGACAGGTTTCTACCACCAATATTTACTCCCATGTCTTCTATGTCTGCTTCTCTCATGATATGTTCAGTGTATATGCTGAAGAGATGTGGAGACAGGATGCAACCTTGCCTTACCCCTTTAGTGATGTTAAAAAATTTGCAGTTTTGATTATTCCATCTGATTGTTGCTTTTTGATCATTATATAATGAAGCTATGAGGGAAACCAGATGTCTTGGAAAACCCATTTTGATCATGAAGTGGAAAAGACTTTGGTGAATCACGCTATCAAATGCTTTGCTGTAGTCAATGAAAACGATGAACATCTCTTGGTCTGTGTTTCTAATCTTTTCTATCAATATCTGGAGTACAAACAGCATATCTATTGTAAGAGAGAACAGAGTAAGAGACGAAAAAAAAAATTAAAAAGAAGCGGCAAGGTCTTAAGAAAAAGGATATGTATGAACAGAGAAATGAAACTAGAACAACGCTAACATCAATAATGTAAAAGAAAAATCATCATAAAAAACAAAAAAACAAAAAATAATTAAAATAATAACCCTAAAGTAACGCATTAACGGGACTGTGAATTAATGATTCTGAAATTTTAACTAACAGAATTTGATCTGATATTACTTCTTTAAAATGCGTTTCAATACAGTTTCCTTGTGTAAACATCTTTGGTAAAAAGTAAAAAGCTTTCAGCAGTAAAACAAACAGTGATACAATGTGAATTGTTCACCGCAAATACATAAAAACGTTTTTACAATATTTTGTTTTCAAAGCGTTCAGTTGAATACAAAAATATGTGGTTACAATTAATCTCAAATGATATAACGAGGAATACTGCAATTTTTTTTACAGATATTTTGAACTGAAAGTTTGATTCTTTTTTGAGACACAAATTTTTCATTTAAATGTTCATGAAATCGAATCCATGATGCTAATTCTAATGAGTTGTAAGCTTCTTTTACCGATGTGTTAACATGTAATTCTATGGAATTTTCAGAATGGAGTGCACCGGATTTAGCTGCTGTGTCAACTATGTTGTTGCCGTGAAGACAAACGTGAGAAGGCACCCAGCATAAACTGATTTCCGAGCCATTTATCTTTAAACAGTGTATTAGATGATTTGCCTCAATAATTAAATCAGGTCTTGTGTCTGTATCAAAAGACTGTAAGGCATATAATACAGATTTTGAATCAACAAAGAGAACTACTTTGAAAGACACAGGCCGAAGGCTTATTAAATAATGCAACGCTTGAACAATAGCGACCAATTCTGCTGTATATATAGATACATTTGCCCCAATAAAACAAGACTTTTTAGTGTTAAATTTTGGAACATAAAAGGCTGCTCCAGCGCTCTGATTTGCTAAGACTGACCCATCAGTAAAAATGTGGAGGTGGGTACGGTACTTTTCATTGATGTGTTCACAAGCTGTGGATAGCGCAATGTTGACATTATTATCTTTTTTAACGTCTGCATAATCGAGATCATTTGGAGCACAACAGGAAAGCTGGAGGGAAAGAGAGCACCAGGCAGACCCAGGGAGAAAATGCTGGAAGGACTTGCAGAGTGGCTGGGGACGGGGAGGGTGGGGGAGATGCTAGGGGCAACGAGAGATAGAGACAGATGGAAGTCCATGATCACCAACGCCATGTGGCAGGCCACCTGATGATGATGATAATCGAGATCAAATGTGGCCTTTAGCATTACCCATGTAGGGATAGGCGTTAACGTTGGTTTCTCGGCTATTTCATCCATAGTTATGCTGGACTGTGTGATCAGGTCAGATATGTATGTTGCGGTTGTAATTTGTGACGAAATGTTTTTTGCTCGTTTTGGAAAGTCAATATCAGACCTGATTTTAATTTCTTTGCTCAAAAATTATTCGCTTGTGAAGTAGTTCTAATTGCAAACTTTGCTGCAGCTAGCTCACGATGGTTGTTTAGAGGTAGAATTTCAGCAACTTTGTACGTTTCCAGAGTAGAAGCATGAGTTGGTACACCTAGTGCAATTTTAAGACTTTTGCAGTCCAAGCTCTGAATCTTTTTTAGTAAATATTTAGGTGCATTGAAAAAAATTTCTTGTGCGTACGATAATTTAGACCTGACCAGCGCTGTTGACAGATGAATCAGTATATTTGATTCCATTCCCCCGGGTAATTTGCTTATTATCTTCAGAAAATTTAAGGTTTTTCGCGCTTTTGTTAAAATATAATCAAAACGGACATTTCAGCTTAATTTCAACGTGATGTAAACTCCCAGAAATTTTCCGACCTGTTTGTAATTTAACACTTCACCAAGCAATTTGAAAGTAGGCAAGTTATCTGAATTACCACCAGGATCAAACAGCATCATGTTAGTTTTTTCTGCCAACAATGAGAGACCATTTTCTAACATATAGTTTCCAAAATTATCAAGATCAATTTCCTGATGTAATTCCGCATTCTCTGTGGAGCTGTCTTTTTTAAAGTGACATTCATCCAAGTGCATATATCATCAGCATACTGTACTAAAACAACACGATTTGAAAGCACTTTAGGAAGATCCTGTATAAGGATATTAAATAAAATAGGTGCTATCACTCAACCTTGTGGAATCCCCATGTCGAGGCGTCGTGAAGTAGAATAACTAGCTCCCACTCTAGCCTGAATTGTTCTATTAGCTAAAAAAGATTTAATGTAATTGTACACATTGCCAGATAAACCAACAGATTTTAGCTTGAACAATAAACGTTTATGCCACACTTGATCATAAGCTTTTTTTACATCAAAGAAAGTAGCTAAAACACTTTTTCAGCGGGCAAACTGTTGTTTGATCTGAGTTGTAAGTTTAACCAGGTGCTCAACTGCGGATCTCCCTTTTCTAAAACCCGCCTGGTTTACCGGAATAACGTAATTTTTATCACAATAGTGTAAAAGTCTGTTTAAGACCAATCTTTCCATTAGTTTGCCCATGTGAGATGTCAAAGCAATGGGTCTGTAACTGTTAAGATCGGTTTTCGATTTTCCTGCTTTAAATATCGGTATATCTATAGATTTTTGCCAGATTTGTGGTACAGTTCCGCTAACCCAGCATTTCTGCAAAATTTCGTGTAGGAAAATAAAATAGTTTTCAGGGAGATGTTTAATTATTTCAGTCGAAACTGCATCAACACCTACCGAACTCTTTTTGTTGTGTAGAAACAGTACTGTGTTTTTTTAGCTCTTCTAAGGTGATTGGAGAATTAAACCAGAGATCATTCTGTGGTATTGGATCAGTGTAGATTGGGTTGTTATCTTCCATTTCTCTGTGATGTTTGCAGTCAGGAGATAAACCTTCAACTTTACCGTTTTCAGCAAATAATTCCACAGAAGTTTCTGCTTTGTCCATGCCTGAAGGAAATGTATTACATGTTTCAATCATTATCGGACACCTAGGTAAGTTGGTTCCATTCTTCATTTGTTTCATTTTCGTCCAGACTTTATGGAAATCTTTGAAATCTGAAATTTCTTTTGTGCAGAATGATGCCCAATAATCTTTCTTTGCTTCAACGATGATTTTGTTACATTGGATGTTAGGTTTTTTCATTTCCACATGATCTTCAGGTTTCCGGCTTTTGATGTAGATTTTGAATTTCTCCCTTTTATATTGAACTGCTTTCTCACATGCCTCTGTCCACCAAACATTACCCAATTGATTATTCGATCTAGAGGTTTTGAGTTTCGGAATCGATACGTCTGCAGCAGCTAGAATTGACTCTTGGAATTTAGAAAACATAATGTCTACATTTTCACTTTCATAATGTCTGTAATCCTGATTAGCAAGAGCAGTTCGAAATAAGGACCAGTCTGCATGCTTGTAATTATATTTTGGAATAATATCAGGAGAGCTGTCTTTCATCCTGATGTTTTTGTCAGTTATGGTTATGATGATAGGTAGATGGTCACTTCCCAAAGTGTCTCTGAGTTTCCTACGTACAGGATGGTGCTAATTCTGGTGATATCAGAGACAAATCGATGGCTGTCGCCCTGTGTTTGGAGACATCAGGGATCCTAGTGACACTACCATCATTTAGAAGGTAAAGCGAACTATCAACAATATTTTCTACCAACAATTGCTCGTAACAGTAGAACAGTTCCTTTCCCAAATGGGGAGTGGGAATTAAGAGTCTCCATCTATTCGCCATTTACCACACTGCTGATCTTGGATTGTGTGCAGCCATTCTGTGTTGTGGTCATTTGGACCTGTTGGCAGGTAGACTGACAAAATGTTGATGTTTAAAGAATTGCTTAATTGGACAGTGGCAGCACAAGCGTGCAAATCTTCGCTTGATTTCAAAACTGGGGAAGTAAGCAAGCAGTGTTGTAACTCTTTGAGTATATATATCGCAGTGGATACCTTCTTCCTGTGATTCCCACACTCATATACTGGAGGATAGTAATAATTGGGGAAATTGGGAAGCTTGTGTGTGTGTGTGTGTGTGTGTGTGTGTGTGTGTGTGTGTGTGTGTGTGTGTGTGTGTGTGTGTGTGTGCATGCGTGTGTGTGTGTGTGTGTGTGTGTGTGTGTGATGTGAGTTGTGTGGTGTGTGTGTGTGTGTGTGTGTGTGTGTGTGTGTGTGTGTGTGTGTGTGTGCGTGCGTGCATGCGTGCGTGCATGCGTGCGTGCGTGTGTGTGTGTGTGCTTTGTGCCCTTGAGTTTTTGTCATTATGAGTGAATGTTTTGTGAATATTGAGGATGTCATTATCATTATCATGTGCCCTGCCACATGGCGCTGGTGATCATGGCCCTCCATATTAATTTATCCCCTGTCGCTACAAGCACATATAGGCGATCATGGCCCTCCATAGAATCTATCCCTTGTTGTTACAAATACATCTCCCACCCTCTCTATCCTCAGCCACTCTGCAAGTCCGTCCGATATTTTCTGCCTGGGTCTACCTGGTACTCTTTTCCTCCAGTTTTCCAGTTGTGACCAGGTACTCTAATTTCTCTAGCCTCATAAAATGTCCTATAAATGTTGCTTGTCTTTTCCTAATCTTCTTTATTAATGTTCTTCTTGTGTCTGCCTCCTTCAAGACTGTCTCGTTTGTTTTCTTTGCTGTCCGTGGAAATCTCAACATTCTTTTTAGAAACTACATTTCAGTTGCCTCAATCTTGTTCTGGCTTTGCGTGTTGACTGTCCACGGCTCACAACTGTACAACAGTATTAGTTCTATATAACACTCAAGAACTCTCTTCCTGATGTTAATTGATAGATGTTTGTTGGTAAGAACATGAGGATGCGTGCTTTGATGTTTGGTGCTTTATAAATATCACTAACATGACAGCAATTATTAAAGCAATGTTTTCCGCCTGAGTGGCTTTCGTAAATTTGAAATATTTGTTGTAATGGGTTGAATCGATTAATGTCTCTGATACTAATGAGCTGAAGTGTGTGGCAAGTTGTAATGGTTCAATCATATAAATGTCTCTATGATACTAATGAACTGACAAGTGTGTGGCAAGCTGTAATGGTTCAATCATATAAATGTCTCTATGATACTGACAAGTGTGTGGCAAGTTGTAAAGGTTAAATAATATGCTCTCTATAATTTTCCATTGCTTTTATTCTTTCTCCCCATTTATAGCCGTGTGCGTGTGTGTGTGTGTGTGCGCGCGTGCGTGTCTGTGGGTGCATGCGTGCGCGTGCGTGTGTGTGTCTGTTTCAGCGCTTAGATTTGATTTTATCAAGATTTTGGCTATATAAAATAAAATATTGAATTATTATTATTTATTATTAAATCATATAATGTCTCTATGATCCTAATGAACTGAAGTGTGTGGCAAGTTGTAATGGTTCAATCATATAAATGTCTACTGTACTAATGAACTGAAGTGTGTGGCAAGTTGTAATGGTTCAATCATATAAATGTCTACTGTACTAATGAACTGACAAGTGTGTGGCAAGTTGTAATGGTTCAATCATATAATGTCTACTGTACTAATGAACTGACAAGTGTGTGGCAAGTTGTAATGGTTCAATCATATAAATGTCTACTGTACTAATGAACTGACAAGTGTGTGGCAAGTTGTAATAGTTCAATCATATAAATGTCTACTGTACTAATGAACTGACAAGTGTGTGGCAAGTTGTAATGGTTAAATCATATAATGTCTCTATGATACTAATGAACTGAAGTGTGTGGTAAGTTGTAATGGTTAAATCATATAATGTCTCTATGATACTAATGAACTGACAAGTGTGTGGCAAGTTGTAATGGTTAAATCATATAATGTCTCTATGATACTAATGAACTGAAGTGTGTGGCAAGTTGTAATGGTTAAATCATATAATGTCTCTATGATATTAATGAACTGACAAGTGTGTGGCAAGTTGTAATAGTTAAATCATATAATGTCTCTATGATACTAATGAACTGACAAATGTGTGGCAAGTTGTAAAGGTCAAATCATATAATGTCTACTGTACTAATGAACTGACAAGTGTGTGGCAAGTTGTAATGGTTAAATCATATAATGTCTCTATGATACTAATGAACTGAAGTGTGTGGCAAGTTGTAAGGGTTAAATCATATAATGTCTCTATGATACTAATGAACTGACAAGTGTGTGTGCAAGTTGTAAAAGGTCAAATCATATAATGTCTACTTTTACTAATGAACTGACAAGTGTGTGGCAAGTTGTAATGGTTAAATCATATAATGTCTCTATGATACTAATGAACTGACAAGTGTGTGGCAAGTTGTAATGGTTAAATCATATAATGTCTCTATGATACTAATGAACTGACAAGTGTGTGGCAAGTTGTAAGGTCAAATCATATAATGTCTACTGTACTAATGAACTGACAAGTGTGTGGCAAGTTGTAATGGTTAAATCATATAATGTCTCTATGATACTCATGAACTGACAAGTGTGTGGCAAGTTGTAAGGTCAAATCATATAATGTCTACTGTACTCATGAACTGACAAGTGTGTGGCAAGTTGTAATGGTCAAATCATATAATGTCTACTGTACTCATGAACTGAAGTGTGTGGCAATTGTAATGGTCAAATCATATAATGTCTACTGTACTAATGAACTGAAAGTGTGTGGCAAGTTGTAAAGGTCAAATCATATAATGTCTACTGTACTCATGAACTGAAGTGTGTGGCAAGTTGTAATGGTCAAATCATATAATGTCTACTGTACTCATGAACTGAAGTGTGTGGCAAGTTGTAATGGTCAAATCATTAATGTCTACTGTACTCATGAAACTGAAGTGTTGTGGCAACAATGAACACAACACACTCTGTTCACATTAATGAGATACTGTCCATTATGTGAGACAATTTAGTATTGTACCTGTATTTTGACATCGAGACGTGTCCATTATGTGAGACAATTTAGTATTGTACCTGTATTTTGACATGAGACACTGTCCATTATGTGACACAATTTAGTATTGTACCTGTATTTTGACATCGAGATACTGTCCATTATGTGACACAATTTAGTATTGTACCTGTATTTTGACATCGAGACACTGTCCATTATGTGACACAATTTAGTATTGTACCTGTATTTTGACATCGAGACGTGTCCATTATGTGACACAATTTAGTATTGTACCTGTATTTTGACATCGAGACACTGTCCATTATGTGACACAATTTAGTATTGTACCTGTATTTTGACATCGAGACACTGTCCATTATGTGACACAATTTAGTATTGTACCTGTATTTTGACATCCAAAAGCATTTCACTATCGTGCATTATGCGCATTTAAATCTGTATTTTGATGTCTTGCAGCATTTCACTTTTGCTGCAAGTACATCTCCCACCCTCTCTGTTTTCATTCACTCCACAAGTCCGTCCAGTATTTTCTCCCTGGGTCTACCTGGTGCTCTTTTTCCCTCCAGCTTTCCTGTTTTGACTAGATACTCTAATTTCTCTTGCCTCATAAAATGTTGCTTGTCTTTTCCTAATCTTCTTCAATGTTTTATTTGTGTTTGCCTCCTTCAGGACTGTGTTGTTTGTCTTCTGTGCTATCCACAGAACTGTTACCATTCTTCTTAAAAACCACACTTCAGCTGCCACAGTCTTGTTCTGACTTTGCATGTCATTGTATAAAACATTAAAGGGAGGGAACTGTGCCTAAATGATTTCAGTTTTCAGGAGTGGGGACTGCTGGAGAGAAAGAAACTGGAAATTTAGAGGAGTCCGGGGGGAGCATTATAAGGATTAAATCTGTGTCTACAATGTCAACCATCAAACCAGATAGTCAGAGTGCTTGACAGAGGAGTCCGGGGGGAGCATTATAAGGATTAAGTCTGTGTCTACACTATCAACCATCAAACCAGATATTCAGAGTGATTGAAAAACGTACATTCTGCACTGTTCAGTTTCCATATCTGCACATGTGAAGTGGTCATGGCTTATTGTTATTGTTATTTCTGTTTAAAGCCAAACCAACTGCGCACAGCAATATCAAAGCATACACAATACTTCAACAGGAAAAAAAAAAGGAAAAGAAAATTAAGTACATATATCAATGCATTTGCCTACATAATCTAAGCAGATGCCCCTGGCACTGACCGCTCTGTCCAATTTATCACATAGGGGATTTGGAAAACATACCTGAATACAAATTGAAACATAATTAAGGACACTAAAGCATATATACAACATGGCATTGAACAAGCCCCATGCACTACTACCCAAGCTTAGAGCTAACTGTGTGTACTCTATTTTGCAAAAACAGCCTTAAAATTAGCGTTTGTGTGAAAGAGAAATAATTCATCTTTCCGTTTTGTTGCATTTTTCCACACAACTATTGATATCGATTCAAAAAATCCTTTTTTTCTTGTTTCTTTACACCACTGCTGGAGTTTGTTTCTGTGACTCTCGAAAGAGTGTGCGCAAGCAGCTGAGCGATACCCCATAATGAGTGAAAGAAACAATGTCTGGGAGTTGGTCAACATTAAACTGAATTACCTCAGTGGCTTATGTTTTTTATCCGCAGTGTTGCCAACGATGTCATTTGCTTTAACCCTATCCCATTCACTCCGGCTGCATCCGGCCAAACACAGCTCTCCCGCATCTGTTCACTCCGGCTGCGGCCGGCCGCATGTTTGCACTCATGGCCAGTACTTTTCCATCACGCTGTAACCTTGTGCTAGCTCACTCTGAATGAATGAAATTTGGCGGGTAGGTCCACGGAGGACCAATGAACTGTTAACACTAAATTAAGACGCCACCACTGGCATCATTCACAAGACAGAAGAAGGAAATGACCGCATTCCATTCTTGTGTACGTGTGAATGAGAAAGATGGCGGCGCAGCACGAAGAAGTAGAATGGGAGGAGTATACAGAGGAGGAATTAGAAATTATTTTGAGAGAAATGGAGCAGATGGAAAAAGAAAAAGATGCAGAATCAGACGTAGAAATTGATGTTGCTGAAGGAGATGATGAGGAGGAGGAAAGCGAGGAAGAAAGCGACCCTGAAGACAATGTGCCGTTAGCGGATTTGCAGACGACGTGGCGACGCGCTGCTGTAGCAAGCCGGGTGAACGAATTCCATCTCGAAACTGGCCCTTCACACGCATTGCCCGCGAATGCAAAACCTTTAGATTATTTTTTTTTATTTCTACCGGAATCTTTTTTTCAAACGGCGGCAGAGGAGACTAACAAGTATGCACAGCAGAAGATCGTAGCTAGAGGCTTGGCCAGTGATCCATTGTGGAGAGATATATCTTCAACTGAAATACGTGCCTACCTGTCGATCCTTATTATGATGGGAATCAACCGTAAACCGCGGATTGATATGTACTGGTCGACTGATCCACGATTCAGAGACCCTTGGATTAGCAGTATTATGCCTAAGACAAGGTTTCTGAAAATCAATCAGTATTTTCACCTGCGTGACACATCGAACACACCTGGGCGTGACAGTGCGAACTACGACCCTCTGTATAAGATCAGGCCTTTCATTGATATTATCCAGCCACTGTTCAAGTCACGATACAACCCTGGCCGTGACTTGAGCATTGATGAATCAATGATTGGGTACAAAGGGAGGGTGTTTTTCAAACAGTATATGCCCGGAAAACCTACCAAGTGGGGAATCAAGGTGTGGCAACTGTGTGATGCAGAAAGTGGATACTGTGTGGCGTTTGACATCTACACGGGTCGTCATAGCCGCCAAAATACCAACATCAGCCTGGGGGAGGAGGTGGTCGACAAATTGGCCTCAGCTTACTACAACCAACACAGGCACCTTTATTTTGACCGCTTTTTCTCGTCAGTGCCCCTTTTGAAACACCTGTCCAGCAAAGGGACCTATGCCTGTGCGACAATCATGTCAAACCGCAAAGGACTTCCTGACGAGGTGAAAGCGGCCAAACTACCCAACAGAGGTGATCTGCTACAGGTGCAACAAAGTTCTCTGATGGCCACCGTGTACAAAGACAAACGCCAGATTTACATGCTCAGCACCAGTCAGCCACCGGGCAAATCAACCGTAGGTGACAAAGAGATCCCCACTGTCATCGCTGCCTACAATAAGTACATGGGTGGCGTTGACAAGTGTGACCAGTACATGGCCTACTATCCCGTGGGACACAAAAACAAGAAATGGTGGAAATACATCTTCAATTCCTTTGTCAACTTGTGCATTGTTCAGGCTTTCCTCACCTGGGAGAAATCGACACACGATCCACCTGTCAAGAAAAGGTACGATCATCTCGCCTTCCGAGCTGATGTCGCCGACCAACTGAGGGGTGGATTTACTTGCCGTAAGTTGACAACAGGAAAGCGGAAACAAATCCCCGAGGCTCCGATTGCTGTCCAAACAATCAACCACCACAAGCTGATCAAGCTAGAAGGACGCAAAAGAGTCTGTCGCCAGTGTGTCATCGTAGGGCGACTGACACCCACAAATCGACAGGTAGAAACGTCATTTCAGTGCGGATTTTGTCAAGTTCCACTGTGTCGTGTCGGCCGTGACTGTTTTAGGGACTACCATGACAGCAATCTTGTGCACCAAAACAACAACCAATAACTACAAGCAAACAAGTTAGGATCTGCACCTGAAAGTTGACAATTTTGTGACACTGAAATGACAGATAAAATGACAACCACACCAGCACACTGGCAGTGACCGACACGATTGTACTCTCAGATACATACATATATATACATATAGCTATTTGTTTTTCTCCATAAAGTGTACAAAGTAGACTGTGTAACAGTGTTAGTTTGTAGTGCTTTTCCTGTTCTTTGACTATAAACACGTATAGTTGGTGACATGGATTTGGTGACACTGACAATTCAGATGGATTACCATAGTGACGGGAGTGATGGGACAAGTTCAGGTAGGCCTCTCTGTATTGTTTGTAACTCACAAACGTCTGTATGTCATGTTACACCGTGTATCTTTACTAACATCATGATGTCACCTCGAAAACACCTGTGACATGTGACAATAGAGGGGACAACGACACGGCATCCACAAGTGAGACACACATATTGACATGCAAACCAAAGTATGTTCACTCATAAACACTTCTGCCAAAAATTGTTGCTCTACGGCAAATGACAGCTGAATAGTGCTGTATAGCGTACATGAACCATATTTCCTTGAAAAAAGCTGAAAAACCACGAATACTAGGGGAAGTTTCACTGCGAGCTATGCAAATGGGAGAGGGTTAAGTGAATTTATGAACATTTCCTAGAACAGGCTGATTTTTTTTTCTGATTTTTTTATTTATTTATTTTTTTTTTATTAATTCCACATGTACTCAAAACATGTAGGTACAATTCCCATAGCTTCTCAGCCTTCTGTATACCTGTTTTTTTGTGTGAAAATTGATTAATACATTTACTGTTTTTCTGAGGAAAAGGCAGATTCTCTCTCACAATGTTGTAAAGTTACATGCTCAAAAGATATTTACTGAATTTAGCAAGTCACAGTTCACTTAAAAACAAACTGATTGCCATATGTGACATATGGTTCTTCTTATTCCAGATGACAGATGGTTTGATGTCATGTTTTGCTTTTTAGAGGATATTCTTGTGCAATACTAAGCTGTGATTGTTGTGAAGCTATCAACTGTTATGTGAAGTTATGAACATTTTATAGAACAGCCAGTTTTTTCCCCCTCATATGTCAACTTTATTAACCCCAAATATATTCAGAATATGCTGATACAATCCTCTTAGCTCCTGTACCTGCATATGCTTATGTGACTATTCATCATCATCATCAGGTGCCTTGCCGCATGGCGTTGGCGATTATGGACTTCCATCTGTCTCTATCACTTGTTGCCTCAAGCATCTCTTCCACCCTCCTTGTCCCCCAGCCACTCTGCCAGTCTGTCTAGTATCTTCTCCCTGCGTCTACCCGATGCTCTCTTTCCCTCCAGCTTTCCCGTTGTGACCAGGTGCTCCAAATCCCCCTCCCTCATAAAATGGCCCATAAATGTTGCCTGTCTTTTCCTAATCTTCCTTATGAATGATCTACTTGTGTCTGCCTCCATCAAGACTGTCTCGTTTGTTTTCTTTGCTGTCCATGGAACTCTCAACATCCTTCTTAGAAACCACATCTCACCTGCCTCAATCTTGTTCTGGCTTTGCTTGTTGACTGTCCACGCCTCGCAACCGTACAACAGTATTGGTTCTATATAACATTCAAGAACTCTCTTCTCCTAATGTTACTTGATAGGCATTTGTTGGTAAGAATGCTTGTCATCTTCTTGAATGCTGTTTTGGCTTGGCCGATTCTGCTGGCTATTTGTGATGTGCACCTGCCGTCTGGTGAAATGATTGTTCCCAGATATTTAAACTTATCAACCCGTCTCAAGGTTGTGCCGTTTACTGTTATTTTGCACGAGGGGATTTCATGTTTTTTACTGATCACCATGACTTCAGTCTTCCTTCTGTTTAGTTCCAACCCTTACCTTTGCTTTCTATTTCTAGTATATTCACAAGGTTTTGTAGGTCTCTTTCACTTTCTGCAACTAGCAAGGTGTCATCTGCGTATCGAATGTTGTTTATCATTTTTCTTCCAACCTTTAATCCAGGGTCTTCCTCTAGGTTTCTCATGATGTTTTCGCTGTAAAGTGAAAACAGATCTGGTGACAAAACACAACCCTGTCTGACTCCTCTTTTGATGTTTTGGAAAGAGCTTATATCGTTTTTTATTCTCATTGCAGCTGTTTGTTCCCAATACATATTTCTGATTATTCGTAGATCTTTTCCATCAATACTGAGTCTTTCTAGGTGGTTGACCAATTCTTCATGTCTTACGTGATCAAAAGCCTTGGTATAATCAACAAAGCATAGATATAAATCCTTGTTCATCTCGATTTAATATGCTATCTATAATTTTCCATCACTTTTCTTCTTTTTCCCCATTTATAGCCATATGTGTGTGTGTGTGTGTGTGTGTGTGTGTGTGTGTGTGTGTGTGTGTGTGTGTGTGCGTGCGTGCGTGCGTGCGTGCGTGCGTGTGTGTGTGTGTGTGTGCGTGCGTGTGTGTGTGCGTGTGTGTGTGTGTGTTGCGTGTGTGCGTATGTGTCTGTTCAGTGCTTAGATTTAATTTTTATCAAGATTTTGCGCTATATAAATATTGTAATTATTATTATTATTATTATTATGATTGACCTCTCTATGATAGTTCTTAGGATGCATATGGCATTAATAGTTCTTTTCTCCTCCACAAATCCACACTGTTCATCTGCTATTTCTTTTTTGATTCTATTCCTTGTCCTCATCATGATTATTCTTAATAGGATCTTGGTTACATGACTCATCAAACTGATTGTGTGATGGAGTTTGCATTCTATAGCCCCTGCCTTCTTTGGAAGTGCAATGAAAATTGATTTTGACATATCTTTGGGGATTTTTCCAGTGTCGTAAATTTTATTTAGGAGGACAGTTATTTTTTCAATACCAAATTCCTCCAGGGCTTCAATCATCTCTGTAGTAATGTTGTCTGGTCCTGGGGCTTTTCCTGGTTTCATCTTTTTAAATGCTGCTCTAACTTCATCTTTCATAATGGGTGGTCCTTCAAAGTTCTTTCTTATAATGTGTTCTACATTTCTGTCATCTTCAAAAAGGTCTTTATTGTGACAATTAATCAACATAATTACTGTTTTCCTGGGGAAAAGGGAGATTCTCCCCCAGATTGTTGTGAAATTATGAGATCTTTACTGAATTTCAGAAGCCACAGTCCACTTAATAAAAAAAAACAAAAAAAAACTGACTGTCATCTGTGGCATTTGATGCTTTTTATTTCAAATGACAGATGGTTTGATGCCATGTTCTGCCTTTTAGAGGACGCTGTTGCACAATACTGTGACTGTTGTGAAGTTATGTTTGGGTGCTGTTTTGGTACATATTCTTAAAAAATGTTCATTTTCAAAGCTTCTTTTTGTTTGCAACATACCTTTTGAGTGACTCACGAGCTGTTTTGCAACAACAATGTGAATTTTCTGCTTTTGAGACTTTTTAAAACCTAGAAGGGGGTGGACACTCAAGGCACACACATAGGGTTAATAGGAAAACATTCATAATTTGGCATCACCTAAAGCACACATAGGGTTAATAGGAAAACATTCATAATTTGGCATCACCTAAAGCACACATAGGCATAATAGGAAAACATTCATAATTTGGCATCACCTAAAGCACACATAGGCATAATAGGAAAACATTCATAATTTGGCATCACCTAAAGCACACATAGGCATAATAGGAAAACATTCATAATTTGGCATCACCTAAAGCACACATAGGCATAATAGGAAAACATTCATAATTTGGCATCACCTAAAGCACACATAGGCATAATAGGAAAACATTCATAATTTGGCATCACCTAAAGCACACATAGGGTTAATAGGAAAACATTCATAATTTGGCATCACCTAAAGCACACATAGGGTTAATAGGAAAACATTCATAATTTGGCATCACCTAAAGCACACATAGGGTTAATAGGAAAACATTCATAATTTGGCATCACCTAAAGCACACATAGGGTTAATAGGAAAACATTCATAATTTGGCATCACCTAAAGCACACATAGGGTTAATAGGAAAACATTCATAATTTGGCATCACCTAAAGCACACATAGGGTTAATAGGAAAACATTCATAATTTGGCATCACCTAAAGCACACATAGGGTTAATAGGAAAACATTCATAATTTGGCATCACCTAAAGCACACATAGGGTTAATAGGAAAACATTCATAATTTGGCATCACCTAAGTGCTTCTAAAAATCATTTTGTCAGCTCCCTTTATACTGCGCGCCTTCAAAGCAGCCGATTTCTGTTTTATCTTTCTTTGTATAGCTTCAAAATATGTACACTAAAGAACTGTTGTGAAGTTATGCACAAAATTTTCTTTCATTTTCTTGTAGTCAATATGTTTGATTCTCCTGTCCTGCCTTCAGATGTACGAGATGGACATGCTGTTAATAGCAATGCCGCATGAAAAATTGAAATTGGGTTTTGAGTTAAAAGATTTATATGGTTTTGAAGATATTGTTGTTCTGAGTAAAAAGCAGTTTAAATTTTTCAGATCGGACTATTAGTTCACGAGATATTCGAATTTGAAGCGTCAAAAATTTCTTAAATTTTGGTACCACGTCTTAGTGGGACAAAGAAGGACCAGCTGTCACAGAAGAAACCCATCAAATGGCATGGTATGCTGATTTTGCTGGAAATGACATTCATTTTGTAATTGTGAGAGACAGACAGGACCAAATGTCATAAAATTTTGATCGTTGATGTATTTTTGCATGCCGAATTGAATGAAACCATTATCGTAACTCTGCGACGAGCCATTTTTGTCTTATTACAGGAAACATGTGATATTTGGCATGTTTTATCTGTTTTTCATTAATAATTGCCCATATTGTATTAATAACAGACAAAAATGAAGCTAGAAACAAATCAAGGATATATAATCATTTCATGAGATAGATATAAAATCATTTTGCTCATCGTTCAAGTGTCTTATTACTGCAAATTAAACCAAAAAAGTCACGACTCGCTACTTCAGTAGTCTTATGAATAATTTGTAATATTTCATCAGTTTCTGTACATATAAAAGGAAATCTGAGAATCAATGACTTCTGGAATCACTTAAATAGTTGAAATATTAAAAATTACTGCATGCTTTTATGCTGCAGGCTATCCAAAAATATCATCTGATCAATATTCTACTAAAAACTAAACACACACACATACACATACAAATTACAACACATACACATACACACACACAGAGGAAAACATATCAGACAAGATTTTTGCACAGTACATTTGATTTTTATTTTATTCATCAGTGTTTAGAAAACTGACTGACTGACTGTGGATGAGTCAAGTCCCCGAACACTTAGCACAGCCAGCGTCCAAAGAAAACTTCTGGGAGGATATGGGACCGCTCGCCATTCAGGAACAGGTCACTTAACTCCTAGTCCTACAATAGAGAAATATATGAATTTCTGCATAATATATACTATTCATTGAGAGACTGGAAAGGAAAGGAAACCATAATGCATAGTCTCCACATCAATATTACTTTAACATTAAGCCCAAACTCGCGACTTTGATTTTTAGCATATTACTGGTAAAAATCCATCAAAGCAGAGCAATCCTGCTAAGTGTTTCCAGTGTACTCTTGCCCTTTAATACGAATCAATAATAGGCTACTACTAAATAAGATGCAATCTTCCCGTTAAAACAAATTAATGACAATAGGCATATCCTTTCCAGATACTGACTACAAATTGAAACAACTACGTAAGCTAATGGATGGCCTACTTTACAAATAATACAACTCACAGCCTTCTATTCAGTTTCAAAACCTAAATAAAGAATATTATAACAATAAACAATGAACAGAAGATTTTGTTTTGTGACATTCTAAATCTCTATGTGTATTAGTGTGTGTGTGTGTGTTGTCAGAGAGAGAGAGAGAGAAAGAGAGAGGATCATGCCTGTTAACAATGACTTGGATATGAATGTACTGGGGCCTATTTACTTATTTATTCATTTTTTGTTATTTATTCATTTTTTGTTCTCTGAGAGAGAGAGAGAGAGAGAGAGAGAGAGAGAGAGAGAGAGAGAGAGAGAGAGAGATTCATGTCAAGGAAAGTACATTGACTTGCACAGAATTGTTTGTTGATTTGAAAAAAAAATTATTTAGATCTGTTTATTCATTCATTTAAAATTTGAGTGAGAGAGAGAGAGAGAGAAAGTTGGAGGACGCGGGTTACCCCTCTGTTTGGGCAAACCCATTTTCCACGGCCCCAGGAAGCCCGTCGATCACATAGCATTTTTAGTAGTAAGCTCGCCCGTCATGGGGTGAGCAAGTCTACACAGCGACATGCGAATTAGCAAGACCTCGGGAAGGAAATGGTTGACAAATCAAGCTTCGGCTAACAACTCCGAATCGAGTTCAAACGCAGTAGTCCTTTTCTTGAAAAATACAATGTTACAGATAAAACAGAACTTGATCTGTTGATTGCTAGATCTAGATCTAGTCTTTGACAGCGCAAAACTTGCCGAGCTGAAACTTGCACAGCGTTCTGTTTCGCGTTGTAGGCCTACTCAGGCTACTGGCGTCGGCACATTCCGACGTTGATCTGGTACAGATCCTCATGTAAAAAGTTGGCGTACGGCCGTATTTTAAATCAAATTGATTTCATATCACACATGCATATAGAAAAAAGCATGTAAAATCGAATCCCGCCGACGACAAGTTCCAAAAATGGCGACTTGCCTGCAAACTTTTCCGATGAAAAAAAGCAAAACTTTGGAAGCGTCGATCTCTGTTCGAAACGTGCACACACAGGTGTCGTCGGGATATATCATTCTGTTACATTAATTCTCATTGGCTGCAAAATTACAATATGATTGGTTCACAAATATAGCCGTACCGACCGAAATAGTGAAGCATCCCGAAAAAACTTCGATTCTAAACGCATACCATATCCGCGATTGCGCCCGAAGCGCGGATTTTCGACTTTCCCATCAAATAACTAATTCCATTTTCGCTCTAAATATATAAAAAGGCAATCATTCAAATCTTTATTCATTTCTTATTCACATAAGACAAAAAATAAGAATGAAACACCGATTAAAGAGGCAGTAATACTTGATTGAACCGAAGACCCCCCCAGTTTTGCGGCCGGCCCCGGTTTTCCCCAGTTTTTGGTACCACAAATTTGACGTCGCGTTTCGGTTCGCACGGCATTGCTACTGTTAATATCTTCACATTATTTTGAGCAAAATATCTCTTCCTTCCCAGGTTCTTTCCCCTACAATGTTTGTGACATTGTGTAATGTTACGTACAAAGGAACATCATATTTTCTCTGTTTAAAGGAGTAGTAAATGTCCGATTGACTAGCAAGTTGGATTGTCTGTCATGGTTTTTGTCCTGCTGTTTGGTTTGCACAATATGTTTCCCTACACAGGTGTTTGTTATTGTTGCTTATCTGTCACGCTTTCTAGACACCATTTAGAAGCCATGACCAAATCACAAATGACGCTCAATATGCTTCCTCTACTGTGAAGATAGAAAGCTGGCTATGGGTTTTCCGGGGAAAGGCCCCACGTAATCTAAGGAAATAGATTTTTTCTGTCATGCAAATTTGCGGATCAGCTGAAAATTCCCACCCCTGTGTTTTACCCATAGTTATCTTTCTTGTAAATCACATGCCGACATTAGAAACCTGTGCTGCTGTGTATGACACATACCCCAATGAGTTAAACACAAAGACACACACACACAAAGAAGTACTAACCACAGAATAGCCATATATCTTGATGGTTTTCTGTGATGGGTCGAGCTGTATCCTACCACCTCCCATCACCTCGCACTCCAACCCGTCTTTCTCTATCTTAGCCACCTCAATGTCATAAATATCCGCTGTAACACACAGATATGATCAATCATTGTTGACACACCTCACTGTCATAAATATCCGCTGAAACACACAGATATGATCAATCATTGTTGACACACCTCACTGTCATAAATATCCGCTGTAACACAACAAATATGATCAATCATTGTTGACACACCTCACTGTCATAAATATCCGCTGTAACACGCAGATATGATCAATCATTGTTGACACACCTCATTGTCATAAATATCTGCTGTAACACACAGATATGATCAATCATTGTTGACACACCTCATTGTCATAAATATCTGCTGTAACACACAGATATGATCAATCATTGTTGACACACCTCATTGTCATAAATATCTGCTGTAACACACAGATATGATCAATCATTGTTGACACACCTCATTGTCATAAATATCCGCTGTAACACACAGATATGATCAATTATTGTTATAAATATGGCACACCTCATTGTCATAAATATCCGCTGTAACACAGACATGATCAATTATTGTTATAAATGTAACACACCTCATTGTCATAAATATCCGCTGTAACACACAGATATGATCAATTATTGTTATAAATATAACACACCTCACTATCATAAATGTCCGCTGTAACACACCTATGATCAATTATTGTTATACAGGGTGTCCACAAAAACACTCCCTGATTTCAAACAGGTATAACAGGTAACTTTATTGTAATAATCTTTGACAGTTAGTAGCTTCAACAGGTATAACAGGTAACTTTATTGTAATAATCTTTGACAGTTAGTAGCTTCAACAGGTAACTTTATTGTAATAATCTTTGACAGTTAGTAGCTTCAACAGGTATAACAGGTAACTTTATTGTAATAATCTTTGACAGTTAGTAGCTTCAACAGGTATAACAGGTAACTTTATTGTAATAATCTTTGACAGTTAGTAGCTTCAACAGGTATAACAAGTAACTTTATTGTAATAATCTTTGACAGTTAGTAGCTTCAACAGGTATAACAGGTAACTTTATTGTAATAATCTTTGACAGTTAGTAGCTTCAACAGGTATAACAGGTAACTTTATTGTAATAATCTTTCACAGTTAGTAGCTTCAACAGATATAACAAGTAACTTTATTGTAATAATCTTTGACAGTTAGTAGCTTCAATAGATATAACAGGTAACTTTATTGTAATAATCTTTGACAGTTAGTAGCTTCAACAGGTATAACAGGTAACTTTATTGTAATAATCTTTCACAGTTAATAGCTTCGACAGATATAACAAGTAACTTTATTGTAATAATCTTTGACAGTTAGTAGCTTCAATAGATATAACAGGTAACTTTATTGTAATAATCTTTGACAGTTAGTAGCTTCAACAGGTATAACAGGTAACTTTATTGTAATAATCTTTGACAGTTAGTAGCTTCAACAGGTATAACAGGTAACTTTATTGTAATAATCTTTCACAGTTAGCAGCTTCAGATGCAGGATTTCATTCAGTTTCATGTGGTACAGGGTAGCATTAAAGACACTCAATGTGCGCCCCTCTGGTTGCTTGGCAAACATCGATGTGATAGTCCAGTTCGGTCCAGACTCTCTGCAGCCCCAAAAAGTCAATACGAAGAGCTAGCCGAGAGTTACACCTCCCCAAAAGCACAGTTGGCAAGATCCTACACAAACGCATAAAGTTTCACCCATACAAGCTGCAATTAGTCCAAAAGCTCCACCCGCAGGATAATGCAAAGCGTTTTGAATTTTGTGAGAATATCCAGTAATTGATGGAAGATAATGATAACCTGCTGTCAAAAATCATTTTAATAATAATAATAATAATTACAATATTTATATAGCGCAAAATCTTGATAAAATCAAATCTAAGCGCTGAGTGCTGAGGCGACATTTCATGTGAATGGCAAAGTCAATAGGCATGACGTGCGGATATGGGGGCTTGAAAATCCGCACGCCACCCAGGAAATTGAGCGAGACTCACCAAAAGTTAATGCGTTTTGTGCCGTATCAGAGCGGACAGTGTATGGCCCTTTCTTCTCTGAGGGAAGAACTGGTACTGGTCAAAGTTACCTGGAGATGCTGACCAACTGGATGTTTCCACAACTAGCTGCTGAGGGTGATGACTACCTTTTCCAACAAGATGGTGCTCCGCAACACTAGCATCTCGTTGTCAGGAGATTTCTCAATGAGCACCTGCCAAACAGATGGATTGGTCATGCTGGACGAGATGATCAGGTGTTCTGCAAGTGGCCCCGCGAGGTCACCGGACCTAACTGTTTGTGACTTCTTTCTTTGGGGGTAGGTGAAGAGCACAGTTTACGTACCACCACTACCTGCAACCCTGTAGGAGCTGAAAAATTCCATCACTGAAGCAGTTCACATGATAACTCCAGATATGCTGCAGAGAGTCTGGACCGAACTGGACTATCGCATCGATGTTTGCCGAGCAACCAGAGGGGCGCACATTGAGTGTCTTTAATGCTACCCTGTACCACATGAAACTGAATGAAATCTTGCATCTGAAGCTGCTTAACTGTGAAAGATTATTACAATAAAGTTACTTGTTATATCTGTTGAACTACTAACTGTCAAAGATTATTACAATAAAGTTACCTGTTATACCTGTTGAAGCTACTAACTGTCAAAGATTATTACAATAAAGTTACCTGTTATACCTGTTGAAGCTACTAACTGTGAAAGATTATTACAATAAAGTTACCTGTTATACCTGTTGAAGCTGCTAACTGTCAAAGATTATTACAATAAAGTTACCTGTTATACCTGTCGAAGCTACTAACTGTGAAAGATTATTACAATAAAGTTACCTGTTATACCTGTCGAAGCTACTAACTGTGAAAGATTATTACAATAAAGTTACCTGTTATACCTGTTGAAGCTACTAACTGTCAAAGATTATTACAATAAAGTTACCTGTTATACCTGTTGAAGCTACTAACTGTCAAAGATATTACAATAAAGTTACCTGTTATATCTGTTGAAGCTACTAACTGTGAAAGATTATTACAATAAAGTTACCTGTTATACCTGTTTGAAATCAGGGAGTGTTTTCGTGGACACCTGTATATGACACACCTCACTGTCATAAATGTCTGCTGTAACACACACATATAGATATGATCAATTATTGTTATAAATATGACACACCTCACTATCATAAATATCCGCTGTAACACACAGATATGATCAATTATTGTTATATAATAAATTATAATATATGACATACCTCACTGTCATAAATATCCGCTGTAACACACAGATATGATACAATACAATACAATACAATACAATACAATATTTATATAGTGCAAAATCTTGATAAAATCAAATCTAAGCGCTAAAACAGACACACACGCACGCACGCACACACACACACGCACACGGCTATAAATAGGGAGAAAGAATAAAAGCAATGGAAAATTATAGAGAGCATATTATGATCAATCATTGTTATAAATATGACACATCACTGTCACAAATATCCGCTGTAACACACAGATATGATCAATCATTAGATATGATCAATCATTGTTATAAATATGGCACACTGTCACTGTCACACATATTGGCTGTAACACAATGCATATGATCAATTATTGTTATAATTATAATTCAAATAAATCTGAAAAATTACTGTTATAAAATATAACATGCAGTTATGATCAGACATCATCGTCATCCGCCTCCTCCTCCTCCTCATGTGCCTTGTTCAAGTTGTTGCATGGCACTGGCGATCATGGCCGGCCATACAAATGTTATCTTTTGTCGCTGCAAATATATCTCCTACCCTTTTCCCACCTCATCCACTCTGCAAATCCATCCAGTTTTTCTCCCTGGGCCTACCTGGTGATCTTTTTCCCTCCAGCTTTCCTGATGTGACTAGGTGCTCAAATTTCTCTTGCCTCATAAAATGACCTTTAATATTGCTTGTCTGTTCCTAATCTTCTTCATTAACATTTTTTTCATGTTTGCCTTTTTCAAAACTGTCTCGTTTGTTTTCTTTGCTGTCCATGGAACTGTTAACATTCTTCTTAGAATCCACATTTCAGCTGCCTCAATCTTCTTCTGACTTTGTGTGCTGACTGTCCATGCTTCACATCCATACAAAAATATTGGTTCTATATCACACTCAAGAACTCTCTGATGTTAACTGAAAAGGCATTTGTTGGTGAGAATGCTTTTCATTTTCTTGAAAGCTGTTTTAGCTTGGCCAGTTCTGTTGGCTATTTCTAATGTGCATCTGCTGTCTGGTGAGAAGACTGTTCCCAGATATTTAAACTTATTAATCTGTCTCAATGTTGTGCAATTTGCTGTTATTTCACATGACGGTATTTCTTGCTTTTTATTGATTACCGTGGCTTTAGTCTTCTTGCTATTTTAGTTCTAACCTTTTATTTCTGCTATTTCTGTTATATTCACAAGATTTTGTAGGTCGTTTTCATTTTCATAGAATGGTGTCATCCGCATAATGAATACTGTTTATCTTTTTTCATCTAACCTTTATCCCAGGCCATTCACTGTAACGTGAAAACAAAGTTATAACACATAAATATGATCGATCATTGTTATAAACAGAACACACATAAATCTGGTCAGTTGTTGTTATAAATTTTCACTGAACAACATAACTGTCGGACATATCAATCCATTCAAACATTTTCGCTTGTGTTTGCTTTTTGTAATTACTAACCAGACCTTGCTACACTTTCCTTCAGCTGTCCTTAGGTCTGTTACAGCGTGTATCACTGTTACCCTGAGTTTCACAGACCCACACACACATATAAGGTCTGTTACAGGCGTGTGTCATTGTTACCCTGAGTTTCACAGACCCACACACAATCTTTAACTCAATCGAACTGTGCCGTACAAGGCTGTACGTCACCTTTCATACTGCATGGAGCTGTGCCGTACGCAGGTGTACGTCGGAGTTTCAACATTTTTTGTGGCCGTAATAAATAAGGGAAGTAAATCATGCACTAGAGTGACCTTGGGTCTTTTATTTCACAGTTCCTTCCCTTAGACCGTGTTGTGAGTTGTATTTTTGCTTTAGTAGCAGTTTTTCGATGCTATATGCGGTTCTTTGTTTTCGTCTGACTGTCAAGATGGCGTCAAGAAGCACCTGCCGATTTGCACGCAAATTCACTGTTCTTGATTACACCAAGTAAATAGGAGGTGATGTTTGTGTTATTGTACATAAACTGTACATTCTTGTGTAAATATTCCTGTGGATAATTGGTTTCGTTAGTGGAAAAAAAAACAACATATGGTGTAAATATATGGACTCGGCAAGAGGATATTTACCCCCTTATGGTCACCTGTTTCCTTCACCCCTTCTATCAAGATGAACAGACTACCAGTTTTGAAGCTAGTAATGTCTGTATATGAACACTTCAAATTGTTTCCAAAACCATTTTCCTTTTGTGTATGACATTTGCTGTTAAATTTTATTATATTTTTTAAAAATCACCCAAAATACTGCGATTTCGGGGTTGTCGCGGTGCGAAATGTTGCGGCTTGAATGAGTTAAAAAATCATTGTCACAGTGAACGAAGAACAGTGTCAGACCAGGATGAAACATGACCTGCAGTGGTAATGTGTTTGCTTGATGCATTACTTGTGTCAGATGCTTGCCTTTTGTTTGTTTGTTGATTGGTTGGTTGTTTTTTCCCCCCATTAAACAGATGAGATATACATCAGGCGACAAACAACTATCAATCTTCTTCTTTTTCTTCACCCTTAAGTGTGTGAGAAGTCCTTGGGACGCTGTTCTAGACTAGTTCACCCTTAAGTGCGTGAGAAGTCCTTGGGACGCTGTACGAAAGACTAGTTCACCCTTAAGTGCGTGAGAAGTCCTTGGGATGCTGTACGAAAGACTAGTTCACCCTTAAGTGCGTGAGAAGTCCTTGGGACGCTGCACTAAAGACTAGTTCACCCTTAAGTGCGTGAGAAGTCCTTGGGACACTGCACAAAAGACTAGTTCACCCTTAAGTGCGTGAGAAGTCCTTGGGACACTGCACAAAAGACTGGTTCACCTTAAGTGCGTGAGAAGTCCTTGGGACGCTGTTCTAGACTAGTTCACCCTTAAGTGTGTGAGAAGTCCTTGGGACGCTGCACTAAAGACTAGTTCACCCTTAAGTGTGTGAGAAGTCCTTGGGACGCTGCACTAAAGACTAGTTCACCCTTAAGTGTGTGAGAAGTCCTTGGGACGCTGCACTAAAGACTAGTTCACCCTTAAGTGCGTGAGAAGTCCTTGGGACGCTGCACTAAAGACTAGTTCACCCTTAAGTGTGTGAGAAGTCCTTGGGACGCTGTACTAGACTAGTTCACCAGATTTCTCCATTTATGTTGGCTGTATGCCACAGCTTGGGTCTCTGCAGATGGTTCTCTGCCCATTCAACAATGCCGTTAGTCCATCATGGTTCCTTGCCCATTCAACAATGCCGTTAGTCCATCATGGTTCTCTGCCCATTCAACAATGCCGTTAGTCCATCATGGTTCTCTGCCCATTCAACAATGCCGTTAGTCCATCATGGTTCTCTGCCCATTCAACAATGCCGTTAGTCCATCATGGTTCTCTGCCCATTCAACAATGCCGATAGTCCATCATGGTTCTCTGCCCATTCAACAATGCCGTTAGTCCATCATGGTTCTCTGCCCATTCAACAATGCCGTTAGTCCATCATGGTTCTCTGCCCATTCAACAATGCCGTTAGTCCATCGCTTTTTGTTGTCTGCCCCTCTATGTCCCTCCCTGAACAGTTCCCAGGACAGATTTAGCATGGCCATTAGATCCTGTTATATGGCCATACCAGGAGGACAGATTTAGCATGACCATTAGATCCTGTTATATGGTCATATCAGGACAGATTTAGCATGACCATTAGATCCTGTTATATGGCCATACTCTGTCGAAACAACTGCAAAACTCGTTCTCTCCTTCATAATGTCTCGCATTGACTATTGCAATTCACTCCTGTCTGGTCTTCCTGCCTCCACCATTCACATCCTACAGCGCATTCAAAACAATGCTGCACGCCTTGTACTCAAAAAGAAAAAAGCTGACCACATATCTCCTCTCCTGGCACAACTTCACTGGCTCCCTGTATCAAAGCGCATACAGTACAAACTAGACACCATGTGCTACAAAAGCCTCAATAACGCAGCCCCCGATTACCTGTCAAGCCTACTTGAGATCTATCTTCCCTCACGTACCCTCCGCTCTGCCTCTGATCCTCTGACTCTTCGCTTTCCACGCACTAAGCTCAATACCTATGGTCCACGAGCCTTCTCTGTTTCTGGTCCACTCTCCTGGAACAAACTTCCTCTCTCAGTCCGTCAGCAACCTACTTTTGTCTCCTTCAAGTCCGCTCTCAAAACTCACCTTTTCTCTCCTGCATAAAATCCTAACCTCACTCAACCCTCCCCTCTGCAGCCTGTCTCCGCTCGGAGGGAATCACATGGTTATAATATATAATTGTATGCTATGCTCTCTATAATTTTCCATTGCTTTTATTCTTGCTTTTATTGCTTTTATTCTTTCTCCCCATTTATAGCCATGCGTGTGTGTGGGTGTGTGTGTGGGTGTGTGTGTGTGTGTGTCTGTATGTGTGCGTGCGTGTGTGTGCGAGCGTGCGTGCCTGCGTGTGTGTCTGCTTCAGCGCTTAGATTTGATTTTATCAAGATTTTGCGCTATATAAATATTGTAATTATTATTGTAATTATCATACCAGGAGGACAGATTTAGCATGGCCATTAGATCCTGTTATATGGTCATACCAGGACAGATTTAGCATGGCCATTAGATCCTGTTATATGGTCATACCAGGAGGACAGATTTAGCATGGCCATTAGATCCTGTCATATGGCCATACCAGGAGGACAAATTTAGCATGGCCATTAGATCCTGTTATATGGCCATACCAGGACAGATTTAGCATGGCCATTAGATCCTGTCATATTGCCATACCAGGAGGACAGATTTAGCATGGCCATTAGATCCTGTTATATGGTCATACCAGGACATATTTAGCATGGCCATTAGATCCTGTCATATGGCCATACCAGGAGGACAGATTTAGCATGGCCATTAGATCCTGTCATATTGCCATACAGGAGGACAGATTTAGCATGGCCATTAGATCCTGTCATATTGCCATACCAGGAGGACAAATTTAGCATGGCCATTAGATCCTGTCATATTGCCATACCAGGAGGACAGATTTAGCATGGCCATTAGATCCTGTCATATTGCCATACCAGGAGGATAAATTTAGCATGGCCATTAGATCCTGTCATATTGCCATACCAGGAGGACAGATTTAGCATGGCCATTAGATCCTGTCATATGGCCATACCAGGAGGACAAATTTAGCATGGCCATTAGATCCTGTTATATGGTCATACCAGGAGGACAAATTTAGCATGGCCATTAGATCCTGTTATATGGCCATACCAGGAGGACAAATTTAGCATGGCCATTAGATCCTGTCATATTGCCATACCAGGAGGAGAAATTTAGCATGGCCATTAGATCCTGTTATAACTTATATGGTCATACCAGGAGGACAGATTTAGCATGGCCATTAGATCCTGTCATATGGCCATACCAGGAGGACAAATTTAGCATGGCCATTAGATCCTGTTATATGGTCATACCAGGACAGATTTAGCATGGCCATTAGATCCTGTTATATGGCCATACCAGGAGGACAAATTTAGCATGGCCATTAGATCCTGTTATATGGTCATACCAGGAGAGAAATTTAGCATGGCCATTAGATCCTGTTATATGGCCATACCAGGAGGACAGATTTAGCATGGCCATTAGATCCTGTTATATGGTCATACCAGGACAGATTTAGCATGGCCATTAGATCCTGTTATATGGTCATACCAGGACAGATTTAGCATGGCCATTAGATCCTGTTATATGGCCATACCAGGACAGATTTAGCATGGCCATTAGATCCTGTTATATGGCCATACCAGGAGGACAGATTTAGCATGGCCATTAGATCCTGTTATATGGCCATACCAGGAGGACAAATTTAGCATGGCCATTAGATCCTGTTATATGGCCATACCAGGAGGACAACTTTAGCATGGCCATTAGATCCTGTCATATGGCCATACCAAGAGGACAAATTTAGCATGGCCATTAGATCCTGTTATATGGTCATACCAGGACAGATTTAGCATGGCCATTAGATCCTGTCATATGGCCATACCAGGAGGACAAATTTAGCATGGCCATTAGATCCTGTTATATGGTCATACCAGGACAGATTTAGCATGGCCATTAGATCCTGTTATATGGTCATACCAGGACAGATTTAGCATGGCCATTAGATCCTGTTATATGGTCATACCAGGAGGAGAAATTTAGCATGGCCATTAGATCCTGTATTATGGCCATACCAGGACAGATTTAGCATGGCCATTAGATCCTGTTATATGGCCATACCAGGACAGATTTAGCATGGCCATTAGATCCTGTTATATGGCCAACCAGGACAGATTTAGCATGGCCATTAGATCCTGCTATATGGCCATACCAGGACAGATTTAGCATGGCCATTAGATCCTGCTATATGGCCATACCAGGACAGATTTAGCATGGCCATTAGATCCTGTTATGTGGCCATATGAAAATGTCCATACCAATGCAGTTTTCTTAAGTGAAATGAGCAGATCTTCAAACGGTGTGATGTGCACTGTTCATTGGTGATATCATCACTGATGTTTTGTATCTTGCCATAACACCTCATTTGCATGGCTTGGATTTATCAAAAAATTCCAAGTCTGCTGTGAGGGTCCATGTCTTGCGTGCACACAAAAAGATGGAATACACCAGTGTACGTAAAGAGCCAGATCTTGTGTTTTCATGGAGAATTTTTTGTTCTTCCACACAGGTTTCAGCCTGAACAGTGCTGATTTTGTTTTTGCTGCCCTGGAGAGGATTTCTGGTTTGGATTTCTCATTGCCAGTGAAGGATTCTATGGAAGTGAATTGTTGAACAATTCCCGGCTTCAGTCTGTAAGTTGTGATGGTGACATAGTGGCTGGCCATCAGTCTGGTCTCGTCAGTGCTGATTTCCATATCATATTTTGTTTCATCAGCCTCGTAACAAGGGTAGCAAGTTCTTACTCACTGCCTGCTGGGCCACTGATGTCATCCGCAAAGTCCAAAACAAGTGTGACTGCCCGCGTTCAAGCAAACAGGAACCAGAAAAAAAACAGGAAAGAAGAATAAGAACGCATATTTAATACAACAAGACAAGACAGGCACAAATTTTCGGCCAACTGGCCTTTGTCAAGCGTAAGATTACAAACAAACACCAGATACAAAAATTACACTGGACCAAGCAGAAGGAAGTTTCAGTCTTTTTCTCCTTATTTTTGTATCTGGTGTTTGTTTGTATATCTGGTGTTTGTTTGTAATCTTACGCTTGACAAAGGCCAGTTGGCTGAAAATTTGCGCCTGTCTTGTCTTGTTGTATTAAATACGCGTTCTGATCTTTTTGTGAGTGTTTTTTCTGGTTCCTGTCATGTGCAAAGTGAAGTTTTGTCAAGTTTCTTCTTTTAATGCTGGCTGTGGTGACATGACCTTCAACTATTTCAGTCCTGATGTGTACCAGGAATTTTGAAAAGCATGGGGGACAGAAGAAAACCCTGACCACCTGAACTCAAGTATGGAACCACTGAAGTAACACAAAGTATGGAACCACTGAAGGTAACACAAAGTATGGAACCACTGAAGGTAACACAAAGTTAATGGAACCACTGAAGGTAACACAAAGTATGGAACCACTGAAGGTAACACAAAGTATGGAACCACTGAAGGTAACACAAAGTATGGAACCACTGAAGGTAACACAAAGTATGGAACCACTGAAGGTAACACAAAGTATGGAACTGAGTAACACAAAGTAGACTGAAGGTAACACAAAGTATGGAACCACTGAAGGTAACACAAAGTATGGAACTACTGAAGGTAAAACTAAGTATGGAACCATTGAAGGTAACACAAAGTATGACTGCTGGATCTTGAAGGAAAAACACAAACATTCAAAAATACCTTGTTTGTAAAAGATCCTTTGGAGTATAAAAACACAACGTTTCAAGCCCAGGCCCTTATTTTCAGTTCTGCTCTGTCACTTTAAGTTTGGTTTTAACTGCATAATTTCTATATTGTCTATCCTGAGTAACACTCACTCACTCTGTCCCCATTCTATGTCCCCATACTGCTCTGTCAATTTTATTTTCCACTTCTCTTTCACTTGACAAAGGGCCTGGGCTCGAAACATCGTGTTTTTATACTCCAAACGATCTTTTACAAACAAGGTATTTTTGAATGTTTGTGTTTTTCAAGTGTGGAACCACTCTTCAGTAGCACTCATTAAAAGCACCACACCGGTGAAAGTACCACACCGGTGAAAGTACCACACTGGTGAAAGTACCAACTGGTGAAAGTACCACACCGGTGAAAGTACCCACCGGTGAAAGTACCACACTGGTGAAAGTACCACATTGGTGAAAGTACCATACTGGTGAATGTACCATACTGGTGAAAGTACCACACTGGTGAAAGTACCACACTGGTGAAAGTACCATACTGGTGAAAGTACCACACCGGTGAAAGTACCACACCGGTGAAAGTACCACACTGGTGAAAGTACCACACTGGTGAAAGTACCACACCGGTGAAAGTACCACACTGGTGAAAGTACCATACTGGTGAAAGTACCACACTGGTGAAAGTACCACACCGGTGTACCACACCGGTATGAAAGTACCACACTGGTGAAAGCACCACACACACCAGCACCACACTGGTGAAAGCACCACACCGGTGAAAGTACCACACCGGTGAAAGCACCACACTGGTGAAAGTACCACACTGCTTGAAGGTGTTAATTAGTTTTCACTCGATGACAACTTTCTTCATTGTGGCCTTCAGTGCCTCTTGCCAGATTCTCTCAAACACCTTGAAGTGCCTGATGATTTGCTAGAACTCCTTGTGGTGCTGGAGGTGATTTTCACAAATGGTTCACAGGTTAAAGATCTGGTTGATGGTACTTTCGTTCTTTCAGAATCTACCCTGTTCCTCAGCAATGAATGATGATATCTGCTTGCAGCTGTAATCTGTTTAGAATGATTTGAGCATTACTTTACTTAACCCTTTGACTCCCGCAGCCTGGCCACCAGCATCCTGCATTATCAACAATGCTAGCAAAGAAACAACTTAACCCTTTGATTCCCTCATCCAGCTTCATAAACTTAACCCTTTGATGCCTGCAGGCAGCTGGTGGATAGGATGAGTGAATCAAAGGGTTAACTTTTTGCTGTTGGTGGATAGGGCGCGGGAGTCAAAGGGTTAACTTAAGTGACAGTGACACAAGGCAGCTCACCGTGATATTCGGCCCTGGCGGTCCCTCTGACAATGTATTTGAAGTCCTCGTTGTCGTCATGAACTTTCATGAGAATGTATTTGAATGTTCCAGAGTCATCAATGTCTGTATCTTTCACTGCAATCAGCTTTGGGTTGTTTATGGCTGTGGCGCAGGCGATGTCTGGAACTGCCATGTTGTCACGACCTGAAACAGTGAGATATAACAAAATATTAATTAATAATAATAATCATTATTATAATGATAATTATCAGCCTGCAGAAGACATCCAGACATGTAACTGAACAACGAAAACAGCATCAAAACAAACCACAGATGTACAAAACATGGTCAACAGCAGTGCAGTAGCTCTCATTTCCTTTCACACAATCATTGAAAACAGTAGCAATCATATAGACACTTCTCATGCTCTCTCACCATAGTTAAAATGAAAAGTTTAGTGACCATACCTCTCACAGTCTATCACAACAGTTAGATGTTTAATACTTATTCTCACATTCTTACAACAGTTACAAAAGTAGTACTCGCACTACTACCAACAGCTAAAACTTTTAAAAGTTTAGTAATAATTTCTGTTGTCAAAGAGCAAGGCACTAGTAGAGATAATAATGTTTAACAAACATATTTTTGTTGTATGACCTGGGAAAAATATAAATATTTTGTTTAAAACAAAACAGAAACAAAAGGGGGGGGGGGGGGGGGGCTAATCCACTTCCTGAATGTGTCATCAGGGGCATTGCTCAAATTTCTTAACCAACACTGCAGACCTGTGTTTTCTCTGGCCTCAGTTATATCAGGGTATCTTGTGTGATGTCAGGGTGTGTGATGTCAGGGTATCTTGTGTGATGTCAGGGTGTGTGATGTCAGGGTATCTTGCATGATGTCAGGGTATCTTGTGAAAGGAAATGCAGAGTACAGATATCTCACAGTCTCCATCTGAAAATGAAACTGCACAGCCTCAGCAAAGTACTTTGAAAAACTGTCCGCAATGCCGTGGCCCCTCATAATAAACATGCCCTGCTTTCATGGACACCTTTGTTCCAGTGGGTTAAGAAATGTATTGAGGAGCCAAAATGAGTGGGATGGAGAAAGTGGCATAGAATTTTCATCTAGGATCTGGGACTGAGGCTGCATGTCAGGGCTGTACTCTATGCTTACTATTATAATATATCCTGGCATTAACCAGGTCCAAAAGATACAAACACCAGAGGTGTTTGAACAACACCCTCAACGACACATCCGTGAAGTGGATGAGATGACTGGTCCCAGTATTCCCAATGAGCCCATGACATGCTCAACTCTGGGCAAGAGCCGGTTAAAGCCAAAAAACTGCACAATGATTTTTGAAGGCACTGATGGGGATTCAAACCCACAACCTCCCAGTCAGCAGTCCATTACGCTAACCTGTAACCACTACACCACGGAGTGAATCAAAACACAACTGGAATGCGCTCCCAGAAAAAGTGGTCAACGCACCATCTCTCAGCTTCAAGGCCAGTCTGGATCGCCATTGGGCAGACCGCATGTATTTGCTTAGGTAGACATTCAGACGGTTGCGCCATCAATACCCACGCAAGAAGTTTTCAACTGTATGATTGACCAAGTTTCTTCTTCCTTCATACGGCCAACATCATTCTGCTGATGGTTTTGTCGTAGTTTGGGGAGATTGCCGAAGATTGCGCTGTTGTGAGGATTTGGAACATTTTCGCAACAGCCTCAGTTTTTTCGTGAAAAAGACCAGACTAAAGGCTGAATAGCCTAAACCAGTCTGCAGCGGTATGGAGGTATGGTATGGTAGACACTAAGTATAAACTGTTTTTCACATCACAGATGCCCCCCACCCCCAGTCAATACATAAAGCCTCCGCTGCCTACCAACAAGATGAAAACAAAACAAAACAATCACGTGTATCGATAGGGAATCGAACCAGGCACACCCGCGTGGCAGGCAAGTTATTGTTAGAAATTCTACCACTACACCGTACACGGCACTAGATCACCTATGATGATTGATTGCAGTCATATCTGACCCCGCAAATGCGAAGCACAAACCCCACCGAAAAGTTTCCAAGGATGAGACGTTTATAAGCCGCAAGGCCTAGGCTTGAGCCAGTCCGTTTACCACTATCATTATTACTACTAAGTGGATTTGTTACCAGAGGATCATATTTAGGCCTTCAGGAAACGCTCTCAAGTGATGGAGATAAACATTGTCTACCAAATTTGTATCAGCAAATACCATTGGATTGATTATCTGTCGACAGTTTTGATTGGTTATCATGTTTTTTTAAAAATATTTTTCTCAATCGTTCTGCGGCTTGGTTGATATCGTCTGCTAACCGATGCCTGTGACTGGCACCAATCGTCTGTTACACCGACATCTTAGTCCGCGGAATGGTCCGTGTCGGCACTGTCGGTTCCACGCTTTTGCACTGTTTACCACGTTGACACCAGAAGGAAAAATGAATGAAAGAAGCTAGCAAGTAAAAAGTTAAGAGATGATAAACAATTGTTGTGTGAAGAATGTCACAACAGTCGAGAAAAAGACAAAACTTCATATCACCACGTGTGAATGAGGTGGAAAGATGTGGCGGGGGCTGACATGGCAGAGAGATGGAGAGAATGGCTGGCAGGTTCAGCTCAAAGGCCTTATATTTGATTCAAATACAGCCTACAGATGTACATGTATTTGTTCTGACCACTTTGAAAATAGTAAGTTATCATGAGTGCTACAGATTTATTTATTTGTTTTTGATGCATGCTTGATCTTGAGAGAGATATCTACTTTCACTTTTACACACGCGTGCACACACACACACACACACACACACACACACACACACACACACACACACTCTATCACTTTTTCTTCCCCCCCCCCCCCTCCATTCCCACCTTCTCCTTCCGTCTGGTTCATCCGTCATAAACGGCAGTGGGCATAGCGTTTGAGATATGTGTGTGTTTGTGTGTTCGAGTTACATCTTGTTTTCAGTCACTGATGGATGAACAGGGCATGTAAGTCACTGATGTAAACAAATAATTGTTTTCATTGGCAGACGTAAGCTTCCTCATTTGCTTTCAGTTTGTACGAACGGATGGTGTCTCGTACACAGAACACTGAACTGCTTTGTTTCCATTTCAAGTGTGTGTGTGTATGTCCGTGCCCATGTGCATGTATGTGTGTGTGTGTGTGTGTGTGTGTGTGTGTGTGTGTGTGTGTGTGTGTGTGTGTGTGTGTGTGTGTGTGTGTTGTGTGTTGTGTGTGTGTGTGTTGTGTGTGTGTGTGTGTGTGTGTGTGTGTGTGTGTGTGTGTGTGTGTGTGTGTGTGTGTGTGTGTGAGCACATATGTGCAAGTGCACAATACTTTATATACATAAGAACATAGCCTATTTTTTTAAGTCTGTGGATAACTTTATTTTCAAACCTTTTTATAATTATTACACTGGATACCAGTCATTTCAACACTTTGAATTATGGAACTTGTTTATCATAGTAAAGTTTATACACACACTCAGTTTTAATCTTGTTAATGATGTCTTGTGATTCATGTCCATATGAGTGAAGGCTTGCATTATGGATACCACAAACCCCAGCTGAAAACCAGCTCTGAAGCCTGAACATGAGGACCAGAAAGAAGTGAAAGAGAATAGGTATTAAAAGAATCAAACAGAAATGATAACAGTCAGAAAAGAAATCAGCCTGACCTGGTGATGAAATCACTAATGTGGAAGGTGGTGTATATCTTGAACACATACTCAGTCTGATGATGGAACTGAGACCAGCTGAAATAACCGACAGCATCACCACTACTACGTGATAGGGATGAGTTTGGTACATTTTGAGAGATGATTCAATTCCATATGAGCAACATCACAGCAGATGAAGAACAACTAATGACAGATAAACAGAACAGACTGACTTGCAAAGAAATTACTTTAGAATCTTTGCATAATCAGGATGACACAATCAAGTATTTTACAGGACTTTACAACACTGTCAGTTTTGTTTGATTTTCTTGTTTCTCGTCTATCTCAGATAAACTGTGATCTGTACTTAAACCACTGGTTCTTTGGCCAGATAGAGCTAGTATTTGTATGAGTTGTCCAGTTCATTTCAAGGTATATCCATGGCAACGGCGCATCAATAATTGACTTTTGAAATATTCTTTGAGAGGTCTTCTAGTTCAGACACCCTCTGGGGATGTCGAGATATCTCTGTGAAGTACAAGGTGATATGGACTGCACGGACAGTGGTGTTACAAGTGAAGTACAAGGTGATATGGACTGCACGGACAGTGGTGTCACAAGTGAAGTACAAGGTGATATGGACTGCACGGACAGTGGTGTTACAAGTGAAGTACAAGGTGATATGGACTGCACGGACAGTGGTGTCACAAGTGAAGTACAAGGTGATATGGACTGCACGGACAGTGGTGTCACAAGTGAAGTACAAGGTGATATGGACTGCACGGACAGTGGTGTTACAAGTGAAGTACAAGGTGATATGGACTGCACGGACAGTGGTGTTACAAGTGAAGTACAAGGTGATATGGACTGCACGGACAATGGTGTTTACAAGCCATTACACCAATCTACAACACCACTGTACATCTGTCTGACACCTAACTACAACACCACTGTACATCTGTCTGTGACACCTAACTACAACACCACTGTACATCTGTCTGTGACACCTAACTACAACACCACTGTACATCTGTCTGTGACACCTAACTACAACACCACTGTACATCTGTCTGACACCTAACTACAACACCACTGTACATCTGTCTGTGACACCTAAACTACAACACCACTGTACATCTGTCTGTGACACCTAACTACAACACCACTGTACATCTGTCTGTGACACCTAACTACAACACCACTGTACATCTGTCAGACACCTAAGTACAACACCACTGTACATCTGTCAGACACCTAACTACAACACCACTGTACATCTGTCAGACACCTAACTACAACACCACTGTACATCTGTCTGTGACAGCTAACTACAACACCACTGTACATCTGTCTGTGACACCTAACTACAACACCACTGTACATCTGTCAGACACCTAACTACAACACCACTGTACATCTGTCTGTGACACCTAACTACAACACCACTGTACATCTGTCTGTGACACCTAACTACAACACCACTGTACATCTGTCTGTGACAGCTAACTACAACACCAGGGTACATCTGGTCAGACACCTAACTACAACACCACTGTACATCTGTCTGTGACACCTAACTACAACACCACTGTACATCTGTCTGTGACACCTAACTACAACACCACTGTACATCTGTCTGTGACACCTAACTACAACACCACTGTACATCTGTCTGTGACACCTAACTACAACACCACTGTACATCTGTCTGTGACACCTAACTACAACACCACTGTACATCTGTCAGATACCTAACTATAACACCACTGTACATCTGTCTGTGACACCTAACTACAACACCACTGTACATCTGTCTGTGACACCTAACTACAACACCACTGTACATCTGTCTGTGACACCTATCTACAACACCACTGTACATCTGTCTGTGACACCTAACTACAACACCACTGTACATCTGTCTGTGACACCTAACTACAACACCACTGTACATCTGTCTGTGACACCTAACTACAACACCACTGTACATCTGTCTGTGACACCTAACTACAACACCACTGTACATCTGTCAGACACCTAACTACAACACCACTGTATATCTGTCTGTGACACCTAACTACAACACCACTGTACATCTGTCTGTGACACCTAACTACAACACCACTGTACATCTGTCTGTGACACCTAACTACAACACCACTGTACATCTGTCAGTATACCTAACTATAACACCACTGTACATCTGTCTGTGACACCTAACTACAACACCACTACATCTGTCTGTGACACCTAACTACAACACCACTGTACATCTGTCTGTGACACCTAACTACAACACCACTGTATATCTGTCTGTGACACCTAACTACAACACCACTGTACATCTGTCTGTGACACCTAACTACAACACCACTGTACATCTGTCTGTGACACCTAACTACAACACCACTGTATATCTGTCTGTGACACCTAACTACAACACCACTGTACATCTGTCTGTGACACCTAACTACAACACCACTGTACATCTGTCTGTGACACCTAACTACAACACCACTGTACATCTGTCAGACACCTAACTACAACACCACTGTACATCTGTCTGTGACACCTATCTACAACACCACTGTACATCTGTCTGTGACACCTAACTACAACACCACTGTACATCTGTCTGTGACACCTATCTACAACACCACTGTACATCTGTCTGTGACACCTAACTACAACACCACTGTACATCTGTCTGTGACACCTAACTACAACACCACTGTACATCTGTCTGTGACACCTAACTACAACACCACTGTACATCTGTCTGTGACACCTAACTACAACACCACTGTACATCTGTCAGACACCTAACTACAACACCACTGTATATCTGTCTGTGACACCTAACTACAACACCACTGTACATCTGTCTGTGACACCTAACTACAACACCACTGTACATCTGTCTGTGACACCTAACTACAACACCACTGTACATCTGTCAGATACCTAACTATAACACCACTGTACATCTGTCTGTGACACCTAACTACAACACCACTACATCTGTCTGTGACACCTAACTACAACACCACTGTACATCTGTCTGTGACACCTAACTACAACACCACTGTATATCTGTCTGTGACACCTAACTACAACACCACTGTACATCTGTCTGTGACACCTAACTACAACACCACTGTACATCTGTCTGTGACACCTAACTACAACACCACTGTATATCTGTCTGTGACACCTAACTACAACACCACTGTACATCTGTCTGTGACACCTAACTACAACACCACTGTACATCTGTCTGTGACACCTAACTACAACACCACTGTACATCTGTCAGACACCTAACTACAACACCACTGTACATCTGTCTGTGACACCTATCTACAACACCACTGTACATCTGTCAGATACCTAACTATAACACCACTGTACATCTGTCTGTGACACCTAACTACAACACCACTGTACATCTGTCTGTGACACCTAACTACAATACCACTGTATATCTGTCAGATACCTAACTATAACACCACTGTACATCTGTCTGTGACACCTAACTACAACACCACTGTACATCTGTCAGATACCTAACTATAACACCACTGTACATCTGTCTGTGACACCTATCTACAACACCACTGTACATCTGTCTGTGACACCTATCTACAACACCACTGTACATCTGTCTGTGACACCTAACTACAACACCACTGTACATCTGTCTGTGATACCTAACTACAACACCACTGTACATCTGTCTGTGACACCTATCTACAACATCACTGTACATCTGTCTGTGACACCTAACTACAACACCACTGTACATCTGTCAGACACCTATCTACAACACCACTGTACATCTGTCAGATACCTAACTATAACACCACTGTACATCTGTCTGTGACACCTAACTACAACACCACTGTACATCTGTCTGTGACACCTAACTACAACACCACTGTACATCTGTCAGACACCTAACTACAACACCACTGTACATCTGTCTGTGACACCTAACTACAACACAACTGTACATCTGTCTGTGACACCTATCTACAACACCAGGGTACATCTGTCTGTGACACCTAACTACAACACCAGGGTACATCTGTCTGTGACACCTAACTACAACACCACTGTACATCTGTCTGTGACACCTATCTACAACACCACTGTACATCTGTCTGTGACACCTAACTACAACACCACTGTACATCTGTCTGTGACACCTATCTACAACACCACTGTACATCTGTCTGTGACACCTAACTACAACACCACTGTACATCTGTCTGTGACACCTATCTACAACATCACTGTACATCTGTCTGTGACACCTAACTACAACACCACTGTACATCTGTCTGTGACACCTATCTACAACACACACTGTACATCTGTCTGTGACACCTATCTTCAACACCACTGTACATCTGTCTGTGACACCTAACTACAACACCACTGTACATCTGTCTGTGACACCTATCTACAACATCACTGTACATCTGTCTGTGACACCTAACTACAACACCACTGTACATCTGTCTGTGACACCTATCTACAACACCACTGTACATCTGTCTGTGACACCTAACTACAACACCACTGTACATCTGTCTGTGACACCTAACTACAACACCACTGTACATCTGTCAGACACCTAACTACAACACCACTGTACATCTGTCTGTGACACCTAACTACAACACCACTGTACATCTGTCAGACACCAAACTACAACACCACTGTACATCTGTCAGACACCTAACTACAACACCACTGTACATCTGTCAGACACCTAACTACAACACCACTGTACATCTGTCAGACACCTAACTACAACACCACTGTACATCTGTCTGTGACACCTAACTACAACACCACTGTACATCTGTCAGACACCTAACTACAACACCACTGTACATCTGTCTGTGACACCTAACTACAACACCACTGTACATCTGTCTGTGACACCTAACTACAACACCACTGTACATCTGTCTGTGACACCTAACTACAACACCACTGTACATCTGTCAGACACCTAACTACAACACCACTGTACATCTGTCTGTGACACCTAACTACAACACCACTGTACATCTGTCAGACACCTAACTACAACACCACTGTACATCTGTCTGTGACACCTAACTACAACACCACTGTACATCTGTCAGACACCTAACTACAACACCACTGTACATCTGTCTGTGACACCTAACTACAACACCACTGTACATCTGTCTGTGTACACCTAACTACAACACCACTGTACATCTGTCTGTGACACCTAACTACAACACCACTGTACATCTGTCAGACACCTAACTACAACACCACTGTACATCTGTCTGTGACACCTAACTACAACACCACTGTACATCTGTCAGACACCAAACTACAACACCACTGTACATCTGTCTGTGACACCTAACTACAACACCACTGTACATCTGTCAAACACCTAACTACAACACCACTGTACATCTGTCTGTGACACCTAACTACAACACCACTGTACATCTGTCAGACACCTAACTACAACACCACTGTACATCTGTCTGTGACACCTAACTACAACACCACTGTACATCTGTCAGACACCAAACTACAACACCAGGGTACATCTGTCTGTGACACCTAACTACAACACCACTGTACATCTGTCAGATACCTAACTACAACACCACTGTACATCTGTCTGTGACACCTAACTACAACACCACTGTACATCTGTCTGTGACACCTAACTACAACACCACTATACATCTGTCAGACACCAAACTACAACACCACTGTACATCTGTCTGTGACACCTAACTACAACACCACTGTACATCTGTCTGTGACACCTAACTACAACACCAGGGTACATCTGTCTGTGACACCTAACTACAACACCGCTGTACATCTGTCAGACACCTAAATACAACACCACTGTACATCTGTCTGTGACACCTATCTACAACACCACTGTACATCTGTCTGTGACACCTAACTACAACACCACTGTACATCTGTCTCAGAGAGACATGACTTCATCTGGATCTCTCCTTACTCCTTCTGCTAGGAGAGCTGAAACGGAAGTGATACAAACTTGAACACAAAGGTAGTAAGGGTGAAAGTGAAGACAGGAGGCACAAGAGCCGAAGAGCTCAGGTGGTAAGGCAGCCTGAGGAAGAGGAAGAAGACCCAGGGAAGGCACAGCTGGTGTTTCTGTCTTTATTCCGACCCAAACGTTCACGACCAGAGCAGAGGAGAAAGGCATACATGGCAGTCACACTCATACGCTTATATACTCCGCATGTGAACTGCAATGACGGCACCGCGAGCCCGCACGGAAATCGACTCTCTATGGCCCCTCAGGGGCCAGATTTGTGTTTCTTCGTGCAAGCTCAACGGCGCTTATCTTGCAGGTCCACATTACAAATATCATCATATTATACATCAGAAAATTCTACACAACACACAGATTGTTGTAGTCTACATTATTTTGCACGATATTCACTTAGATCGAAACTATGAGTGATTTAAGTCAATGTTTACACTTTGCTGAAAGGGATTTTAGCCGTAATTTTGCATATTTAATAAATTAATGTTAATCCATGAAAAATATCAAACAAATGAGTAAATAGACGATAATCGAGAAGTTTATATGGACATACTTTGAATTGGTAAATCAACCTCTCAGTGCGGAAATTGATCAGTGAACAGGCAATAGAAAACACAAACGATTCTAATTTGGACACGTGCAGTCCGACCACAATCGAAATGCTAGAATCTCTTCTAGTACCTTACTGCTTAGCACCATTTTATTGCAGTATCAGTTCTATTTATAAAAGGAGCAAAAATGTAAATGAAATTGTATAATCTAAGTCAGATTTTTAAACATTGAGAATTCGATTCTACGTCCCGGCAAGATGGCAGTCATTTTGGTGGTTTGCTGCTCCTTGACTTCTTCTTCTTCTGTAAAATCTCCACAATAACAGGCTGATTATTATGAGACTATGAAACGGGGGATCTGCTTAAAAAACAAAACAAAACAAAACAACTATTCTGTTTCCTATTTCTTTATCACGAGATTACTCTCATACTAAAAAGTGACACCCCCACCCCTACCTTACCTACTCATTAGCCTGCACAAAAAACAAAACAAAACAAAAAAAGGTAAAAGTTATGTGCGGAACTGTCAGCAGGCTACCACGTTTGCTTTTCATCCATTACTATGGACTAGCTGACCCCAGGTTGCAGTAGGCAACTCAGGCTCGCAACATCCTTCCACTCATCCATTCACACAACGAGACAAAGTATGGAGAAGTTTACTGGAAAAGTCTGTTGACCCGTGACACAAATGTGTCAGGGATCTTGGCATCGACGGTCTCCTTGGGGAGAGAGTTCCAATCCACAATTGTTCTTGGGAGGAACGACATCAGCCGGTAGTCGGTATCTACAGTTATTTGTGTGAACTGCTGGTCGTGACTTCGTCACATTCTCTTCTTGGGAGGTTGGAGCTGTTGTTTTAACCTCGGGCAGCTGACTAAGTTGTTCTTGATTTTATAGAACATGGACTTACTTTTACTTTTTCCTTCCGCTTGTACCGGTGGACGTCGCGGGGAGAAACAGTCGTCTGTCAGCAGCAAGGCAGGTGGCCTGGAGAAGGGACATCTCGTGAGCTCTGAGGGTGTCTGCCACGGAGTCGCTCCATCGTCGTCTTGGTCTTCCTCTGGCTCTCCAGCCAGAGTATCTGGTGTTGTATGCCCGAAGAGCTGGTTGGTTTAGGGGCATACGCGTGAGGTGTCCGAACCACTTGATCCTCATATGTTCGATGTGTTGTAGGATTGGTGTTGCTCCTACAATGGCTCGTATCACCTCATTTCTGATCTTGTCCCGCCTTGTATTTTCCTTCTGTCCTCAAGGGACATCCATCCTAGAATGTCCAGCATGGTGGTAATGCTGGCAGTGCGTTGGTAACGGTTCAGCACAAAGCGGGCTGCCCTACTCTGGATGTTTTCTATCTTCACCCTGTGCTGTTTCACATGGGGGTCCCAGACGGATGCCGAATATTCCAGCAGAGGCCCCACAAACGTTTTATAGGCTTTAGCCTTTAGGCTAGGGGAGCTGATTTTCAGGTTGCGTCTGAGAAATCCCAGGACCTGGTTGGCTTTGGTCCAGATGGAGTTGATATGATCGTCCCCAATCCATCTTGTTCTGCAGTATGACACCAAGATATTTCGCTGAGTTTACAACTTCCAGGGTGTGGCCTTGAAGATGGTATTCGCATTCGGTATTGGCCTGGACTTTCTTTAGTGCAAGCTTAATATCTAATGATTAAAGGTGTGGTGTGGTTCAAATGAAAGATTAGAATACCAAAAACAATCTAATCGTGATCTTAAAATTTTCCATAATTTATTTCATAATCTTACAAATTTCAGATTATCGTCACGGCTCATTGGTCGGAAATTTGAATAGTACCGAACTATCGAACAACAAAAATATTGATTTCAGGAAAACGAGGGGGAATTTCACCTCGAGGGCATTTCCCATAAGAAATACATACTTTTCTGTTAAACTAGAATGCACAAGTTACTCATTTTTCTACCTTTTAAGGGTTTAGATAATAGAATTTCCTAATATTTTTGAGAATCGCTGAACCAGGGGAGGTAACTCACGCAAGGTCGTTTGAGAAGAAACGGCGTCTGCTACACGTTTTTGGGTGTGCACGGCTACACGGACAACACTGCAGTTTTTTTCCCACACACTATTCACATATAAATTTTAGCGAAACCCAAGCTCGGCGCCTACAATGTGAAGACTACATTCTACATGAAAACTGCTTTCCACATGAAAACTGCTTTCCACATGAAAACTGCTTTCCACATGAAAACTGCCTTCCACACGAAAACTGCCTTTCCCATGAAAACTGCCTTCCACATGAAGACTTCCTTCCACATGAAGACTGCCTTCCACATGAAGACTGCCTTCCACATGAAGACTGCCTTCCACATGAAGACTGCCTTTCACATGAAGACTGCCTTCCACATGAAGACTGCCTTCCACATGAAAACTGCCTTCCACACGAAAACTGCCTTTCCCATGAAAACTGCCTTCCACACGAAAACTGCCTCCCTGACACAGAACGCTCCCCACGTGAAAAAAATCTTCCTGCCTTACCAGAATGAATCATAATATTTAAATTTTTTTTTTTTTTTTATCTAACTACACCAATTGACCTGATTGTGACAACCATAACCAATGTTAGTCTTCAAAAACTTGATGTCTTCAAACAGTACCATTACTAATAGTGTCCAAAAACTTGGTGTCTTCAAACAGTGCCATTACTAATAAAATTTTTTATTAGTACTGCTGTCTTTGTTATACTCGTATGTTTGACTGTGTGAGATTATGCTGTTCGTGCACATTTTGATTTGTTTGCAAGTCTGTGTCAGTGTATATATGTGTTCGTCAGTATGAATCATTGTGTAGGTCTTTGTTTACAATTGCATGTAGTGTGCGCTTTTGAAAATGTGTGTCTGTCTGTGTGTCTATGTGTTGGTGTATGCATGCATATGTTTATTTAAATTAAATTAAAACGG
>JAPXFY010000026.1:1399764-1414764 GCA_030674185.1 Monoplex corrugatus
CTCTTAAAGATAAATTATGAATCAAGTGACTTATTTCCAGAATCATTTCTGATCTTGTTTGTAATTTTGATAATTCAAGAGCCTGAAGTACTGATTTTGAATCAACGCAAAGAAGTATCTGAAAAATTGTCCTAGGAAGACTTATCAGAAAGTTTAAAGCCATTAATATTGCAAAGAGTTCAGCTGTAAAGATAGATTTATCAAGTCCTATGTAGAAAGATTTTTCAATTTTGAGAGCAGGTATTAAAAACGCTGAGCCTGCTTTTCTTTCAATTACTGACCCATCAGTGTAAATTTTCAAATGATCAGAATATACGTCGTTTATATGACATTTAACCTGACTTGCCAGTAAGTTTATATTGTCTCCTTTTTTTAAATTAGTGTGGTGTACGTCAAATCGTGCTCTTTGGAGTTCCCAACTGGGTACTGGCGAAAAGGAAGGTCGTATAGATACAGGATCTACGTCTAGATCAATTCCTGAGCCTTTCATGACGTCAGATGTGTATGTTGCAAGTGTGACCTGTGAAGATATTGATTTAGCTCGTTTTGGAAAGTCGGTATCTGATCTCAGTTTAATTTCTGTTTCTGAGATGTTTTCTACGGTAGTGTTTCTTAACAAAAATTTAGTAGAAGCGACTTTCCTTTGCTCATCAAGTGGCAACAGTTTGATTTCATTATATGTCCGAAGACAGGAAGCATGCATTGGAAGACCCAGTGCAAGTTTGAAACCTTTACAATCTATGCTCTGCAGTGTGTGTGTGTGTGTGTGTGTGTGTGTGTGTGTGTGTGTGTGTGTGTGTGTGTGTGTGTGTGTGTGTGTGTGTATGTGTGTATGTATGTGTGTGTATGTACATGTGTCTATGTGTGTGTGTGTATGTATGTGTGTGTATGTATGTGTGTCTATGTGTGTGTCTATGTGTGTGTGTGTGTGTGTGTGTGTGTGTGTGTGTATGTATGTATGTGTGTGTATGTAATGTGTCTATGTGTGTGTATGTATGTGTGTCTATGTGTGTGTCTATGTGTGTGTGTGTGTGTGTGTGTGTGTGTGTGTGTGTGTGTGTGTGTGTGTGTATGTATGTATGTGTGTGTATGTACATGTATCTATGTGTGTGTATGTATGTGTGTGTATGTATGTGTGTCTATGTGTGTGTCTATGTGTGTGTGTGTGTGTGTGTGTATGTGTGTCTATGTGTGTGTATGTGTGTGTGTGTGTGTGTGTGTGTGTGTGTGTGTGTGTGTGTGTGTGTGTGTGTGTGTGTGTGTATCACATAACACCTGTAGTGATGGACAGACTGTGGTTAATACAAACACACATTTACCAGACTTTGTCATTCATTTTATTCTCGTATCTCATGTTGTTACTCTTTCTCCAACCAGTTCCATTACACAGATTAAATTAACGGAAGATGCCTGGTTTGACTATGGTCGGACACAAGTGTCAGGATGACTTTTTACACCCAGCTCATTATTTGTTCAGCCAGATATACATATATCAGCAGAGTACAGAAATTGTTTTGTGACAGCCCTACAATTGTTTGTACCTCACAAATCAAACAGATTATCAACAAACTTATTAAAAACCACAACCACGAATCACGCCAAAAAAAAAAAGACTGGAATCCCACACCTTCAAACGACGATTATGATGATAACGACGACAAAGATTATTATGACGTTGATGTAGATGATTCCAATGAGGATGAAGAAGTTTATGATGATGACGACGATGAAAATGAAGACGCAGATGATGACAAAATCGCACAAAAGTAAACGATTGTCTCTGTGACAAGTGACTGATGCGGTATTTGGGTGAACAAAGGTCGGACTTCCATTAGGAAGGTCATGGGTTCGATCCTGTCTGTCTGCCTCTGCCTGTTGGGTAAAAGGTGGGTAGGGTAGAGCCCCAGGACCAGACAACATTACTAACGAGATATTGAAGCCCTGCAGTATTTGAGTATTGACAAAATAACAGTCCTCCTAAATGGAAATTAACACACTGAGAAAAAAGTAGTCAGCGCAAAAAGAAGTATATGTCAAATCAATTTGTCAGCTTATAGAAGGTAAAGGGTAGGTAAAGGGTGGTAAAGGTGGTAAAGTAGGTAAAGGGTGGGTAAATGTGGGTAAAGGGTAGGTAAAGGGTGGGTAAAGGGTGGTAAAGGGTAGGTAAAGGGTAGGTAAAGGGTAGGTAAAGGTGGTAAAGGGTGGTAAAGGTAGGTAAAGGGTAGGTAAAGGGTAGGGAAAGGGTAGGTAAAGGGTAGGTAAAGGGTGGTAAAGGGTGGTAGGTATAAGGGTAGGTAAAGGGTGGGTAAAGGGTAGGTAAAGGGTGGTAAAGGGTGGTAAAGGTGGTAAAGGGTGGTAAAGGGTGGTAAAGGGTGGGTAAAGGGTGGTAAAGGGTGGGTAAAGGTGTAAAGGTAGGTAAAGGTGGGTAAAGGGTGGGTAAAGGGTAGGTAAAGGGTGGTAAAGGGTAGGTAAAGGGTAAGGGTAAAGGGTGGTAAGAGTAGGTAAGGGTGGGTAAAGGGTGGGTAAAGGGTAGGTAAAGGGTGGGTAAAGGGTGGTAAAGGGTAGGTAAAGTAGGTAAGGTGGGTAAAGGGTGGTAAAGGGGTAAGGTGGGTAAAGGTGGTAAAGGGTAGGTAAAGGGTGGGTAAAGGGTGGTAAGGTAGGTAAAGGGTGGTAAAGGGTAGGTAAAGGTGTAAGTGGTAAAGGGTGGTAAAGGGTAGGTAAAGGGTGGTAAAGGGTGGTAAAGGGTGGTAAAGGGTGGTAAAGGGTGGTAAAGGGTGGGTAAAGGGTAGGTAAAGGGTGGTAAAGGGTGGGTAAAGGTGGTAAAGGGTAGTAAAGGGTAGGTAAAGGGTAGGTAAAGGGTAGGTAAAGGTGGTAAGGGGGTAAAGGGTGGTAAAGGGTGGTAAAGGGTGGTAAAGGGTGGTAAGGGTAGGTAAAGGGTGGTAAAGGGTAGGTAAAGGTGTGGTAAAGGGTAGGTAAAGAGGTGGTAAAGGTGGTAAAGGGTGGTAAGGTAAAGGGTGGGTAAAGGGTGGTAAAGGGTGGTAAAGTGTAGGTAAAGGGTAGGGTAAAGGGTGGTAAAGGGTGTAAAGGGTAGGTAAAGGGTGGTAAAGGGTGGGTAAAGGGTGGTAAAGGGTGGTAAAGGGTAGGTAAAGGGTGGTAAAGGGGTAGGGTATAAAGGGTGGTAAGGGGTAAGGGTGGGTAAAGGGTAGGTAAAGGGTGGTAAAGGGTAGGTAAAGGGTAGGTAAAGGTGGTAAGGTAGGTAAAGGGTGGTAAAGGTGGTGGTAAAGGTGGGTAATGTAGGTAAGGGTGGCTAAAGGGTGGGTAAAGGGTAGGTAAAGGGTGGGTAAAGGTAGGTAAAGGGTAGGTAAAGGGTGGGTAAAGGGTAGGTAAAGGGTGGGTAAAGGGTGGGTAAAGGGTGGTAATAGGGTGTGGTAAAGGGTAGGTAAGGGTAGGTAAAGGGTGGGTAAAGGGTAGGTAAAGGTAGGTATAAGGTGAGTGTAGGGTGGTAAAGGTAGGTAAAGGGTGGTAAAGGGTAGGTAAAGGTGGGTAAGGGTGGGTAAAGGGTGGGTAAAGGGTGGGTAAAGGGTGGGTTAAGGTGTGAGTAAGGGTGGGTAAGGGTGGGTAAATGTGGTAAAGGGTGGTAAAGGGGGTTAAAGGTGTGTAATAGGTGTGGGTAAAGGGTACGTAAAGGTGGGTAGGTAAAGGGTAGGTAAAGGGTGGGTAAAGGGTACGTAAAGGTGGGTAGGTAAGGTAGGTAAGGGTAGGTAAAGGGTACGTAAGAGTGGGTAGGTAAGGGTAGGTAAAGGGTGGGTAAAGGTGGTGGTTAAAGGTGGGTAAAGGGTGGGTTAAAAGTGGGTAGGTAAAGGGTGGGTAAAGATGGTAAAGGTGGGTAAAGGGTGGGTAAGATGGTAAAGGGTGGGTAATAGGTGGGTAGAAGGTGAGATTTTCTGGGCTGTCACAGGTCACCATACGTGTAGTCCTGCCAGTGGCCCTTGGTGTGTGTAGGCCTGTGTACCATGAAATATCCTGCACGTTGAAGATGGGTCCTGTAAGTCACTCACTATTGGTGTGTGTAGGCCTGTTTACCATGAAATATTCTGCACGTTGAAGATGGGTCCTGTAAGTCATTATCACTGTTGGTGTGTGTAGGCCTGTATACCATGAAATATCCTGCACGTTGAAGATGGGTCCTGTAAGTCACTATCACTGTTGGTGTGTGTAGGTCTGTACACCATGAAATATCCTGGACGTTGAAGATGGGTCCTGTAAGTCACTATCACTGTTGGTGTGTGTAGGCCTGTACACCATGAAATATCCTGGACGTTGAAGATGGGTCCTGTAAGTCACTATCACTGTTGGTGTGTGTAGGCCTGTTTACCATGAAATATCTGGACGTTGAGATGGGTCCTGTAAGTCACTATCATGTTGGTGTGTGTAGGCCTGTTACATGAATATCTGCACGTTGAAGATGGTACTGTAAGTCACTATCACTGTTGGTGTGTGTAGGTCTGTACACCATGAAATATCCTGGACGTTGAAGATGAGTACTGTAAGTCATTATCACTGTTGGTGTGTGTAGGCCTGTGTACCATGAAATATCCTGCACGTTGAAGATGGGTCCTGTAAGTCACTATCACTGTTGGCTGCTTCATGGAGACCTGACCAGACCCAGCGTGCAGGCCAGACACAAAGTGGACAGCATTGGAGTGGAGTGTGGTCAGCTCACACAACAGTCTCACTTCTCCCTGATCCACTCAAATGTCGGATTATGTGTAACGCGCTCCGAGTCCAACATGGAATTAGACAATAGCGATATAGAAGAATGATTTATGGACATGATTTATAGTAATGTTCAAAACACACACACACATGTACGCACACATGCACACAAGCACGCACACACATACGCACACATTCTAATATCACTCATAGTGAACAGACGTTAAATTAAAGAACGATACACGCACACACACAACACACACAACACGTATTAGAATGTGGATCATTTATTGACCAGAACGACAATCTCTCTGATGACCAGCCATTCTTTCTGGTTGTGTGTGACAACAATGGTGAAACACTTCACGTTCCTGGTGCTGTCCACAGACTGTTCAAACTGACCGTTGACAAACGTTCCCAGCTCGTGAGTGTCGGTACACAGGGCACGTGATCCCTGAACCCCCATGTAGACCGTTTCCCCGAATTCCACTGTGCCGTTCCGGATCATGTCCCGTTCTTGACCTTTCTGTTGGCACAAAGACAGAACAAGATGGTCACTGTATCTTTACCTGTGTTCTCTGGAGCCAGGTATCACACATGTGTATACACAATGTATAGATTGATAGACAGGTAGACAGACAGATGGACACTGACTGACTGACAGGTAGGCAGACAGATGGACACTGACAGACAGACAGGTAGGCAGACAGATGGACACTGACAGACAGACAGGTAGGCAGACAGATGGACACAGACTGACAGACAGACAGGCAGACAGATGGACACAAACTGACAGACTGACAGACAGGTAGGCAGACAGATGGACACAGACTGACAGGTAGGCAGACAGATGGACACTGACAGACAGACAGGTAGGCAGATAGATGGACACAGACTGACAGGTAGGCAGACAGATGGACACTGACAGACAGACAGGTAGGCAGACAGATGGACACTGACAGACAGACAGGCAGGCAGAAGATGGACACAAACTGACAGAAGGTAGGCAGACAGATGGACACTGACAGACAGACAGGTAGGCAGACAGATGGACACTGACAGACAGGTAGGCAGACAGATGGACACTGACAGACAGACAGGTAGGCAGACAGATGGACACTGACACAGGTAGGCAGACAGATGGACACTGACAGACAGACAGGTAGGCAGACAGATGGACACTGACAGACATGCAGGCAGACAGATGGACACTGACAGACAGACAGGCAGGCAGACAGATGGACACTGACAGACAGGTAGGCAGACAGATGGACACTGACAGACAGACATGCAGGCAGACAGATGGACACTGACAGACAGACAGGTAGGCAGACAGATGGACACTGACAGACAGACAGGCAGACAGATGGACACAGACTGACAGACAGACAGGCAGACAGATGGACACTGACAGACAGACAGGCAGACTGATGGACACTGACTGACAGACAGGCAGGCAGACAGATGGACAAAGACTGACATACAGGCAGACTGATGGACACTGACTGACAGACAGGCAGGCAGACAGATGGACAAAGACTGACAGACAGGTAGGCAGACAGATGGACACAGACTGACAGACAGGCAGGCAGACAGACAGATGGACACTGACAGACAGGTAGGCAGACAGATGGACACTGACAGACAGACAGGTAGGCAGACAGATGGACACTGACAGACAGGTAGGCAGACAGATGGACACTGACAGACAGACAGGTAGGCAGACAGATGGACACTGACAGACATGCAGGCAGACAGATGGACACTGACAGACAGACAGGCAGGCAGACAGATGGACACTGACAGACAGGTAGGCAGACAGATGGACACTGACAGACAGACATGCAGGCAGACAGATGGACACTGACAGACAGACAGGTAGGCAGACAGATGGACACTGACAGACAGGTAGGCAGACAGATGGACACAGACTGACAGACAGACAGGCAGACAGATGGACACTGACAGACAGACAGGCAGACTGATGGACACTGACTGACAGACAGGCAGGCAGACAGATGGACAAAGACTGACATACAGACAGACTGATGGACATTGACTGACAGACAGGCAGGCAGACAGATGGACAAAGACTGACAGACAGGTAGGCAGACAGATGGACACAGACTGACAGACAGGCAGGCAGACAGACAGATGGACGAAGACTGACAGACAGGCAGACAGACAGATGGACACAGACTGACAGACAGGTAGGCAGACAGATGGACAAAGGATGACAGACAGGCAGACAGACACATGGACACAGACTGACAGACAGATAGGCAGACAGATGGACACAGACTGACAGACAGGCAGGCAGACAGACAGATGGGACACAGACTGACAGACAGGTAGGCAGATAGACTGATAGAGAGCAGGCAGTCAGGCAGATAAAGAGAGCTGACATACAGGCAGGCAGGCAGGCAGAGCTGACATACAGGCAGGCAGGCAGGCAGAGCTGACAAACATACAGGCAGGCAGGCAGAGCTGACAAACACAGGCAGGCAGCAAGCTGACAAACATACAGGCAGGCAGGCAGAGCTGACAAACAGGCAGGCAGAGCTGACAAACATACAGGCAGGCAGGCAGAGCTGACAAACATACAGGCAGGCAGGCAGAGCTGACAACAACAGGCAGGCAGAGCTGACTTACAGGCAGGCAGAGCTGAGAAACATACAGGCATGCAGGCAGAGTTGACATACGAGCAGGCAGGCAGGCAGATGGAGCTGACAAACGGGCAGGCAGGAGACAGGCAGGCAGACAGATTTCACACACACACACACACACAAATACACCACAAACACACACACACACACACACACACACACACACACACACACACACACACACACACACACACACACACTCTCTCTCTCTCTCTCTCTCTCTCAGAGACACAGACAGACTGAGATACACAGAGAGACCACCCACTTGATCTTTCAGACCGGTCTCCACAATGATCCGGGTCACTTTCTGGGGCCGATGAAAGACCACGATGACGTCATCAGCCGCTCTGATGTCCTTGGCCCAGAAAAATCGTGACGTCTGCAGGTCGTAGGCATTGTCAATGACGTGGTTTGTGTACACGGTCATGGAGGTGTAGAGGCTGGCCGGCGGGTTGTGGTGGCCTCCCCAGGTCTTATTCACCACGCCGCTTAGCTCCCTTGCCTTGTTAATGGGGTCAATGGCCCGCGTGACGTTGACAAGGGAGGAGTACTTCCCTTGGTGGAAAAACAGGTTGCCCTTACGTCGGATCACCTGACACAAGGGCGTAGGATTAGGATTAAAGTCACCAGTCAACACTTAAGTGTTAGGGTTAGGGTTAGGGTCACCAGTCAACACTTAAGTGTTAGGTTTAGGGTCACCATCAACACTGAAGGGTTAGGTTTAGGGTTAGGGTCACCAGTCAATACTTAAGTGTTAGGGATAGGGCCACCAGTCAACACTTAAGGGTTAGGGTTAGGGTTAGGGTTAGGGTCACCAGTCAACACTTAAGGGTTAGGGTTAGGGTTAGGGTCACCAGTCAATACTTAAGTGTTAGGGATAGGGTCACCAGTCAACACTTAAGGGTTAGGGTTAGGGATAGGGTCACCAGTCAACACTTAAGTGTTAGGGTTAGGGTTAGGGTCACCAGTCAACACTTAAGTGTTAGGGTTAGGGTTAGGGTCACCAGTCAACACTTAAGGGTTAGGGTTAGGGTTAGGGTCACCAGTCAACACTTAAGTGTTAGGGTTAGGGTCACCAGTCAACACTTAAGTGTTTGGGTTAGGGTTAGGGTCACCAGTCAACACTTAAGTGTTAGGGTTAGGGATAGGGTCACCAGTCAACACTTAAGTGTTAGAGTTAGGGTTAGGGTCACCAGTCAACACTTAAGGGTTAGGGTTAGGGTTAGGGTCACCAGTCAACACTTAAGTGTTATGGTTAGGGATAGGGTCACCAGTCAACACTTAAGTGTTAGGGTTAGGGTTAGGGTCACCAGTCAATACTTAAGTGTTAGGGTTAGGGTTAGGGTTAGGGTTAGGGTCACCAGTCAACACTTAAGTGTTAGGGTTAGGGTCACCAGTCAACACTTAAGTGTTAGGGTTAGGGTTAGGGTTAGGGTCATCAGTCAACACTTAAGGGTTAGGGTTAGGGTCACCAGTCAACACTTAAGTGTTAGGGTTAGGGTTAGGGTCACCAGTCAACACTTAAGTGTTAGGGTTAGGGATAGGGTTACCAGTCAACACTTAAGGGTTAGGGTTAGGGTTAGGGTTAGAGTTAGGGTCACCAGTCAACACTTAAGTGTTAGGGTTAGGGTTAGGGTCACCAGTCAACACTTAAGGGTTAGGGTTAGGGTTAGGGTTAGGGTTAGGGTTAGGGTTAGGGTCACCAGTCAACACCAAAGTGTTAGGGTCACCAGTCAACACCAAAGTGTTAGAGTCATCAGTCAACACCAAAGTGTTAGTGTTAGTGTCACCAGTCAACACCAAAGTGTTAGTGTTAGTGTGACCAGTCAATACCAAAGTGTTAGAGTGACCAGTCAACACCAAAGTGTTAGTGTTAGAGTCACCAGTCAACACCAAAGTGTTAGTGTTAGAGTCACCAGTCAACACCAAAGTGTTAGTGTTAGAGTCACCAGTCAACGCCAAAGTGTTAGTGTTAGAGTCACCAGTCAACACCAAAGTGTTAGAGTCGCCAGTCAACACCAAAGTGTTAGTGTTAGAGTCACCAGTCAACACCAAAGTGTTAGTGTTAGAGTCACCAGTCAACACCAAAGTGTTAGTGTTAGAGTCACCAGTCAACACCAAAGTGTTAGTGTTAGAGTCACCAGTCAACACCAAAGTGTTAGTGTTAGAGTCACCAGTCAACACCAAAGTGTTAGTGTTAGAGTAACCAGTCAACACCAAAGTGTTAGTGTTAGAGTCACCATCAACACCAAAGTGTTAATGTTAGAGTCACCAGTCAACACCAAAGTGTTAGTGTTAGAGTCACCAGTCAACACCAAAGTGTTAGTGTCACCAATCAATACCTAAGTGTTAGTGTCACCAGTCAACACCAAAGTGTTAGTGTTAGAGTCACCAGTCAACACCAAAGTGTTAGTGTTAGAGTCACCAGTCAACACCAAAGTGTTAGAGTCACCAATCAACACCAAAGTGTTAGAGTCATCAGTCAACACCAAAGTGTTAGTGTTAGAGTCATCAGTCAACACCAAAGTGTTAGAGTCACCAGTCAACACCAAAGTGTTAGTGTTAGTGTCACCAGTCAACACCAAAGTGTTAGAGTTACCAGTCAACACCAAAGTGTTAGTGTTAGTGTCACCAGTCAACACCAAAATGTTAGTGTTAGAGTCACCAGTCAACACCAGTGTTAGTGTTAGAGTCACCAGTCAACACCAAAGTGTTAGTGTTAGAGTCATCAGTCAACACCAAAGTATTAGTGTTAGAGTCACCAGTCAACACCAAAGTGTTAGTGTTAGAGTCACCAGTCAACACCAAAGTGTTAGTGTTAGAGTCACCAGTCAACACCAAAGTGTTAGTGTTAGAGTCACCAGTCAACACCAAAGTGTTAGTGTTAGAGTAACCAGTCAACACCAAAGTGTTAGTGTTAGAGTCACCATCAACACCAAAGTGTTAATGTTAGAGTCACCAGTCAACACCAAAGTGTTAGTGTTAGAGTCACCAGTCAACACCAAAGTGTTAGTGTCACCAATCAATACCTAAGTGTTAGTGTCACCAGTCAACACCAAAGTGTTAGTGTTAGAGTCACCAGTCAACACCAAAGTGTTAGTGTTAGAGTCACCAGTCAACACCAAAGTGTTAGAGTCACCAATCAACACCAAAGTGTTAGAGTCATCAGTCAACACCAAAGTGTTAGTGTTAGAGTCATCAGTCAACACCAAAGTGTTAGAGTCACCAGTCAACACCAAAGTGTTAGTGTTAGTGTCACCAGTCAACACCAAAGTGTTAGAGTTACCAGTCAAACACCAAAGTGTTAGTGTTAGTGTCACCAGTCAACACCAAAATGTTAGTGTTAGAGTCACCAGTCAACACCAGTGTTAGTGTTAGAGTCACCAGTCAACACCAAAGTGTTAGTGTTAGAGTCATCAGTCAACAGCAAAGTATTAGTGTTAGAGTGACCAGTTAACCCAAAGTGTTAGTGTTGGAGTCACCAGTCAACACCAAAGTGTTAGTGTTAGAGTCACCAGTCAACACCAAAGTGTTAGTGTTAGAGTCACCAGTCAACACCAAAGTGTTAGTGTTAGTGTCACCAGTCAACACCAAAGTGTTAGTGTTAGAGTGACCAGTCAACACCAAAGTGTTAGTTTTAGAGTCACCAGTCAACACCAAAGTGTTAGTGTTAGTGTCACCAGTCAACACCAAAGTGTTAGTGTTAGAGTCACCAGTCAACACCAAAGTGTTAGTTTTAGAGTCATCAGTCAACACCAAAGTATTAGTGTTAGAGTCACCAGTCAACACCAAAGTGTTAGTGTTAGTGTCACCAGTCAACACCAAAGTGTTAGTGTTAGTGTCACCAGTCAACCACCAAAGTGTTGTAGTTGTTAGAGTCACCAGTCAACACCAAAGTGTTAGTGTTAGTGTCACCAGTCAACACCAAAGTGTTAGTGTTAGTGTCACCAGTCAACACCAAAGTGTTAGTGTTAGGAGTCACCAAGTACAACACCAAGTGTTAGTGTTAGTGTCACCAGTCAACACCAAAGTGTTAGTGTTAGGTCCACCAGTCCAACACCAAAGTGTTAGAGTTAGAGTCACCAGTCAACACCAAAGTTGGTTAGTGTTTAGGTCACCAGTCAACACCAAAGTGTTAGTGTTTAGAGTGACCAGTCAACACCAAAGTGTTAGTTTAGAGTCATCAGTCAACACCAAAGTGTTAGTGTTAGAGTGACCAGTCAACACCAAAGTGTTAGTGTTAGAGCTCATACACAGTTTATAATCACCACACAAGTGTTAGTGTTAGAGTCACCAGTCAACACCAAAGTGTTAGTGTTAGAGTCACCAGTCAACACCAAAGTGTTAGTGTTCAGAGTCACCAGTACAACACCAAAGTTTAGATCACAGTCAACACCATGTTAGTTAGTCACCAGTCAACACCAAATTATCAGTCACCAGTCAACACCAAAGTTTAGATCACCAGCAACACAAGTTAGTGTAGTCACCATCAACACCATGTGTTAGTGTAGTTAGTTAGATCACCATCAACAGTACTATCTGTCTACACATCCAATCACCTATCATCACAGGCCACACCCAAAACGCCATTTTTCACACACACACACATCACACACACACAAACACACTACCACACACAATCACTCACTCACTCATCACACACGCAAACACAAACACACACACACACACACAACAACAACACACACAAACACACACAGACACACATACACACACACACAAACACACACACACACACACACCAACAACACACACACACACACACACACACACACACACACCACACACACACACACACACACACAGACCTTATGTTGCAGCATCAGGTGATAGAAATGGTTGTATCAAATAGTCACAGGGCATCTCCAGGTAGAAAGTCCTAGGACAGACACCAGCTTGCTCAAGTCACGGCTACGGAAGAGTTTACCGATGAAGCCACGTGAGGAGACCTCCAGGCCGGCCCAGGTCCTCTGTTGGTTGTCCGCCACAAACTTCTGGATGTGTTGGATGTAGTTTGAGGCTGCTGACACGTCGTCCTCGATCTGAACGTACATAGTGATATTTATTGTCATAGTCATTCATAACGTACATAGCAATATTTATTGTCATAGTCATTCATAACGTACACAGCAATATTTATTGTCATAGTCATTCATAACGTACATAGCAATATTTATAGTCATAGTCATTCATAACGTACATAGCAATATTTATTGTCATAGTCATTCATAACGTACACAGCAATATTTATTGTCATAGTCATTCATAACGTACACAGCAATATTTATAGTCATAGTCATAGTCATTCATAACGTACATAGCAATATTTATAGTCATAGTCATAGTCATTCATAACGTACATAGCAATATTTATAGTCATAGTCATTCATAACGTACATAGCAATATTTATAGTCATAGTCATTCATAACGTACACAGCAATATTTATAGTCATAGTCATAGTCATTCATAACGTACATAGCAATATCTATAGTCATAGTCATTCATAACGTACATAGTGATATTTATAGTGATAGTCATTCATAACGTACACAGCAATATTTATAGTTATAGTCATTCATAACGTACACAGCAATATTTATAGTGATAGTCATTCATAACGTACACAGCAATATTTATAGTGATAGTCATTCATAACGTACACAGCAATATTTATAGAGAGAGTCATTCATAACATACATAGCAATATCTATAGTCATAGTCATTCATAACGTACACAGCAATATTTATAGTGATAGTCATTCATAACATACACAGCAATATCTATAGTCATAGTCATTCATAACGTACACAGCAATATTTATAGTGATAGTCATTCATAAGGTACACAGCAATATTTATAGTGATAGTCATTCATAACGTACACAGCAATATTTATAGTGATAGTCATTCATAACGTACATAGTGATATCTATAGTCATAGTCATTCATAACGTACACAGCAATATTTATAGTGATAGTCATTCATAACGTACACAGCAATATTTATAGTCATAGTCATTCATAACGTACACAGCAATATTTATAGTCATAGTCATTGATAACGTACACAGCAATATTTATAGTCATAGTCATTCATAACGTACATAGCAATATTTATAGTCATAGTCATTCATAACGTACACAGCAATATTTATAGTCATAGTCATTCATAACGTACACAGCAATATTTATAGTGATAGTCATTCATAACATACACAGCAATATCTATAGTCATAGTCATTGATAACGTACACAGCAATATTTATAGTGATAGTCATTCATAACATACATAGCAATATCTATAGTCATAGTCATTCATAACATACATAGCAATGTTTATAGTCATAGTCATAGTCATTCATAACGTACATAGCAATATTTATAGTCATAGTCATTCATAACGTACATAGTGATATTTATTGTCTGTCATTCATAACGTACATAGCGATATTTATTGTCATAGTCATTCATAACGTACATAGTGATATTTATTGTCATAGTCATTCATAACGTACATAGTGATATTTATAGTCATAGTCATTCATAACGTACATAGCAATATTTATTGTCATAGTCATTCATAACGTACATAGTGATATTTATTGTCATAGTCATAGTCATTCATAACGTACATAGTGATATTTATAGTCATAGTCATTCATAACGTACATAGTGATATTTATTGTCATAGTCATTCATAACGTACATAGTGATATTTATTGTCATAGTCATTCATAACGTACATAGTGATATTTATAGTCATAGTCATTCATAACGTACATAGTGATATTTATAGTCATAGTCATTCATAACATACATAGCAATAGTCATAGTCATTCATAACGTACATAGTGATATTTATAGTCATAGTCATTCATAACGTACACAGCAATAGTCATAGTCATTCATAACGTACATAGTGATATTTATTGTCATAGTCATTCATAACGTACATAGTGATATTTATTGTCATAGTCATTCATAACGTACATAGTGATATTTATTGTCATAGTCATTCATAACGTACACAGCAATAGTCATAGTCATTCATAACGTACATAGTGATATTTATAGTCATAGTCATTCATAACGTACACAGCAATAGTCATAGTCATTCATAACGTACATAGTGATATTTATAGTCATAGTCATTCATAACGTACATAGCAATATTCATAGTCATAGTCATAGTCATTCATAACGTACATAGTGATATTTATAGTCATAGTCATTCATAACGTACATAGTGATATTTATTGTCATAGTCATTCCTAACGTACATAGTGATATTTATTGTCATAGTCATTCATAACGTACATAGTAATATTTATAGTCAAAATCATAGTCATTCATAAAGTACACAGCAATATTTATTGTCATAGTCATAGTCATTCATAAAGTACACAGCAATATTTATTGTCATAGTCATTCATAACGTACATAGTGATATTTATAGTCATAGTCATTCATAACGTACACAGCAATATTTATTGTCATAGTCATTCATAACGTACATAGTAATATTTATAGTCAAAATCATAGTCATTCATAACGTACATAGTGGTATTTATTGTCATAGTCATTCATAACGTACATAG
>JAPXFY010000026.1:1419764-1467264 GCA_030674185.1 Monoplex corrugatus
TGATTATACCCTATGACATCAATACACTGATTATCCCCTATGACATCAATACACTGATTATACCCTATGACATCAATACACTATTATACCCTATGACATCAATACACTGATTATACCCTATGACATCAATACACTGATTATACCCTATGACATCAATACACTGATTATACCTTGTGACATCAATACACTGATTATACCCTGTGACATCAATACACTGATTATACCCTGTGACATCAATACTCTGATTATACCCTATGACATCAATACACTGATTATACCCTATGACATCAATAAACTGATTATACCCTATGACATCAATACACTGATTATACCCTATGACATCAATACACTCATTATCCCCTATGACATCAATACACTCATTATACCCTATGACATCAATACACTGATTATACCCTATGACATCAATACACTGATTATACCCTATGACATCAATGCACTGATTATACCCTATGACATCAATACACTGATTATACCCTGTGACATTAATACACTGATTATACCCTGTGACATCAATAATCGGATTATACCCTATGACATCAATACACTGAGTACACTGATACCCTATGACATCAATACACTGATTATACCCTGTGACATCAATACACTGATTATACCCTATGACATCAAAACACTGATTATACCATATGACATCAATACACTGATTATACCCTATGACATCAATACACTGATTATATCCTATGACATCAATACTCTGATTATACCCTATGACATCAATACACTGATTATACCTTATGACATCAATACACTGATTATACACTATGACATCACTATACTGAGTACACTGATACCCTATGACATCAATACATTGATTATACCCTATGACATCAATACACTGATTATACCCTATGACATCAATACACAGATTATAACCTGTGACATCAATGCACTGATTATACCCTGTGACATCAATACACTGATTATACCCTATGACATCAATACACTGATTATACCCTGTGACATCAATACACTGATTATACCCTATGATATCAATACACTGATTATACCCTATGACATCAATATACTGATTATACCCTGTGACATCAATACACTGATTATACTCTATGACATCAATACACTGATTATACCCTATGACATCAATACACTGATTATACCCTATGACATCAATACATTGAGTACACTGATACCCTATGGCATCAATACACTGAGTACACTGATACCTTATGACATCAATACACTGAGTACACTGATACCCTATGACATCAATACACTGAGTACACTGATACCCTATGACATCAGTAGACTGAGTACACTGATACCCTGTGACATCAATACACTGAATACCCTAATATCCTATGACATCAATACACTGAATACCCTAATACCCTAAGACATCAGTACACTGAGTACACTAATACCCTATGACATCAATACACAGAGCACACAGATATCCTATGATATCAATACACTGAGTACACTGATACCCTGTGACATCAATACACTGAGTAAAATGATACCCTATGACATCAATACACTGATTACAGTGATACCCTATGACATCAATACACTGAGTACACTGATACCCTGTGACATCATTACATTGAGTACCCTGATACCCTGTGACATCAATTCACTGAGTACAGTGATACCCTATGACATCAATACAATGAGTACACTGATACCCTATGACATCATTACATTGAGCACCCTGTTACCCTGTGACATCACTACACTGAGTACAGTGATACCCTATGACATCAATACACTGAGTACACTGATACCCTGTGACATCAATACACTGAGTACACTGATACCCTGTGACATCATTACACTGAGTACAGTGATACCCTGTGACATCAATACACTGAGTACACTGATACCTTGTGACATCAACACACAGATTACACTGATACCCTATGACATCAATACACTGATACCGTATGACATCAATACACTGAGTACAGTGATACTCTATGACATCAATACACTGAGTACAGTGATACCCTGTGACATCAACACACTGATTACCCTGATACCCTGTGACATCAATACACTGATACCCTATGACATGAGTACACTGAGTACACTGATACCCTATGACATCAGTACACTGATATCCTGTGACATCAATACACTGAGTACACTGATACCTTATGACATCAATACACTGAGTACACTGATGCTCTATGACATCAATACACTTAGTACCTTGATACCCTATGACATCAATACACTGAGTACAGTGATACCCTATGACATCATCACACTGAGAACACTGATACCCTGTGACATCATTACACTGAGTACCCTGATACCCTGTGACATCATTACACTGATTACACTGATACCCTGTGACATCAATACACTGAGTACACTGATACCCTATGACATCAATACACTTAGTACCCTGATACCCTATGACATCAATACACTGAGTACCCTGATACCCTATGACATCAATACACTGAGTACACTGATACCCTATGACATCAGTACACTGAGTACACTGATACCCTATGACATCGGTACACTGAGAACACTGATACCCTGTGACATCAATACACTGAGTACACTGATACCCTATGACATCAATACACTGAGTACACTGATACAATATGACATCAATACACTGAGTACACTTATACCCTATGACATCAATACACTGAGTACACTGATACCCTACCCTATGACATTAAGAAAATGAATACACTGACACCCTGTGACATCAATACACTGAGAACCCGGATACCCTGTGACATCAATACACTGAGTACACAGATACCCTATGACATCAATACACTGAGTACCCTAACACCCTATGACATTACACTGAGTACACTGATACCCTATGACATTAATACACTGAGTACATTGAAATCCTGTGACATCATTACGCTCAGTACACTGATACCCTGTGACATCAATACATTGAGTACACTGATACCCTATGACATCAATACGCTGAGTACACTGATACCCTGTGACATCAATACATTGAGTACACTGATACCCTGTGACATCAATACACTGAGTACACTGATACCCTGTGACATCAATACGCTCAGAACACTGATACCCTGTGACATCAATACATTGAGTACACTGATACCCTGTGACATCACTACATTGAGTACACTGATACCCTTTGACATTAGACCGTTGAGTACACTGATACCTTATGACATCAATACACTGAGTACACTGATACCCTATGACATCAATACACTGAGTACACTGATACCCTATGACATCAATACACTGAGTACACTGAAACCCTGTGACATCATTACATTGAGTACAGTGATACCCTATGACATCATTACATTGAGTACAGTGATACCCTATGACATCAATACACTTAGTACCCTGATACCTTATGACATCAATACACTGAGTACACTGATACCCTATGACATCATTACATTGAGTACACTGATATCCTATGACATCAATACACTGAGTACACTGATACATTGTGACATCAATACATTGAGTACACTGATACCTTATGACATCAATACATTGAGTACACTGATACCTTATGACATCAATACATTGAGTACACTGATACCTTATGACATCAATACATTGAGTACACTGATACCCTATGACATCATTACATTGAGTACAGTGATACCCTATGACATCAATACACTGAGTACACTGATACCCTATGACATCATTACATTGAGTACACTGATACCCTATGACATCAATACACTGAGTACACTGATACCCTATGACATCATTACACTGAGTACCCTGATACCCTATGACATCAATACACTGATACCCTATGACATCAATACACTGAGTACACTGATACCCTATGACATCATTACACTGAGTACCCTGATACCCTATGACATCAATACACTGAGTACACTGATACCCTGTGACATCAATACACTGAGTACACTGATACCCTATGACATCAATACACTGAGTACCCTGGTACCCTATGACATCAATACACTGAGTACACTGATACCCTGAGACATCATTACACTGAGTACACTGATACCCTGTGACATCAATATACTGAGTACACTGATACCCTATGACATCAATACACTGAGTACCCTGATACCCTATGACATCAATACACTGAGTACACTGATACCCTGTGACATCAATACACTGAGTACCCTGATACCCTATGACATCATTACACTGAGTACACTGATACCCTGTGACATCAATACACTGAGTACACTGATACCCTATGACATCTATACACTGAGTACACTGATACCTTATGACATCAATACACTGAGTTCTCCGATAGATAGATAACCTGTGACCTTGTATATTTCACTGATACACAACACACACACACACAACACACACACACACACACACACACACACACACACACACACACACACACACACACACACACTTACACATACACACACACACACACACACACATACACACAGACACACACACACACAACACACATACATACACACATATAGACACACATACACACATATAGACACACACACTTACACACACACACACACACATACACACATACACACATATAGACACTCACACACTTACACACACACACACACATACACACATATAGACACTCACACACACATACACACATATAGACACTCACACACTTACACAACACACACATACACACATACACACATCACAACACACACACACACACACACACACACACACACACACACACACTCACACACACACCAACTCACACACACACACACACATACACACATACAGACACTCACACACACACACGCAAACACACACATAACCACACACACACACAAACACACACACACACCACACAAACACACACACAAACACACACAAACACACACACATGCATAGACCAACACACACACAAACACACACAAACACACACAACACATAAACACACAACACACAAACACACACATGCATAGACACACATGCATAGACAACACACACAAAACACACACAAACACACACACACATAAACACACACACACAAACACACACATGCATAGACAACACACACACACAACACACACACACACACACACACACACACACACACACACACACACACACACACACACCACACACACACACACACACCGACCTTTATAAGGACGTGGTATACCGGCCAGTAGAACACTGGAGGACTGACCAGTCAGTGAAGCAGTGTCTGTGTTGGTGACCGTCAAGGGGGTGAAAGAGAGAGACCAAACATATAGTAAGAGAGAAAGACAGAGCCAAGAAGGACGAAAGAGATAAACAGACAATCAGGAAGAAAAACAACAAACAGACAAAACCAGGAAAAAGAGACAGACAACACAGGGAAGAGAGCAAGACAAAGCTGGGAAGAAAGAGAGAGAGACCAAGCGGGAAGAGAGAGGGAGAGAGAGAGAGAGAGAGAGAGAGAGAGAGAGAGAGAGAGATACCCAAAGCCAAGAAGTGAAGGACAGACGAAGTGGAGGAGACAGACCAGGCCAAGAAGAACGAGACAGACAAAGCTGACAAGAAAGAGACAGGCATTCCAAGCTGGCAAGAAAGAGAGAGACAGAGCAAGTTGAGGAAAGAAAGAAAAGACAGAAGAAATACAAGGACAGACAGAAGACAGAAAAATACAAAGAACAAAGACAGACAGACAGACAAAAAATACAAAGACAGACAGACACAGACAGAAGAAAATACAAAGAGCGACAGACAGGGACAACAGACAGAAGAAATACAAAGACAGACAGACAGACAGAAGAAATACAAAAGACAGACAGACAGACAGCAGGACAGAAGAATAGAACAGAAGACAGACAAGAATCAAGACAGACGAAAACAGAAGAAATAGAGACAGACAGACAAGACAGACAGAAGAAGAGAAAATACAAAGACAGACAGACAGACAGAAGAAATAGCAGACAAGACAGAAAACAGAGACAGACAGAAATAAAAAAGACAGACAGACAGACAGAAGAAATAGAAAGAACAGACAGACAGACAGAAAAAACAAAGACAGACAGGACAAGACAGACAAAGAAATAGAAAGAACAGACAGACAGAAGAAATAAAAGACAGACAGACAGACAGAAGAAATACAAAGACAGACAGACAGAAGAAATACAAAGACAGACAGACAGACAGAAGAAATACAAAGACAGACAGACAGACAGAAGAAAAACAAAGACAGACAGACAGACAAAAGAAATACAAAGACAGACAGACAGACAGACAAAAGAAATACAAAGACAGACAGACAGACAGACAAAAGAAATACAAAGACAGACAGACAGACAGACAAAAGAAATACAAAGACAGACAGACAGACAGACAGAAGAAATAGAAAGACAGACAGACAGACAGAAGAAATACAAAGACAGACAGACAGACAGACAGAAGAAATACAAAGACAGACAGACAGACAGACAGACAGACAGAAGAAATACAAAGACAGACAGACAGACAGACAGACAGACAGACAGACAGACAGAAGAAATACAAAGACAGACAGACAGACAGACAGACAGACAGACAGAAGAAATAGAAAGACAGACAGACAGACAGAAGAAATACAAAGACAGACAGACAGACAGACAGAAGAAATACAAAGACAGACAGACAGACAGACAGACAAAAGAAATACAAAGACAGACAGACAGACAGACAAAAGAAATACAAAGACAGACAGACAGACAGACAAAAGAAATACAAAGACAGACAGACAGACAGACAGAAGAAATAGAAAGACAGACAGACAGACAGAAGAAATACAAAGACAGACAGACAGACAGACAGAAGAAATACAAAGACAGACAGACAGACAGAAGAAATACAAAGACAGACAGACAGAAGAAATACAAAGACAGACAGACAGACAGACAGAAGAAATACAAAGACAGACAGACAGAAGAAATACAAAGACAGACAGACAGAAGAAATACAAAGACAGACAGACAAAAGAAATACAAAGACAGACAGACAGATAATAATAATAATAATAATTACAATATTTATATAGCGCAAAATCTTGATAAAATCAAATCTAAGCGCTGAAGCAGACACACACGCAAGCACGCACGCACGCACACACACGCACGCACACACACACACACACATACACACACACACACACGCATGGCTATAAATGGGGAGAAAGAATAAAAGCAATAAAAGCAAGAATAAAAGCAATGGAAAATTATAGAGAGCATAGCATATACAATTATATATTATAACCATGTGATTCCCTCCGAGCGGAGACAGGCTGCAGAGGGGGGTTAGGATTTTATGCGGAGGAGAAAAGGTGAGTTTTGAGAGCGGACTTGAAGGAGACAAAAGTAGGTTGCTGACGGACTGAGAGAGGAAGTTTGTTCCAGGAGAGTGGACCAGAAACAGAGAAGGCTCGTGGACCATAGGTATTGAGCTTAGTGCGTGGAAAGCGAAAAGTCAGAGGATCGGAGGCAGAGCGGAGGGTACGTGAGGGAACATAGATCTCAAGTAGGCTTGACAGGTAATCGGGGGCTGCGTTATTGAGGCAGACAGAAGAAATAGAGACAGACAGACAGACAGAAGAAATACAAAGACAGACAGACAGACAGAAGAAATAGAGACAGACAGACAGACAGACAGAAGAAATACAAAGACAGACAGACAGACAGAAGAAATAGAGACAGACAGACAGACAGAAGAAATAGAGACAGACAGAAGAAATAGAGACAGACAGACAGACAGACAGACAGACAGAAGAAATACAAAGACAGACAGACAGACAGAAGAAATACAAAGACAGACAGACAGACAGAAGAAATAGAGACAGACAGACAGACAGACAGAAGAAATACAAAGACAGACAGACAGACAGAAGAAATAGAGACAGACAGACAGACAGAAGAAATACAAAGACAGACAGACAGACAGACAGAAAAGAGACAGACAGACAGACAGACAGACAGAAGAAATAGAGAGACAGACAGACAGACAGACAGAAGAAATACAAAGACAGACAGACAGACAGAAAAGAGACAGACAGACAGACAGACAGACAGACAGACAGAAGAAATACAAAGACAGACAGACAGACAGACAGAAGAAATACAAAGACAGACAGACAGACAGACAGAAGAAATACAAAGACAGACAGACAGACAGAAAAGAGACAGACAGACAGACAGACAGACAGACAGACAGACAGAAAAGAGACAGACCAAGCCAAGAAGAAAGAGACGGAGGAATACTTGTTGGACTGTACTGTGGCATACACACATTAACACACAAAATATGCACACATGTCCTCCCTCTGTACACATACCTGTACACACACACACACACACACGCACGCACGCACGCACGCACGCACGCACACACACACTCAGACACACACACAAACACACACAAACAAACAAACAAACAATCGGCTCCATTATTAGAAGAAGAAAAAGCGATCCTCCATCCCTGGGCATCAAGACAGAGATCAACTAATCAACCAGTCAGTCAAACCAAGTAATCAGCCAACCCAACAACCAAGCAAGCTACTGACCCTTGATGAGGTCAGAGCGGGTGTTGTTGGAGAGCGTGACGTGGTGCATGATGACGACATAGAGACCCAGCGTGACGACACAACACGTCAGCACCAGACGCGTGTAGCGCGTCAACCATCGCAACAGCGCTTGTCTCATGGCTGTGTTATCAGTCCTATCATTGACACATCAATACATAAACAGGTCAGTAAACAGACACATAAATTATACGTCAAACACCCATAAATAGACAACAAACACACCACACCACACACACAACACACAAAAACAACACGTCAAAAGCCAGATCACTAGCACAAGTATGGAGCGAGTCAGTCAGCCATGGCAACAACGCTCGTTTCTTGTCTCCCGCTATATCAAGATGTAAACATTAAAAGGCCACACATATAAATCTCGGATACACTTACAGAGAAGTGACAAGCACACACACGCGCGCGCGCGCACACACACACACATGCACACATATGCATGCATGCACTCACTCGCATACGTACACTAACACATACACACAGGCACTCACAGCACACACACACACACACACACACACACACAAAACACACACACACACCACATACACACACACACACCACCACCACCACCACCACCACTACCACCACCAACACCAGCACCACCACCAAGACCGACACAGTTTTTTGATGAGCTATCTGTCTGTCTGTCTATCTGTCCATCAGTCTGTCTCTGTCTCTCTCTCTGTGTTCCTCTCTCAGTCTCTGTTTCTGTCTCTTGTCTCTCTCTCTGTGTTCCTCTCTCAGTCTCTGTTTCTGTCTCTGTCTCTCTCTCTGTTCCTCTCTCAGTCTCTATTTCTGTCTCTGTCTCTCTCTCTGGTTCCTCTCTCAGTCTCTGTTTCTGTCTCTGTCTCTCTCTCTGTGTTCCTCTCTCAGTCTCTGTTTCTGTCTCTGTCTCTCTCTCTGTGTTCCTCTCTCAGTCTCTGTTTCTGTCTCTTGTCCTCTCTCTCTTCCTTCTCATCTCGTTTCTGCTCTGTCTCTCTCTGTGTCTCTCTCAGTCTCTGTTTCTGTCTCTGTCTCTCTCTGTTCCTCTCTCAGTCTCTGTTTCTGTCTCTGTCTCTCTCTCTGTTTCCTCTCTCAGTCTCTGTTTCTGTCTCTGTCTCTCTCTCTGTGTTCCTCTCTCAGTCTCTGTTTCTGTCTCTGTCTCTCTCTCTGTGTTCCTCTCTCAGTCTCTGTTTCTGTCTCTGTCTCTCTCTCTTGTTCCTCTCTCAGTCTCTGTTTCTGTCTCTTGTCTCTCTCTCTCTGTTCCTCTCTCAGTCTCTGTTTCTGTCTCTGTCTCTCTCTTGTTCCTCTCTCAGTCTCTGTTTCTGTCTCTGTCTCTCTCTCTGTTCCTCTCTCAGTCTCTGTTTTCTCTGTCTCTGTCCTCTCTCTCTGTTCTTCTTTCTCTCTCTGTTTCTGTCTCTGTTCTCTCTCTCTCTGTTTCCTCTCTTCAGTCCTCTGTTTCTGTCTCTGTCTCTCTCTCTGTTCCTCTCTCAGTCTCTGTTTCTGCTCTCTGTCTCTCTCTCTGTCCTTCTCAGTCTCTGTTTTCTGTCTCTGTCTCTCTCTCTGTTCCTCTCCTCATCTCTGTTTCTGTCCTTCTCGTCTCTCCTCTGTCTTTCTCTCTAGTCTCATGTTCTGTCTCTGTCTCTCTCTCTGTTCCTCTCTCAGTCTGTTTCTGTCTCTGTCTCTCTCTCTGTCCTTCTCTCAGTCCTGTTTCTGTCTGTCTTTGTCTCTCTCTGTCTTCCTACTCTCATCTAGTTTTCTGTCTTTGTCTAACTCATCACTTCTGTTATCACACCTGTCCTTTGTCTGTCCTTTGTCTACCAAGCTGTCTTATACCACTAGTCTTTGTTCACTCATTAGATCAAGTCCATGTCCTTTGTCTGTCCTTTGTTCACCAAGCTGTCTATCATCACTAGTCCTTTGTTCACCAACATTACTGTCACACCTGTCCTTTGTCTGTCCTTTGTCTACCAAGCTGTCTTATACCACTAGTCTTTGTTCACCTACATTACTGTCACACTGTCCTTTGTCTGTCCTTTGTCAACCAAGCTGTCTTATACCACTAGTCTTTGTTCACCTACATTACTGTCACACCTGTCCTTTGTCTGTCCTTTGTCTACCAAGCTGTCTTATACCACTAGCTTTGTTCACCAACATTACTGTCATAGTCCTTTGTCTGTCCTTTGTCAACCAAGCTGTCTTATACCACTAGACTTTGTTCACCTACATTACTGTCTATACCTCCTTGTCTGTCCTTTGTCACCAAGCTGTCTTATACCACTAGACTTTGTTCACCTACATTACTGTCACACCTGTCCTTTGTCTGTCCTTTGTCAACCAAGCTGTCTTATACCACTAGTCTTTGTTCACCTACATTACTGTTCATACCTGTCCTTTGTCCCTGTCTTCCACTTTGTCCACATCTACCTGTCCTTGTACCCTCTTATACCACTAGACTTTGTTCACCTACATTACTGTTACACCTCCTTTGTCTGTCCTTTGTCAACCAAGCTGTCTTATACCACTAGACTTTGTTCACCTACATTATTGTTATACCTGTCCTTTGTCTGTCCTTTGTCAACCAAGCTGTCTTATACCACTAGACTTTGTTCACCTACATTACTGTATACCTGTCCTTTGTCAACCAAGCTGTCTTATACCACTAGCTTTGTTCACCACATTACTGTTATACCTGTCCTTGTCTGTCCTTTGTCAACCAAGCTGTCTTATACCACTAGACTTTGTTCACCTACATTATTGTTATACCTGTCCTTTGTCAACCAAGCTGTCTTATACCACAAGACTTTGTTCACCTACATTACTGTAACCTGTCCTTTGTCAACCAAGCTGTCTTATACCACAAGACTTTGTCACTTACATTACTGTTATACCTGTCCTTTGTCAACCAAGCTGTCTTATACCACAAGACTTTGTTCACCTACATTATGTTATACCTGTCCTTTGACCTGTCCTTTGTCAACCAAGCTGTCTTATACCACTAGACTTTGTTCACCTACATTATTGTTATACCTGTCCTTTGTCTTCTTGTCAACCAAGCTGTCTTATACCACTAGACTTTGTTCACCTACATTATTGTTTATACCTGTCCTTTGTCAACCAAGCTGTCTTATACCACAAGACTTTGTTAACCTACATTATTGTTATACCTGTCCTTTGTCAACCAAGCTGTCTTATACCACAAGACTTTGTTCACCTACATTATTGTTATACCTGTCCTTTGTCAACCAAGCTGTCTTATACCACAAGACTTTGTTCACTTACGTTACTGTTATACCTGTCCTTTGTCAACCAAGCTGTCTTATACCACAAGACTTTGTTCACTTACATTATGTTATACCTGTCCTTTGTTCAACCAAGCTGTCTTATACCACAAGACTTTGTTCACCTACATTATTGTTATACCTGTCCTTTGTCAACCAAGCTGTCTTATACCACAAGACTTTGTTCACCTACATTATTGTTATACCTGTCCTTTGTCAACCAAGCTGTCTTATACCACAAGACTTGTTCACCTACATTATTGTTATACCTGTCCTTTGTCAACCAAGCTGTCTTATACCACAAGACTTTGTTCACTTACATTACTGTTATACCTGTCCTTTGTCAACCAAGCTGTCTTATACCACAAGACTTTGTTCACTTACGTTACTGTTATACCTGTCCTTTGTCAACCAAGCTGTCTTATACCACTAGACTTTGTTCACCTACGTTACTGTTATACCTGTCCTTTGTCAACCAAGCTGTCTTATACCACAGACTTTGTTCACTAATACGTTATACTGTCGTCCTTTGTCAACCAAGCTGTCTTATACCACTAGACTTTGTTCACCTACATTACTGTTATACCTGTCCTTTGTCAACCAAGCTGTTTTATACCACTAGTCTTTGTTCACCTGCATTACTGTCATACTTGGCCTTTGTCAGCCAAGCTGTCTTATACCATTAGGCTTTGTTCACCTACATTACTGTCATACTTGGCCTTTGTCAGCCAAGCTGTCTTATACCACTAGTCTTTGTTCACCAACATTACTGTCACACCTGTCCTTTGTCCTTTGTCAACCAAGCTGTCTTATACCACTAGTCTTTGTTCACCTACATTACTGTCACACCTGTCCTTTGTCAACCAAGCTGTCTTATACCACTAGGCTTTGTTCATCTACATTACTGTCACACCTGTCCTTTTTCAACCAAGCTGTCTTATACCACTGCGCTTTGTTCACCAACATTACTCTCATAGGTGTCCTTTGTCTGTCCTTTGTCTGTCCTTTGTCAATCAAGCTGTCTTATACCACTAGTCTTTGTTCACCAACATTACTATCATATTTGGCCTTTGTCAACCAATCTGTCTTATACCACTAGACTTTGTTCACCATCATTACTATATACTTGGCCTTTGTCAATCAAGATGTCTTATACCACTAGACTTTGTTCACCAACAAAGTAACAGGGTTACACCTCCCCCCCAGTTCTGACATCATTCAGGAAGTTCTCACAGTCCACCACAAAGTAACAGGGTTACACCCCCCCCCCCCCCCCCAGTTCTGACATCATTCAGGAAGTTCTCACAATCCACCACAAAGTAACAGGGTTACACCACCCCCCCCCCCCCCCCCAGTTCTGACATCATTCAGGAAGTTCTCACAGTCCACCACAAAGTAACAGGGTTACACCCTCCCAGCTCTGACATCATTCAGGAAGTTCTCACAGTCAATCATCATCATCATCATGTCGAGCTTGCTCGGCTATCCATGACACGTTTCTTCCATCCTTCTCTGTCAGACATTGCAGTAGGTAGTTCACCATACTGACAGCCCGTATCATCCGTCAGTTGGTCGATGAAGGTCTTCTTTGACGTCCAGGTCTTTGTTTGCCGTGACTGGGTCTCCATAATAGAACATCCCCCACCAGTTCTTCTTTGCTACGCCAGCAGTGTCCCACGAAGAGCAGTCTTTGTTGACGTATTGATTTACTGATTGGTGGGATCTTGCCATATAACTCCTTGTTAGTTGGATGTTCTCTCCAGGATTTGTTCAGGGCTGCATGCAGCATTCGTGTGTATGCTCCATCAATCTTCCTCTCCAATGTCGTTGCTTTGGGTCCAAGAGATTGAGCCATATGTAAGAACGGACTCTACTGCTGCTCGGAGGAAGTTCCTTGTCAGATTGTCTGGTAGATTGGAATTCCAGATTTTGTCCAGTTGATTTAGTGCGCCCCAGGCATTTCCGAGTCTGGTGTTGACGTCTTGTTCTGTGGAGTCAGTGCAGCTGCCCAGGTATTTAAAGTCTTGAACTTGTTTGATCGTATCTCCATTGAGACTTCTCATACTTTCTGATGCGTCTTGGTTCAGACAGATGAACTCTGTTTTGTTCGCATTGAGGTGGAGCCCGATCTCCATTGCTGTTTTTTTCGACATTGTGAAGGAGAGATGTTGCATCCTTTAGGAAGTCTACGAGAACAGCCAGGTCATCAGCGTAATCCGCATTTGTTATCTTTATCGCAGGAAAGCGTCTACTCTTCTGTTCTGTGAGGGTAAAGCCGAGTTTTTTGTTCTTATCCACTGCTTTCCTCAGCACATAATCGAGACAGATGATGAAAATGTAGGGGGCAAGCGTATCTCCTTGAAGGACTCCAGCAGTGATGTCAAAGAAGTCTGTCTCCGTCAGGGGAGCGAACCATACAGCGGGTATTCTGATACAGCATCATGATGGCGTCTACTGTTTCCTTGGGTAGTCCATATGCAGTTAGAATCTCCTTCATCTTTCCTCAGTGGATTGAATCAAAAGTTTTGGAAAAGTCGATAAATAGGTGGACTGCTGGGAGGTTTTCGGTTTTTATGCCTTCCAATATACGTCTGATGGTGAGTATTTGTCCTGATGTCGATCTGTTTTGGCGAAACCCGTTTTGGTTTTTCCTCAGAACTGGATCTATCTCCGGTCTTATCTTATTTAGGAGCATTAGGTTGTAGATCTTTGCAGAAATTGCAGTTAATGTGATTCTACAATAGTTCTTTGTGATTCCGAGGTCACCTTTCTTGGGGAAAGGAAGTAGGCATCCTTTAATCCATTTTTTTATTGGGTCTTGGTTATAAACGTCGTTGCAGCATTCCAGCAGTATCTGGTGAAATTCCTCTATTTTCCATACTTCCGCTGGTATCTCATCGAGTCCGCATGCTTTTCCACACTGAATGCTTTGCACTGCTATCAGTAGTTCGTCCAACGTAAACGGCCCTTTCTTGATATTCAGCTCGTCCGTGAAGACTGGAGTTATTTCTTCTTCAGAGATGTCTGGAGGTTTCCCGAGTAAGTCCTGGAAGTGCTGTTGCCACAGTTTTACTCGCTCTTCTTGGCTAGATGTTTTTAGCTTAGCTCTGTTACAGCTTTTTCTACCACTTATTTTGTTCACGGTCTTCCAGGCAACAGCAGACTTTTTGTTGCTGACAGCATTTGTGATCAGGTCGATCTTGCTTTGTAGGTAGTTCGTTTGCTCTGCTTCATAGGCCTCTATGAGAGCAGCACGAGCATTATTGAGATAACAGAGCTTATCATCGCTTACAATAATGCGCAGTCTTTTCCCAACATATATGTCAGAAACCGATGTCCTTTTTTTATATATACATGCCTATTATATTTTTAACGTTCCTATTTTCTGATGTGAGTAAGCCCCGTGAGTTTTCCTGACACAATGTGCATATGTCGTCTTCAGTGGGCGTGCATGCAAGGTACTTTCATGCTTTTCATAAGTCACTGGACACATTGAACAGTTTCTTTGGGTTTTGTTCTAAAGGGATGCATTGCACTTGGATATTTCCGTATGGGCTGCACCCAGATCTGCCAGTTATTATCTAGCAGATTCCCTACTGAAGCCCTCGCAAAACCCTACGCGCTGGCAAAGTCTTGAAATAGGGTGAGGGGGTGGGGGGGGGGAGATAGGAGAGAATGGCCCACAAAACACTAAATGGGGGGGGGGGAGATAGGAGAGAATGGCCCACAAAACACTAAAGGGGGGGGGAGATAGGAGAGAATGGCTCACAAAACACTAAAGGGGGGGGGGGGAGATAGGAGAGAATGGCCCACAAAACACTAAAAGTCTATGTAAGAGATGTTTAGGAAGTCCAACCAAAAGAGAGTTGCAATAGTCAAGTTTAGAGAAGATGAAAGCACAGACTAGAGTTTTAGTAGCGTCAGCAGACAGGAGGTGGCGGACAGAGCTAATCTTCCGAAGTTCAAAGTAAGCACTTCTACAAACATTTGAGATGTGTTGCTGAAAAGAGAGGGTTTGGTCAAGAGTGACCCCAAGACTGCGAACAGCAGAAGAAAAGGGAACTGTGATATTGCCCATTTCAAGAGAAGTGGGCAAAGATGGTTGGCTGAGAAATTTCTTGGGGCAAGCTAGGAGGAGTTCCGTTTTGTCATCATTTAGCTGAAGTTTATTTTGTGTCATCCATACCTTCAGGTCTGAAATGCACCCCTGCGTCCGAGCCATCAGCCCATCAATTTCATTAATGGAAGCCGACTGATGAACCTGAGTATCATCAGCGAAGCTCTCATGTGACATGGCGTGACGACTGATGACATCGGACACAGGTGACGCATACAGCACAAAAAGCATGGGTCCCAGAACAGACCCTTGTGGGACGCCGGAAGACAGAACAGATGGTTCAGAAGAAACACCCTTCACACAGACAGTTTGAGTGCGATCGACTAGATAGGATTGGAACCAACTCAGAACAGAACCACAGATGCCAAAAGAAGTTTGAAGTCTGGACAGAAGGATAGAATGATCAATAGTGTCAAAGGCAGCGGAGAGATCTAAGAGAGCAAGAATGGAAACTCGGTCATTGTCAAGACCGAGAAGAATGTCGTTGACTATCCTCAGGAGAGCTGTTTCAGTGCTGTGTGACTGCCTGTATGCTGACTGGTGTGGATTCAGGAGGTGGTTGTGAGTGAGGTGGTCTAACAGTTGGGAAAGAACGATTTTCTCAAAAACTTTAGAAAGGAATGACAGATTAGAAACGGGTCTATAATTCTTTAAACAGTTCCGATCTAATGATGCCTTCTTTAAAAGTGGCCGAACAATTGCTAACTTAAAGATGGGTGGAAAACAACCAGAGGAGAGAGAAGTATTCATGACGTGAGTTATCTGGGGTAACAAAACATCAAGACAGTCAATGAGACAAGCTGTCGGCACGGGGTCAAGTTCACATGACTTTGGATTACAATTCAGACACATTTTCTTAACAAACTCTTCTGTGACTGGCTTAAAGACATGCAAATTAGGACCACGATATACTCTGTCATCGGGTACACGAACAGGGGGAACAACAGCAGAATCAAGTTTTTCACGGATCAAAGCAATCTTGCTTGCAAAAAAGTCTGCAAATTTCTGAGGAAGTTCATGCACTGAATAAATTGTTGGAAGAGGAGAAGTGTCTACTTTGCCAAGGATATTGTTTGTGACACCAAATAACTGCTTAGCTGTTGTGCATGCAAGAATCTGTGAGGAGAAGAATGCTGATTTTGTACGATGAACAATGTTAGTCACTTTGTTCCTGGCGAGCTGAAAGATCTGTCTATGAACAGTGAGTCCAGTAGTGCGCCATTGTTTCTCCGCTTTCCTACGCTCACGCTTGGCCTCTAACAGTTCAGGTCCTACACTATTGTACCATTGAGAGTGTGGACGGTCAGAGACCAGACGACGCGTCGCTGGGGCGTGTGTGTCAAGCGTAGAGCGAAGGACACGACAGAGTTCATCAGCTGTGGGCTCAGACGGCATGTCGGCTACAAGCGATGTCTTGAAGGCTGTGGTGTCCAGAGAAGCCAGTCTGCGCACTCGCCTATAGGTGCGGGGAACAGGGGGCTTGGAGAGGTTTAGGGAACATAAAACACAAAAATGGTCAGACGACAAGTTATGGTCTACGGTTGTCGACTTTAGGAGGTCGTCCTCCTCCCTGTAAACCACCCAGTCCACGATGTGACCACGAGTGTGTGTGGGCTCAGAGACTGACTGACGCAAGTCAAAAAAACTAATAATGTCTAGCACCTTGGCTGTGTATAGCTGAGTAGGAATGTCAAAGTGAAAGTTAAAGTCCCCCACTATAAGTAAAGAGCCCTTTAAACTGTTGGCATATTCCAAAAGATCAGGGAATTCTTGAATAAACAAATGGTCAGTGAGATTGTTCTTTCTACTTGGTGGTGGACGATATATACAAAAAACATGGAGATGAGACTGCCCTAGTGATAGTGACAACTGTGCCATCTCGAAGGAGGTATGGCTGAAGGGGAAAACACTAGTGAAAGTAGAGTGCGGTAGTAGTCTGTCTGACACAACGAAGGCAAGACCGCCCCCGCATGTAGAGGTTGAGCGAGGGAAGGAGGTGGTGGTGTGGCCCGGTGGGGCTAGATCGCGGCATGCCCACAAAACACTAAAGGGGGGGGGGGGGAGATAGGAGAGAATGGCCCACAAAACACTAAAGGGGGGGGGGAGATAGGAGAGAATGGCCCACAAAACACCAAAGGGAGGGGGAGATAGGAGAGAATGGCCCACAAAACACTAAAGGGGGGGGGGAGATAGGAGAGAATGGCCCACAAAACACTAAAGGGGGGGGGGAGATAGGAGAGAATGGCCCACAAAACACTAAAGGGGGGGGGGAGGTAGGAGAGAATGGCCCACAAAACACTAAAGGGGGGGGGGAGGTAGGAGAGAATGGCCCACAAAACACTAAAGGGGGGGAGATAGGAGAGAATGGCCCACAAAACACTAAAGGGGGGGGGGAGATAGGAGAGAATGGCCCACAAAACACTAAAGGGGGGGGGGAGATAGGACAGAATGGCCCACAAAACACTAAAGGGGGGGGGGAGATAGGAGAGAATGGCCCACAAAACACTAAAGGGGGGGGGAGATAGGAGAGAATGGCCCACAAAACACTAAAGGGGGGGGGGGAGATAGGAGAGAATGGCCCACAAAACACTAAAGGGGGGGGGGAGGTAGGAGAGAATGGCCCACAAACACTAAAGGGGGGGGGGGAGGTAGGAGAGAATGGCCCACAAAACACTAAAGGGGGGGAGATAGGAGAGAATGGCCCACAAAACACTAAAGGGGGGGGGGAGAGTAGGAGAGAATGGCCCACAAAACACTAAAGGGGGGGGGGAGAGATAGAAGAGAATGGCCCACAAAACACTAAAGGGGGGGGGAGATAGGAGAGAATGGCCCACAAAACACTAAAGGGGGGGGGGGGATAGGAGAGAATGGCCCACAAAACACTAAAGGGGGGGGGGGGAGAGATAGGAGAGAATGGCCCACAAAACACTAAAGGGGGGGGGGATAGGAGAGAATGGCCCACAAAACACTAAAGGGGGGGGGAGGTAGGAGAGAATGGCCCACAAAACACTAAAGGGGGGGGGGGGATAGGAGAGAATGGCCCACAAAACACTAAGCTGACACGTGTAAAATGAAGGAAATATTAAGTTTTTAATGTTGACCTCCGGGATTGAACTCCAGACATCAAATAGAACAAGCCTGGATAATTGGTCAGCGCACGCATAATCAGTGCTGGCGGCTTTGTGCCTGCAGCCGAAGAGTTTTGGTTTACATTTGATTAAATATTGAGTGACTGGACTCTATAGTTTAAGCTGTTCTACTCCCCGAGACTCAACACAACTAATTAGCATAGTGTATCAATACAGAAGACCCAATTAGCATTCTGTATTAGCATAATTAAGGGAATTAGCATTGTGTCTAAGCATAAACCTGATCAGTATTCTGTGAAATGCCAACTTGAATGACGTTCACTGTGGATTGTAACCTGCTGTCTTTGGTGGGTTCTACACAGTCCACTGCACTGTCTGTGATGGTGGTGGTGGTGGTGGTAGTGGTGTGTGTTTGTGTGTGTGTTTTGTGTGTGTGTGTGTGTGTTTGTTGTGTTTGTGTGTGTGTGTGTGTTTGTGTGTGTCTGTGTGTGTGTTTGTGTGTTTGTGTGTGTGTGTGTGTGTTTGTGTGTGTGTGTGTTTTGTGTGTTTGTGTGTGTGTGTGTGTGTTTGTATGTGTCTGTGTGTGTGCGTGTGTCTGTGCGTATGTGTGGTGTGTGTGTGCTCGCGCGCGCGCGCGCGCGGTGTGTGTCTGTGTTTGTGTGTGTGTATGTGTGTGTGGTGAGTTTGTGTGTGTACGTGTGTGTGTGGTGTGTGTGTGTGTGTGTATGTATGTGTGGTGTGTGTGTGTGTGTGTGTGTGTGTGTGTGTGTGTGTGTGTGTGTGTGTGTGTGTGTGTGGTGAGTTTGTGTGTGTGTGTATCTGTGGTGATGTTTGTGTGTGTGTGTGAGTGTGTTTATGTGTTTCTATGTGATTGCATCTGCAAAAACAAGCTATTTCCAAACCAAAATCCTGAATGCCTCTTCTTCAAGAGAACTCTTTACAACCATGAATCATCTCCTTGGCACACGAAAAGATTTACCTCTCCCAAAAAAACACACAAATGAAGAACTCCCATCAGTATTCTCCAAGTATTTCACCACCAAAATACAAACTCTTCGTGACAGGCTTGACAGGACACCCTGTCAACCATGCCCACCTGACCCTTCCTTCTCTGGCACACCTCTTACTATTTTTACCCCAGTCTCACAAGAAGAAATTCTCAACACAATCAGATCCATGTCGTTCAAAACCTGCGAACTGGATCCTCTTCCAGGTTCTCTCTACTCTGACTGTCTCCCTACTCTCCTCCCATTCATCACTGACATCATCAACACTTCTCTTCAAACTGGAACTGTCCCAGATTCTTTCAAGTCTGCTATTGTTCACCCTCTCCTCAAGAAATACAATTTAGACCCAAATGAACTGAAAAATTACCGGCCTATCTCTAATCTCTCTTTCTTGTCAAAACTCATCGAAAAAGTTGTCCTCAACCAGCTGAACTCTCACCTGTCTGCCAACAGTCTTCTCAATCCTTTCCAGTCAGCCTACCGCCAGTGCCATAGCACTGAAACTGCCCTGCTACACATTCTCAACAATCTCCTCCTTGCAACTGATACTGGCAAAGTCTCTCTCTCCTCACACTCCTTGATCTGTCTGCAGCCTTTGATACCATTGATTATGGTATTCTCCTTTCTAGACTTCATCATACTTTTGGCATCTCTGACATTGCTCTCCTCCTTTTTCACTTCATATCTGTCAAACAGAAAACAAACTGTTCTCATTAATGGCACTTACTCTCAACCTGCATGCCTGACCTGTGGTGTTCCACAAGGATCTGTCCTTGGCCCTGTTCTTTTCACTCTTTACACCTCCCCCCTGTCCACCATCATCAACTCCCACTCTATAAAACACCACTTCTATGCTGATGACACCCAACTTCTAGACAGTGACACACCAGACAATATACAGAGCCTCTTGACTCGCACCACTGAGTGTTACTCGGACATTAAGAACTGGATGACGTTCAACAAACTTCAGCTTAATGACGACAAGACAGAAGCTATCCTCATTGGCACCCGTCAGAAACTTTCTCAGCTGCCTCCTCTTTCTCTCCCATTATGTAACACATCAGTCCCAATTTCTGATTCAGCTAAAAACCTTGGTGTCTGCATTGACTCTACCCTCTCCATGAACAACTTTGTTTCTTAAACTGCCAGATCTTGCTACTATCACCTCCATTGTATAAGCTTGATCAGGAAGTATCTCTCTGTGGAAACAACTGCAAAACTCGTTCTCTCCTTCATGATGTCTCGCATTGACTATTGCAATTCACTCCTGTCTGGTCTTCCTGCCTCCACCATTCACATCCTACAGCGCATTCAAAACAATGCTGCACGCCTTGTACTCAAAAAGAAAAAAGCTGACCACATATCTCCTCTCCGGGCACAACTTCACTGGCTCCCTGTATCAAAGCGCATACAGTACAAACTAGACACCATGTGCTACAAAAGCCTCAATAACGCAGCCCCCGATTACCTGTCAAGCCTACTTGAGATCTATGTTCCCTCACGTACCCTCCGCTCTGCCTCCGATCCTCTGACTTTTCGCTTTCCACGCACCAAGCTCGATACCTATGGTCCACGAGCCTTCTCTGTTTCTGGTCCACTTTCCTGGAACAAACTTCCTCTCTCTGTCCGTCAGCAACCTACTTTTGTCTCCTTCAAGTCCGCTCTCAAAACTCACCTTTTCTCCTCTGCATAAAATCCTGACCTCACTCATCCCCCCTCTGTAGCCTGTCTCCACTCGGAGGGGAATCACATTGTAATATATATTTGTATATAATATTCTCTCTATAATTTTCCATTGCTTTTATTCTTTTTCCCCATTTATAGCCATGTGTGGGTGTGTGTGTGTGTGGGTGTGTGTGCGCGCGTGCGTGAGTGTATGTTCAGCGCTTAGATTTGATTTTTATCGAGATTTTGCGCTATATAAATATTGTAATTATTATTATTATTATTATTATTGTGTGTTCGCGTGTTAATGTGTGTTGGTGTGTTGGTGTGTTCGCGTTAATATGTGTTGAAATGTCTGTGTGTGTGTGTTTTTAATGTGTTTGTGTTAATATGTGTTTAAGTGTGTGTTTGTGTGTGTGTGTATTTGTGCATGTGAGTGCATGTGCTAATGTGAGTTGTGTGTGTGTGTGTGTGTGTGTGTGTGTGAGTGTGTGTGTGTGTGTGTGTGTGTGTGTGTGTGTGTGTGTGTGTGTGTGTGTGTGTGTGTGTGTGTGTGTGTGCATATGCGCTGGCATTGTAGTTTTCTGGCGTTGGTGTTTGTGATTTAGGTGTTGGTGGTGGTAGCAGTAGTGTTCGAAGTTTGTTTTCAAAATTGTTTATTATTTTTTTTATCCATGGCTACAACAGTTGACAACTCCAGCACATAGCGTTATTGTATGTGGTGTATATGTAGTTCCCTGTTGTTGTTATTGTATGTGGTGTATATGTAGTTCTCTGTTGTTATTGTATGTGGTGTATATGTAGTTCCCTGTTGTTATTGTATGTGGTGTATATGTAGTTCCCTGTTGTTATTGTATGTGGTGTACATGTAGTTCCCTGTTGTTATTGTATGTGGTGTATATGTAGTTCCCTGTTGTTGTTATTGTATGTGGTGTATATGTAGTTCCTGTTGTTATTGTATGTGGTGTATATGTAGTTGTGGTTATTGTATGTGGTGTATATGTAGTTCCCTGTTGTTGTTATTGTATGTGGTGTATATGTAGTTCCTGTTGTTATTGTATGTGGTGTATATGTAGTTTCCTGTTGTGGTTATTGTATGTGGTGTATATGTAGTTCCCTGTTGTTATTGTATGTGGTGTATATGTACTTCCCTGTTGTTATTGTATGTGGTGTATATGTAGTTGTGGTTATTGTATGTGGTGTATAGGTAGTTCCCTGTTGTTGATATTGTATGTGGTGTATATGTAGTTCCCTGTTGTGGTTATTGTATGTGGTGTATATGTAGTTATGGTTATTGTATGTGGTGTATATGTAGTTCCCTGTTGTGGTTATTGTATATGGTGTATATGTAGTTGTGGTCATTGTATGTGGTGTATATGTAGTTCCCTGTTGTTATTGTATGTGGTGTATATGTAGTTGTGGTTATTGTATGTGGTGTATATGTAGTTCCCTGTTGTTATTGTATGTGGTGTATATGTAGTTGTGGTTATTGTATGTGGTGTATATGTAGTTGTGGTTATTGTATGTGGTGTACATGTAGTTGTGGTTATTGTATGTGGTGTATATGTACTTCCCTGTTGTTATTGTATGTGGTGTATATGTAGTTGTGGTTATTGTATGTGGTGTACATGTAGTTGTGGTTATTGTATGTGGTGTATATGTACTTCCCTGTTGTTATTGTATGTGGTGTATATGTAGTTGTGGTTATTGTATGTGGTGTATATGTACTTCCCTGTTGTGGTTATTGTATGTGGTGTATATGTAGTTGTGGTTATTGTATGTGGTGTATATGTAGTTGTGGTTATTGTATGTGGTGTATATGTAGTTCCCTGTTGTGGTTATTGTATGTGGTGTATATGTAGTTCCCTGTTGTGGTTATTGTATGTGGTGTATATGTAGTTGTGGTTATTGTATGTGGTGTATATGTAGTTCCCTGTTGTTGTTATTGTATGTGGTGTATATGTAGTTTCCTGTTGTGGTTATTGTATGTGGTGTATATGTAGTTCCCTGTTGTTGTTATTGTATGTGGTGTATATGTAGTTCCCTGTTGTTATTGTATGTGGTGTATATGTAGTTCCCTGTTGTTGTTATTGTATGTGGTGTATATGTAGTTCCTGTTGTTATTGTATGTGGTGTATATGTAGTTCCCTGTTGTGGTTATTGTATGTGGTGTATATGTAGTTCCCTGTTGTTGTTATTGTATGTGGTATACGTATATGTAGTTCCCTGTTGTGGTTATTGTATGTGGTGTACATGTAGTTCCCTGTTGTGGTTATTGTATGTGGTGTATATGTAGTTCCCTGTTGTTGTTATTGTATGTGGTATACGTATATGTAGTTCCCTGTTGTGGTTATTGTATGTGGTGTACATGTAGTTCCCTGTTGTGGTTATTGCATGTGGTGTATATGTAGTTCCCTGTTGTTGTTATTGTATGTGGTGTATATGTAGTTCCCTGTTGTTGTTATTGTATGTGGTGTATATGTAGTTCCCTGTTGTTGTTATTGTATGTGGTGTATATGTAGTTCCCTGTTGTTGTGTATTGTATTGTGGTGTATATGTAGTTCCCTGTTGTGGTTATTGTATGTGGTGTATATGTAGTTCCCTGTTGTGGTTATTGTATGTGGTGGATATGTACTTCCCTATGTTATTGTATGTGGTGTATATGTAGTTCCCTGTTGTGGTTATTGTATGTGGTGTATATGTAGTTCCCTGTTGTGGTTATTGAATGTGGTGTATATGTAGTTCCCTGTTGTTATTGTATGTGGTGTATATGTAGTTCCCTGTTGTGGTTATTGTATGTGGTGTATATGTAGTTCCCTGTTGTTGTTGTATGTGGTGTATATGTAGTTCCCTGTTGTGGTCATTGTATGTGGTGTATATGTAGTTCCCTGTTGTGGTTATTGTATGTGGTGTATATGTAGTTCCCTGTTGTGGTTATTGTATGTGGTGTATATGCAGTTGTGGTTATTGTATGTGGTGTATATGTAGTTCCCTGTTGTGGTTATTGTATGTGGTGTATATGTAGTTCTCTGTTTGTTGTCATTGTATGTGGTGTATATGTAGTTCCCTGTTGTGGTTATTGTATGTGGTGTATATGTAGTTCCCTGTTGTTATTGTATGTGGTGTATATGTAGTTCCCTGTTGTTGTTATTGTATGTGGTGTATATGTAGTTCCCTGTTGTTATTGTATGTGGTGTATATGTAGTTCCCTGTTGTTATTGTATGTGGTGTATATGTAGTTCCCTGTTATAATAATAATAATACCTAGGACTTATAAAGCGCACTAAGCCACTGGATCTAGGCGCTGGGGAATGGGAGATATAATAGGAAGTCAGTAAATACAAGACTACACAACAACTTACACATCATCAAATGACAATCAAATACATACATACATCATAATCACATAACATAATGATTTACATTCGCAATCTTCAAAATATGCATACCACGCAATTCAATCAAATATCAGATTCATTCCAATTAAACACTTTTCACTCAGTTACTCCATATAAACTATTATTCCACCCCTTCCCTACTACCCCCCACCCCCACGCGCATACACAAAATCCAATTACACATGTATATCAGCCAGCCGACAAGGTGATGTGGGGAAAAGTGATCAGATGTCGAAATACTGCTGGAAAAGGTGTGTTTTCAAGTTTGACTTGAAAGAAGAAATGGACGGAGAGTGGCGTAATTTCTTGGGAAGAGAGTTCCAAAACTGGGGACCGAAATGCGAAAGTGAGCGAAAGCCATGAGATTTGCGGTTATACTGTATCTGCCTGAGGAGTCTTGAATCAGAGGAAGAGCGGAGAGACCGAGATGGAGTATACAAGTGCAGAATATCAGAAATATACTCAGGAGCAGAACCAGAGATAGAATTGAAGCAGATGCAAGCAGTCTTGTACTTAATTCTCTGAGATATTGGTAACCAGTGCAGTTGGTGAAGCAAAGGAGTGCAAGGTTGTTGACGGGATGCCTTAAGAATAAGGCGTGCAGCTGAATTTTGAACTTTCTGCATAGGATAGAGAACAGTGTTCGGGCAGCCCATGAGAAGAGAGTTACAGTAGTCAAGTCTCGACAGAATTCCCTGTTGTTATTGTATGTGGTGTATATGTAGTTCTCTGTTGTTATTGTATGTGGTGTATATGTAGTTCCCTGTTCTTATTGTATGTGGTGTATATGTAGTTCCCTGTTGTTATTGTATGTGGTGTATATGTAGTTCCCTGTTGTTATTGTATGTGGTGTATATGTAGTTCCCTGTTGTGGTTATTGTATGTGGTGTATATATAGTTGTGGTTATTGTATGTGGTGTATATGTAGTTCCCTGTTGTTATTGTATGTGGTGTATATGTAGTTCCCTGTTGTTGTTATTATATATGGTGTATATGTAGTTCCCTGTTGTTATTGTATGTGGTGTATATGTAGTTGTTATTGTATGTGGTGTATATGTAGTTCCCTGTTGTTATTGTATGTGGTGTATATGTAGTTGTGGTTATTGTATGTGGTGTATATGTAGTTGTGGTTATTGTATGTGGTGTATATGTAGTTCCCTTTTGTTGTTATTGTATGTGGTGTATGTGTAGTTCCCTGTTGTGGTTATTGTATGTGGTGTATATGTAGTTGTGGTTATTGTATGTGGTGTATATGTAGTTCCCTGTTGTTATTGTATGTGGTGTATATGTAGTTCCCTGTTGTCGTTATTGTATGTGGTGTATATGTAGTTGTGGTTATTGTATGTGGTGTATATGTAGTTGTGGTTATTGTATGTGGTGTATATGTAGTTGTGGTTATTGTATGTGGTGTATATGTAGTTGTGGTTATTGTATGTGGTGTATATGTAGTTGTGGTTATTGTATGTGGTGTATATGTAGTTCCCTGTTGTGGTTATTGTATGTGGTGTATATGTAGTTGTTGTTATTGTATGTGGTGTATATGTAGTTCTCTGTTGTTGTTATTGTATGTGGTGTATATGTAGTTCTCTGTTGTTATTGTATGTGGTGTATATGTAGTTCTCTGTTGTGGTCATTGTATGTGGTGTATATGTAGTTCCCTGTTGTTGTTATTGTATGTGGTGTATATGTAGTTGTTGTTATTGTATGTGGTGTATATGTAGTTCCCTATTGTGGTTATTGTATGTGGTGTATATGTAGCTCCCTTTTGTGGTTATTGTATGTGGTGTATATGTAGTTCCCTGTTGTGGTTATTGTATGTGGTGTATATGTAGTTCCCTGTTGTTGTTATTGTATGTGGTGTATACGTAGTTCCCTTTTGTGGTTATTGTATGTGGTGTATATGTAGTTCCCTGTTGTGGTTATTGTATGTGGTGTATATGTAGTTCCCTTTTGTGGTTATTGTATGTGGTGTATATGTAGTTCCCTGTTGTGGTTATTGTATGTGGTGTATATGTAGTTCCCTGTTGTTGTTATTGTATGTGGTGTATACGTAGGTCCCTGTTGTTGTTGTATGTGGTGTATATGTAGTTCCCTTATGTGGTTATTGTATGTGGTGTATATGTAGTTGTGGTTATTGTATGTGGTGTATATGTAGTTCCCTGTTGTGGTTATTATATGTGGTGTATATGTAGTTCCTGTTGTTATTGTATGTGGTGTATATGTAGTTCCCTGTTGTGGTTATTGTATGTGGTGTATATGTAGTTCCCTGTTGTTATTGTATGTGGTGTATATGTAGTTGTGGTTATTGTATGTGGTGTACATGTAGTTCTCTGTTGTGGTTATTGTATGTGGTGTATATGTAGTTGTGGTTATTGTATGTGGTGTTCGTGTAGTTCCCTGTTGTGGTTATTGTATGTGGTGTATATGTAGTTCCCTGTTGTTGTTATTGTATGTGGTGTATATGTAGTTCCCTGTTGTTATTGTATGTGGTGTATATGTAGTTGTTGAGTTATTGTATGTGGTGTATATGTAGTTCCCTGTTGTTGTTATTGTATGTGGTGTATATGTAGTTGTGGTATTGTATGTGGTGTATATGTAGTTCCCTGTTGTGTTATTGTATGTGGTGTATATGTAGTTCCCTGTTGTTGTTATTGTATGTGGTGTATATGTAGTTGTGGGTATTGTATGTGGTGTTTATGTAGTTCCCTGTTGTCGTAATTCAAATTATCTGGATCACCATAAACAACTGAAACCATTGACTTATACCGGCACACCGACCACACACATATTATATATATTTATAACCGGCACGCGCAATACACCACACACAAACAGACACACACGCACACACCACACACTCACACACACAACACACACACACACCACACACACACACACACACCCTCACACACAATATATATACACACGGCACACGCGCGCGCACACACACACACACACACACACCACACACACATCACATATACACACGCGCACACGCGCGCGCACACACACACACACACACACACACACACACACACACACACCACACCCACACACCACACACCAACACACCACACACTACACACACACACAAAGCACACTCACTCCCACACATATCATATCACACGACACACGTACACACAACACACACACACACACACAACACTCACACCACCACACACACAACACACACACAACAACACACACACACACACACACACTCACACACACACACACACACACACACACAAACACCACCACAACACACAAACACACACACACCACACAACACTCACACACCACACAACACACACACACACACACCACACACACACACACACAACACACCACACACACACACACACACACACACCACACACACACACAAAAGATTGACACACATTCCTCTTCCCTCAGTATAACCCCAAACACCTGTACAAACACCCCCCCACCACACACACACACCGCCTATCCCTACATGGGAAATGCTAAAAACCACATTTGATATCGATTATGCAAACGTTAAAAAAGATCATAATGCCATTACGCTATCCACAGCTTGTGAACACATCGATGAAAAGTACCGTACCCACTTCCACATTTTTACCGATGGGTCAGTCTTAGCAAATCAGAACGCTGGAGCAGCGTTTTATGTTCCAAAATTTAACATTAAAAAGTCTTTTTTCGTTGTGGCAAATGTATCTATATATACAGCAGAACTGGTCGCTGTTGTTCAAGCGTTGTATTATTTAATAAGCCTTCGGCCTGTGTCTTTCAAAGTAAGTTCTCTTTGTTGATTCAAAATCTGTATTATATGCCTTACAGTCTTTTGATACAGACACAAGACCTGACTTAATTATTGAGGCAAATCATCTAATACACTGTTTAAAGATAAATGGCTCAGAAATCAATTTATGCTGGGGTGCCTTCTCACGTTGGTCTTCATGGCAACAACGTAGTTGACAGAGCAGCTAAATCCGGTGCATTCCATTCTGGAAATTCCATAGAATTACATGTTAACACATCGGTAAAAGAAGCTTACAACTCGCTAGAATTAACATCATGGATTCGATTTTATGAACATTTAAATGAAAAATTTGTGTCTCAAAAAAGAATAAAACTTTCAGTTCAAAATATCTGTAAAAAAATTGCAGTATTCCTCGTTATATCATTTGAGATTAATTGTTATCACACATTTTCGTATTCAACTGAACGCTTTGAAAACAAAATATTGTAAAAACGTTTTATGTATTTGCGGCGACAATTCACATTGTATGACTGTTTGTTTTACTGCAGAAAGCTTCGTTCCGTTTTACCAAAGATGTTTACACAAGGAAACTATCTTGAAACGCATTTTAAAGTACATGTAGTATCGGATCAAGTTTTGTTAGTTAAAATTTCAGAATCATTGGTTCACAGGTTAATGCGTTACTTTAAGATTATTATTATAATTATGATTATTTTTGTTTTGTTTTTATGACGATTTTTCTTTTACATTATTGATGTTAGCGTTGTTCTAGTTTCATTTCTCTGTTCATCCATATCCTTTTTCTTAAGACCTTGCCGCTTCCTTTTAATTTTTTCCCGTCTCTTACTCTGTTCCCCTCTGTCCCCTTCCCCCCCCCCCCCCTAATTTCATCCTCCATGCCATTTTCCCCCGTCTAATATCACTTATAGTGAAAAGACGTTAAATCAAGCAACGAACGAACACATACATACATCATCATCATCATCATCACTAAGTGCCCTGCCGCATGGCCCTCCATATGTATTTATCCCTTGTTGTGGCAAGCACATCTTTCGCCCTCTCTGTCCTCAGCTACCCCACAAGTCCGTCCAATATTTCCCCCTATTAAATCAGTAATTACTCAGTCAGATGACCTGTGAAATTATTAACAAAGTAGACAGGTGACTTGTAAAATCAGTGACAAATCAGACAAGTGACGCGTGAAATAAGTAATAATTCAGACAGGTCACATGTGATGTAAAATCAGTAATAATCAGACTGAGGACGTGTGAAATCAATAACTCTTCAGAGAGATGTCATGTGAAATGAGTAATAAATCACACTGATGACGTGAAATCAGTGATACGCCAGACAGATGTCCTATGAAATCAGTAGTAAACCAGACAGATGACGCATGAAATCAGTAACTGATCAGACAGATGACGTATGAAATCAGTAACTGATCAGACAGATGACGTATGAAACCAGTAACTGATCAGACAGGCGAGGTGTGAAATCAGTAACTAATCAGACAGATGAGGTGTGAAATCAGTAACTGATCAAACAGATGACGTATGAAACCAGTAACTAATCAGACAGATGAGGTGTGAAATCAGTAACTGATCAGACAGATTAGGTGTGAAACCAGTAACTGATCAGACAGGCGAGGTGTGAAATCAGTAACTGATCAGACAGATGAGGTGTGAAACCAGTAACTGATCAGACAGATGACGTATGAAACCAGTAACTGATCAGACAGATGAGGTGTAAAATCAGTAATAATCAGACAGATGAGGTGTGAAACCAGTAACTAATCAGACAGGTGAGGTGTGAAACCAGTAACTAATCAGACAGGCGAGGTGTAACTAATCAGACAGGCGAGGTGTGAAATCAGTAACTAATCAGACAGATGATGTATGAAACCAGTAACTAATCAGACAGATGAGGTGTGAAACCAGTAACTAATCAGACAGATGAGGTGTGAAATCAGTAACTAATCAGACAGGCGAGGTGTGAAACCAGTAACTAATCAGACAGATTTGATGTGAAACCAGTAACTAATCAGACAGATGAGGTGTGAAACCAGTAACTAATCAGACAGATCAGGTGTGAAACCAGTAACTAATCAGACAGATCAGGTGTGAAATCAGTCACGAATCAGACAGATGAGGTGTGAAATCAATCATATGTCAGACAGGTGACGTGTGACTTGTGTAGATAATAAACCAGACTTGTCACTTGTAAATTGTTACTAAATCAGACAGATGACCAGTGAAATTCATTAATGTGAAATCAGTAATAAGCCACAGATGACGTATGAAATTGTTACTAAATCAGACAGATGACGTGTGAAATCAGTAATAAATCAGACAGATGACGTGTGAAATCAGTAATAAATCAGACAGATGACGTGTGGAATTGTTTGTTGACATATCGGACAGATGACGTGTGGAATCAGTAATAAATCAGACAGATGACGTGTGGAATTGTTTGTTGACATATCGGACAGATGACGTGTGAAATCAGTAATAAATCAGACAGATGACGTGTGGAATTGTTTGTTGACATATCGGACAGATGACGTGTGAAATCAGTAATAAATCAGACAGATGCCGTGTGAAATTGTTTGTTGACATATCGGACAGATGACGTGTGAAATCAGTAATAAATCAGACAGATGACGTGTGGAATTGTTTGTTGACATATCGGACAGATGACGTGTGAAATCAGTAATAAATCAGACAGATGACGTGTGAAATCAGTAATAAATCAGACAGATGACGTGTGAAATTGTTTGTTGACATATCGGACAGATGACGTGTGAAATCAGTAATAAATCAGACAGATGACGTGTGGAATTGTTTGTTGACATATCGGACAGATGACGTGTGAAATCAGTAATAAATCAGACAGATGACGTGTGAAATCAGTAATAAATCAGACAGATGACGTGTGAAATCAGTAATAAATCAGACAGATGACGTGTGGAATTGTTTGTTGACATATCGGACAGATGACGTGTGGAATTGTTTGTTGACATATCGGACAGATGACGTGTGGAATTGTTTGTTGACATATCGGACAGATGACGTGTGAAATCAGTAATAAATCAGACAGATGACGTGTGGAATTGTTTGTTGACATATCGGACAGATGACGTGTGAAATCAGTAATAAATCAGACAGATGACGTGTGAAATCAGTAATAAATCAGACAGATGACGTGTGAAATCAGTAATAAATCAGACAGATGACGTGTGAAATCAGTAATAAATCAGACAGATGACGTGTGGAATTGTTTGTTGACATATCGGACAGATGACGTGTGAAATCAGTAATAAATCAGACAGATGACGTGTGGAATTGTTTGTTGACATATCGGACAGATGACGTGTGAAATCAGTAATAAATCAGACAGATGCCGTGTGGAATTGTTTGTTGACATATCGGACAGATGACGTGTGAAATCAGTAATAAATCAGACAGATGCCGTGTGGAATTGTTTGTTGACATATCGGACAGATGACGTGTGAAATCAGTAATAAATCAGACAGATGCCGTGTGAAATTGTTTGTTGACATATCGGACAGATGACGTGTGAAATCAGTAATAAATCAGACAGATGACGTGTGGAATTGTTTGTTGACATATCGGACAGATGACGTGTGAAATCAGTATAAATCAGACAGATGCCGTGTGGAATTGTTTGTTGACATATCGGACAGATGACGTGTGAAATCAGTAATAAATCAGACAGATGACGTGTGAAATTGTTTGTTGACATATCGGACAGATGACGTGTGAAATCAGTAATAAATCAGACAGATGACGTGTGAAATCAGTAATAAATCAGACAGATGACGTGTGAAATCAGTAATAAATCAGACAGATGACGTATGAAATCAGTAATGATCAGACAGATGACGTATGAAACCAGTAACTGATCAGACAGCGAGGTTGAAATCAGTAACTAATCAGACAGATGAGGTGTGAAATCAGTAACTGATCAAACAGATGACGTATGAAACCAGTAACTAATCAGACAGATGCCGTGTGGAATCAGTAATAAATCAGACAGATGCCGTGTGAATTGTTTAGTTGACATATCGGACAGATGACGTGTGAAATCAGTAATAAATCAGACAGATGACGTGTGGAATTGTTTGTTGACATATCGGACAGATGACGTGTGAAATCAGTAATAAATCAGACAGATGCCGTGTGGAATCAGTAATAAATCAGACAGATGACGTGTGGAATTGTTTGTTGACATATCGGACAGATGACGTGTGAAATCAGTAATAAATCAGACAGATGACGTGTGGAATTGTTTGTTGACATATCGGACAGATGACGTGTGAAATCAGTAATAAATCAGACAGATGCCGTGTGGAATTGTTTGTTGACATATCGGACAGATGACGTGTGAAATCAGTAATAAATCAGACAGATGACGTGTGGAATTGTTTGTTGACATATCGGACAGATGACGTGTGAAATCAGTAATAAATCAGACAGATGACGTGTGAAATCAGTAATAAATCAGACAGATGCCGTGTGGAATTGTTGTTGACATATCGGACAGATGACGTGTGAAATCAGTAATAAATCAGACGGATGACGTGTGGAATTGTTTGTTGACATATCGGACAGATGACGTGTGAAATCAGTAATAAATCAGACAGATGACGTGTGGAATTGTTTGTTGACATATCGGACAGATGACGTGTGAAATCAGTAATAAATCAGACAGATGCCGTGTGAAATTGTTTGTTGACATATCGGACAGATGACGTGTGAAATCAGTAATAAATCAGACAGATGCCGGTGGAATTGTTTGTTGACATATCGGACAGATGACGTGTGAAATCAGTAATAAATCAGACAGATGACGTGTGAAATCAGTAATAAATCAGACAGATGACGTGTGAAATCAGTAATAAATCAGACAGATGACGTGTGAAATCAGTAATAAATCGGACAGATGACGTGTGAATCAGTAATAAATCAGACGGATGACGTGTGAAATCAGTAATAAATCAGACGGATGACGTGTGAAATCAGGAAGAAAGCAGAGAAGTGACGTGGGAAATTATTAATAAATCAGACAGATGACGTGTGGAATCAGTTTTTAGAAAGTCAGAGAGATGACGTGAAATTTTAAAGTATATCAGAGAGATGACGTGTGAAAACAGTAATAGATCAGACAGATGACGTGTGAAAACAGTAATAGATCAGACAGATGACGTGTGAAATCAATAATAGATCAGACAAATGACGTGTGAAAACAGTAATAGATCAGACAGATGACGTGTGAAAACAGTAATAGATCAGACAAATGACGTGTGAAAACAGCAATAAATCATACAGATGACGTGTGAAAACAGCAATAAATCAGACAAATGACGTGTGAAATCAGCAATAAATCAAATGGATGGCGTGTGAAAACAGTAATAAATCAAATGGATGACGTGTGAAAACAGTAATAAATCAAATGGATGACGTGTGAAAACAGTAATAAATCAACAGATGACGTGTGAAAACAGTAATAAATCAAATGGATGACGTGTGAAAACAGTAATAAATCAAATGGATGACGTGTGAAAACAGTAATAAATCAAATGGATGACGTGTGAAAACAGTAATAAATCAAATGGATGACGTGTGAAAACAGTAATAAATCATACAGATGACGTGTGAAATCAGCAATAAATCAAATGGATGGCGTGTGAAATCAGCAATAAATCAGACATGATGATGTTTGAAGTCATCAACAAGACAGTTTCTGAGTAAAAAGAAACCAGCAAAACAAAGAAATTAGACAAAAACTTAGAAGAAATCAAGGCAAAACCTGTTTCAGTTCTCATCAAAAGATTGCTAATTGTCACGATAACTGCTTCCAGATGTCCAATTGGATAATCTTGAGGAGCTTGTATGGCAGTTCCTGCTTGTAATGATGTTAACCGTCACTAGCGTTGTCTCTGGTTTGTTGTGCCACCGACACCGCAGCTTTCTCACAACAAAATGAACTTTGGACAACACTGGAGCGTACACGAGTGACAGATGTGACGGGGGGGGTTAGGAAAACTCGCTACTCTGTTCCCATCAGGTGCAGCTGTCTAAATGAATAGAACCCCGACAAGCTATCTCACTTCCCACGACGTTCAGCGCACACAGCGCAGCAGCAAAAACATCTCATAGATGACTGAATGACACAACAACGTGAGTGCAAGCACACAAAGTAAATGTATGAATGAAAATAGAAGTTAAAACTGAAAAATAAATAACCAAAGAAAAATATTTCTTTGAAAGAAAAACAAAGTAGTAGCTTTAAGTTGACAGAAGTAAGATATTTTGGTAATATTCCGAAAACAATTTATGCTGAATGTTTGGAAGTATCACAATTTGTGTGTTTCCCTTCTGTCTGTTGGAGAACTTTATATAATTACACTCTTTTCTTTTCCTGTTGCATTTGACGGCAGACAATGTAAACCGCAAGAAGATGATTTCTTTGCCTTTGATTGAATTAATACTGGTGTGTGACCTACCATTATATGGATGTCATTAGCAATACTGGTGTATGACGTACCATTATTTGGATGTCATTAGCAATACTGGTGTGTGACCTACCATTATATGGATGTCATTAGCAATACTGGTGTGTGACGTACCATCATTTGGATGTCATTAGCAATACTGGTGTGTGACGTACTATTATATGGATGTCATTAGCAATACTGGTGTGTGACGTACTATAATATGGATGTCATTTAGCAATACTGGTGTGTGACGTACTATAATATGGATGTCATTAGCAATACTGGTGTGTGACGTACTATTATATGGATGTCATTAACAATACTGGTGTGTGAGGTACTATTATGTGGATGTCATTAACAATACTGGTGTGTGATGTCTATAATATGGATGTCATTAGCAATACTGGTGTGTGACGTACTATTATGTGGATGTCATTAACAATACTGGTGTGTGAGTACTATATATGGATGTCATTAGCAATACTGGTGTGTGACGTACTAATATTGGATGTCATTAGCAATACTGATGTGTGACGTACTATAATATGGATGTCATTAGCAATACTGGTGTTGACGTACTATTATATGGATGTCATTAGCAATACTGATGTGTGACGTACCATTATTTGGATGAAACAAACAAAGAACACACTAAACACATACACACGTTATCAAGAAAGAAAAAGACACACTAAACACATACACACGTTTATCAAGAAACAAACAAGAACACACTAAACACAGACACAGTTTATCAAGAACAAAACAAAGTACACACTAACACAGACACCGTTTATCAAAGATCAATACACACTAAACTATACACACGTTTTATCAATAAAGAAACAAAGTACACACTAAACACAGACACACGTTTATCAAGAACAAACAAAGAACACACTAAACACATACACACGTTTATCAATAAAGAAACAAAGTACACACTAAACACAGACACACGTTTATCAAGAAACAAAGAACACACTAAACACATGCACACGTTTATCAATAAAGAAACAAAGTACACACTAAACACAGACACACGTTTATCAAGAAACAAAGTACACACTAAACACATGCACACGTTTATCAATAAAGAAACAAAGTACACACTAAACACAGACACACGTTTATCAAGAAACAAAGAACACACTAAACACAGACACACGTTTATCAATAAAGAAACAAAGTACACACTAAACACAGACACACGTTTATCAAGAAACAAAGAACACACTAAACACATGCACACGTTTATCAATAAAGAAACAAAGTACACACTAAACACAGACACACGTTTATCAAGAAACAAAGAACACACTAAACACATGCACACGTTTATCAATAAAGAAACAAAGTACACACTAAACACAGACACACGTTTATCAAGAAGGAAACAAAGAACACAGAGAACAAAGGAACATGTTTATCAAGAAGGAAACAAAGAACACAGAGAAAAAAGGAACATGTTTATCAAGAAGGAAACAAAGAACACACTAAACACAGACACACGTTTATCAAGAAGGAAACAAAGAACACAGAGAACAAAGAAGCATGTTTATCAAGAAGGAAACAAAGAACACAGAGAACAAAGGAACACGTTTATCAACAAAGAAGGAAAGCACCAACAACTAATGACAGACCACTCTCACTATGTTCCTCTGTGATGCCATGTCCAAAGGTCACATCTTGTGCAGTCTTGGTGAAGAGATAGACCTTGGTCTGGGGGGTGGAAACTTCCCCCCCCCCCCCCTGGGGGAATTTTTGACTTGGTTTTCTAGAAAGCTTATGATATGGGAGGAAACATTTGACATGTTACCCTCTGGTAAACAGGTTATTTTGGCAGTGAGAGCTGCATTAATAGTGTATTTTTTCCTCTTTGCGCCTTGTATTTAGCATTATGGGGTGGGTGTGTTCACTCTATGTTTGTCACACATAATCTGGCTTGATATCTCATAGGTTTGTCGTGAATGGCATCTAAGACAAATTTCCTCGATATATCTGCACACTATTCTGCTGGTATTTTACAAAAAGCGATACAGTGATGATGTTTGTGCATGGGCATCCGAATCGCATGCAGTTGAAATCTGTCCTACCACTCAACCACAGCTGTGCGCTGTTCTGTTCCCACGCGCAAGTTCAGCAGCCAACACTTTTCCACACGTTTCTTGCTAGTGTTTGTGTCTCCACATTTCAGTGTGTATCACAAAACAGCTTATGTTCACTTAGGCCTAGATCAAGATTTCATTATTGTGATCAGAGAATGTCTACGAAAAGTAAGTATTGTAACATTCGTTAACGTCATCAGATAGGTATGGCGCTGAAAGTAATGCGTTTACGACAGCGCGTTGAGTCAATGTTTCTCTAGTGGTGAGAGATTCAACAACATGAACCAGTGATTTGGAACAACTGACCTAATAATAATAATAATAATAATAATAATAATAATAATGCCATGAGTGTCTCTGTCTCTCAAGTCACACCTATCTTACGAAGGAGCATGTGTATTTTCTTCCGCTTCTTGTCGCTAAATCAGTGTTGCCTTTGTAAAGAAATCAAACATGCAAAGCGGTCATGTGTGCATGCCATTGCGTGCTTTACTGTGATCTCTGTCTGCAACATGACGTAATCATGTTCTTGGTAAACCCACCTCACCCCCGTCCCCACCTCTGTGTGTGCGTGTGTGTGTGTGTGTGTGTGTGTGTGTGTGTCTCAGTGTAAAGCTTTCATGCACATCTCTTCTACACACCTCTGCCCATCCCGTCTACTGCGCGTGTCTCAATATTTCGGCCAGACTCCTGTGCTAAGCACGTGTAGCATAGATTATAATTATAGCAGATGGTACTCACTGTCACAGCCCAAGATGCGCTTTTCTGATGGGGTTGCTGGAGAACCTCTGACACGCCTTAGAAAAACCGCTGCTTGAGTTCGTTGCTAGTTTTAGTTCTGCGTTCTTCACCACTAAGTTTGACAAAGTGTATGAATAGGGCAAACCGCTTTGCCGCATAATAGTATCCGTTTGTTTTTAACCGTTTTGTTTCAGGTCATTGAGAATGGGCAGGTGTGCAGTCTCTAACTACACTGTAATTAAAAATGCGTCATCTTCTCCATGAGACACGTCCTGTGTGAATTCAGATTTGCACCATGGCAGATGAACAACCAGTGACCTTTAAAAGCACACCCAAATGCAAAAGAAAATGTTCAAGAGATGGCAGAACATGTATAATTCATTTCAAAAACAACAGAAAAGAGAAGACTATAACCCCACTAACTGAAGAAAGTAAAAAAACTATCCAGAAGTCTCTCCATTTGAGACGTGCTTCAAATGTAGCATGTCATAGACTAGATCAGATTTGTGATTGTATTCCAGAAGACATGGACTTTACTCACCATGGTTATCACAGAAGCTGTTATGCACGGTTTACCAATGTGAAATTTGCCAGGAAAAGGAAACATGAGACAGAGAGTGAAGAAGTTGCAGGACCATCTAAACCAAAGAGGACTGCTGTTGCTACATCAGGCCCATTGCTTCCAAACGACAGATGCATTTTTTGCAACAAAAAAATTCAAGAAGAAAGCTTCAAAAGGAGTTGCATGTTTTGACAAACTTGTACAATGTGTCACCAAGACGGCAGAACATTCTATAAAGGATGCAGCAAAAACTAAGCATGATGACGTTTTCAATCATTATCAAGATGTAGATCTGGTAGCACGTGAAGCTCACTATCATGAGGGTTGCAGGAAAGACTATGTGAGATATGAAGGCAGGCATGCTGAAACATCCACAGGCCAGACATCTGCTGAGCAGCTACAGGCACATGAGAGGGCATTTGAGTACATATGTGAGTACAATGAAAATGCCTTGATCAGAGGTGCACAGGTGGAGAGAATGACCATGCTGAGGGAGAAGTACTGTGGATACATGCAACAACATTCCCCTGACTTCTACAACCCAGGATACAAGACTTACAAACTGAAGGAAAAGATAATGAAACGTTTTGGCTTTAGAATAAAATTCTGGGCTCCAAACCATCGTAGTGAACTTGTTTATTGTGACGAACTTGCCCGAGGTCAGGCAGTTGAGACAGCGTTTGTATCAGCAGCTTCAGAAGAAAGGCGACTTGAGGAGTCTGCATATGTCCTTCATCGACACATCATGGATGCTTTTAGAGCTGCACCTGACATGCCTTGGCCTCCATCTGCAGAGTACCTTCAGTCTGATGCTGTCCATCCTCCAGCTATTCTCACAGACTTTCTCCAAAATCTGCTGTCTGGAAAGAGTATTACTGTGGAGCAAAACAACACCACCAGATTAGCATCCTCCATTGGCCAGGACATATGCTACTCTTTGACAGGGGGAAAGTGGAAAATGCCCAAACATCTTCTACTTGGAATGTCTATCAGACATGTTACTGGTAGCTCTGAAGTTCTAAGTCTCTTGAATCGTTTTGGGCACGTTGCTGGATACAAAACAATTGTACGACTTGAGACTGCTATGGCCAACTCTGTACATCAGTGTGCTAGTCTTTTGCCTTCAACGGTGAGTTTGGGACAGAACAAGGTGATTCATTTCTGCTGGGATAACTTTGACCTGAACGAAGAAACCCTTTCAGGAGCTGACACCACCCACTCCACTCATGGCATAGTTATTCAAGAGGTGACAGGAGACACAGTGCATGACACAGTTCCGTCTCAAACAGAACTACCTCCTGCTCCTCAAAACCACCAATGCTCTGTGCAGTATGAACCAAGAAACGTACCACCCTGCTTTGCAAAAGAAAAGGCAGAACCCAAGCTGAATGTTGTCGACACTCATTTCTCAAACCCAGAGGCAGTCTACAAAGCTAAAGTTGCTGACTTTTGGTGGATTTTCTCCAGATTTGAGGCCAAAGATGGAGATCAACTGGTGCCTGGATGGGGAGGATAGATGTCTCTCACAGGAGAAGAAGGCATAGAAAAGATGCAGTCTACTGTTGACTACATGCCACCCATCCACCACCCCATCACGGAAAATTCCACAGTCCAGCATGTCCTCAAAGTGTCACAGGCAGCAACAAAGCAAGTGGGACAAGATGTAACATTAGTTACATTTGACTTAGCAGTAGCGAGGAAAGCGTATAACTTGGTGTGGCAGAACAATCTCTTCCAAGACATCTTTGTCAGACTGGGAAGCTTCCACACAATCTGCTCTTTCCTTGGCGCTGTTGGCAAACTGATGAGGGGAACTGGTCTTACTGAAATAGTCATTCAGTCTGCTATCTGTGCAAGTGGGTCAATTGAGCAAGTGTTTGCTGGCAAGCACTACAATCGTGCTCTTCGAGTACACAAACTAGTCCTTGAAGCATTAGAGAGGCAACTGCTTATATCAAATTTCTGGCTACAGGTGAAGCTGAAGAACTTCAAGAAGTGCAGAATGCAGTGGCTACTCTGTTCAATCCTGGTAAGGACAAGCTGCAGTCTGTTGTGAAAATGGTGCATGCCAACAGCTGTATGAACAGTATTCCCTCTTCAAGGTCAAAGTAAGAGATGGCCTGCTTGGCAAAACAGCACAGTTGTGGCTTTACTACATGGACATGATTTGGCTTGTTTTGAGGTTCCTGAGGGCAACGAAAGAGAACAATGTGGCTTTACTACATGGACATGATTTGGCTTGTTTTGAGGTTCCTGAGGGCAACGAAAGAGAACAATGTGGCTTTACTACATGGACATGATTTGGCTTGTTTTGAGGTTCCTGAGGGCAACGAAAGAGAACAATGTGGCTTTACTACATGGACATGATTTGGCTTGTTTTGAGGTTCCTGAGGGCAACGAAAGAGAACAATGTGGCTTTACTACATGGACATGATTTGGCTTGTTTTGAGGTTCCTGAGGGCAACGAAAGAGAACAATGTGGCTTTACTACATGGACATGATTTGGCTTGTTTTGAGGTTCCTGAGGGCAACGAAAGAGAACAATGTGGCTTTACTACATGGACATGATTTGGCTTGTTTTGAGGTTCCTGAGGGCAACGAAAGAGAACAATGTGGCTTTACTACATGGACATGATTTGGCTTGTTTTGAGGTTCCTGAGGGCAACGAAAGAGAACAATGTGGCTTTACTACATGGACATGATTTGGCTTGTTTTGAGGTTCCTGAGGGCAACGAAAGAGAACAATGTGGCTTTACTACATGGACATGATTTGGCTTGTTTTGAGGTTCCTGAGGGCAACGAAAGAGAACAATGTGGCTTTACTACATGGACATGATTTGGCTTGTTTTGAGGTTCCTGAGGGCAACGAAAGAGAACAATGTGGCTTTACTACATGGACATGATTTGGCTTGTTTTGAGGTTCCTGAGGGCAACGAAAGAGAACAATGTGGCTTTACTACATGGACATGATTTGGCTTGTTTTGAGGTTCCTGAGGGCAACGAAAGAGAACAATGTGGCTTTACTACATGGACATGATTTGGCTTGTTTTGAGGTTCCTGAGGGCAACGAAAGAGAACAATGTGGCTTTACTACATGGACATGATTTGGCTTGTTTTGAGGTTCCTGAGGGCAACGAAAGAGAACAATGTGGCTTTACTACATGGACATGATTTGGCTTGTTTTGAGGTTCCTGAGGGCAACGAAAGAGAACAATGTGGCTTTACTACATGGACATGATTTGGCTTGTTTTGAGGTTCCTGAGGGCAACGAAAGAGAACAATGTGGCTTTACTACATGGACATGATTTGGCTTGTTTTGAGGTTCCTGAGGGCAACGAAAGAGAACAATGTGGCTTTACTACATGGACATGATTTGGCTTGTTTTGAGGTTCCTGAGGGCAACGAAAGAGAACAATGTGGCTTTACTACATGGACATGATTTGGCTTGTTTTGAGGTTCCTGATGGCAACGAAAGAGAACAATGTGGCTTTACTACATGGACATGATTTGGCTTGTTTTGAGGTTCCTGATGGCAACGAAAGAGAACAATGTGGCTTTACTACATGGACATGATTTGGCTTGTTTTGAGGTTCCTGATGGCAACGAAAGAGAACAATGTGGCTTTACTACATGGACATGATTTGGCTTGTTTTGAGGTTCCTGATGGCAACGAAAGAGAACAATGTGGCTTTACTACATGGACATGATTTGGCTTGTTTTGAGGTTCCTGAGGGCAACGAAAGAGAACAATGTGGCTTTACTACATGGACATGATTTGGCTTGTTTTGAGGTTCCTGAGGGCAACGAAAGAGAACAATGTGGCTTTGCTACATGGACATGATTTGGCTTGTTTTGAGGTTCCTGAGGGCAACGAAAGAGAACAATGTGGCTTTACTACATGGACATGATTTGGCTTGTTTTGAGGTTCCTGAGGGCAACGAAAGAGAACAATGTGGCTTTACTACATGGACATGATTTGGCTTGTTTTGAGGTTCCTGAGGGCAACGAAAGAGAACAATGTGGCTTTACTACATGGACATGATTTGGCTTGTTTTGAGGTTCCTGAGGGCAACGAAAGAGAACAATGTGGATTTACATCTTACTTGCCTGCAAGAGATGTGTCCGTTGTTGTTTGCGATGGACCACATGAATTATGCCAAGTATCTGAGTGTCTACTTCATTTCTCTCTTGAACATAAAACACACTCATCCAGGGGCTGACAAACTTCTTCAGGATGGAGGACTCAGTGTGTCAAGGTCTGACGTAGCTACTTCTCGCAATGCTGTGGATCAAACAATTGAACAAACAATAAACAGACATGCAAAGTCCCATGGTGGTATCATTGGGTTCAGTAGAAATTTTGCTGCCTACTACAGATGGTGTGTGACACGGCACATGAGAGGCAGTTTTCTTGCTGCAGCAATGGAGTTGGCAGGAATGACGGATGAAGAGGAAACATCCCACAAAGATACCAGGCCATCTGAAATAAGAAACACAGAGCAAGATGTGCAAAAAGTGTTGGAATCTTTCCAGAATTTTTCCAGTCCATTTGACACTGATGACAGAGAGGCTTTATTCTGTCTTTCATCTGGCAAGCCAGCACCACCAGAAGTTATGGAAGACCTCCTTCAATGCGAACAGTGTGGAATTTCAGCTTTCAATGATTTTGTTCAGCAGAGGCTAGTGGACAAATCAACAAGCTTCCACGCTCCAATGAAGAAACTATCACTGAAGACTTTTTCACATACACATGTGAAGACAAAGGTACAGTCTACAAAGAACAAAACTGTTCAAATTGCAGCTCAGAGGAACCTCTTTGGCCAGTTACTGATATTAGCACGGGAACATGATATCAGCCTGGAAAAAGCTCTGACATACCCCATGAGTCATGTACCATGGGCACTTGCCACTCCAGATGGACTTCCTGTCTAGACAGACAAAGCCAAGCTCATGCATATGCTTGAAAAGCATGTCGACTTTGAACTGCCACAGCTGGAACGGTGCACATTCATCATCGATGGAAATGCTATGCTCCAATCTCTTGTTGGACTACCTGGATCTTTCGGCGAACTGGCCCAAAAGGTTTTCTCTCTCTTGCCCAAGTCTGATAGGGTCAACTTTGTCACCGATACTTATCAAGAGAGTTCAATCAAAGCCTTTGAACGAGCCAGACGGGGAACAACAGAGTCATTCCTGCTCAAAGGGCCTTCAACAAAGATCCCTAAAGATTGGAAAGGTTTTCTTTCCAACGGCCACAACAAAATGGAAGTAATGAAGCTGATTCTAAGTGAATGGCAGAAGGCTGACTATGCCCCAAGACTGCAGGGACGGAGAATCTACTTCACAACAGGAAGCAAGTGTACACATCTCTTCAGCGAAGATGGAATGACAGTTGTCAGTGATCTCCAACCAGACCTTTGTTCAATTCAAGAGGAGGCCGACACAAAAATCATTCTGCATTTTGTTGTGGCCGTTGGAAAGAAAACGTGTGTGTGTGTGTGCGTGTTTGTGTCTGTGCGTGTGTAGATACAGATATAGATAGATAGACAGACAGACAGACAGATACGCGTGTATGTGTGCGTGTATAATTTGGATCCACAAGTACAAGTATATACAGGGGGTGCAAAAGTAGGTATACAGTTATGAGAAAAGAAAACACGTACAATAATAATAATAATAATAATGTTTATTTATATAGCGCATATTCCATGCAAACATGCTCACCAGCGCTTTACATTTCGCAAAACAAAAAATGTTCACAACTACGTATACAATGAGAAAACAACCACCATCAAAGCTACACAAGTAAGAAGATACATCAAAAACCACAGAATATTCAAGTTCAAACACTGACTTACGCAATGAAACAACAACAGACCTTTCGTAATAATAATAATAATAATAATAATGAGCATTTATATAGCGCACAGTCCAAAAAATTGCTTCTGGCGCTTTACAAGTACACACACACACACACACAGACACACACACACACACACACACACACACACACACACACACACACACACACACACACACGCACGCACGCGCGCGCGCACGCACACACACACACAAACACACACACACACAACATACACGATCGCAGGTTGTCAATATCATAAGCATAAAGAAGAAGCACCACGAAGAGGAGAAGTCAGCACGAGAACAGATGTGTTTTGAGTGAGGTTTTGAAAGAGGTAATAGACTCTGCGTGCCTGAGAGGAGTTGGTAGGGTATTCCACGTAGTGGGAGCCTGGTAAGAGAAAGATCGTTGGCCATAAGTTTTTGTCCTCACAGAGGGAATGCGGAGAAGTCTAGTGTCAGATGAAGAGCGGAGAGAGCGAGAAGGAGTGTAAATGTGAACAAGTTCAGAGAGGTATTCAGGGCCAGTGCCAGAGACAGCATGGTAGGTCAGTGAAGAAATTTTGTAATCTATCCTGTCTGAGATGGGAAGCCAGTGAAGTGAGTGAAGCAAAGGAGAGACATGTTCAAATTTAGAGGACCTACAAACCAGACGGGCGGCATTATTCTGTATTCGTTGAAGTCTATGTAAGAGATGTTTAGGAAGTCCAACCAAAAGAGAGTTGCAATAGTCAAGTTTAGAGAAGATGAAAGCACAGACTAGAGTTTTAGTAGCGTCAGCAGACAGGAGGTGGCGGACAGAGCTAATCTTCCGAAGTTCAAAGTAAGCACTTCTACAAACATTTGAGATGTGTTGCTGAAAAGAGAGGGTTTGGTCAAGAGTGACCCCAAGACTGCGAACAGCAGAAGAAAAGGGAACTGTGATATTGCCCATTTCAAGAGAAGTGGGCAAAGATGGTTGGCTGAGAAATTTCTTGGGGCAAGCTAGGAGGAGTTCCGTTTTGTCATCATTTAGCTGAAGTTTATTTTGTGTCATCCATACCTTCAGGTCTGAAATGCACCCCTGCGTCCGAGCCATCAGCCCATCAATTTCATTAATGGAAGCCGACTGATGAACCTGAGTATCATCAGCGAAGCTCTCATGTGACATGGCGTGACGACTGATGACATCGGACACAGGTGACGCATACAGCACAAAAAGCATGGGTCCCAGAACAGACCCTTGTGGGACGCCGGAAGACAGAACAGATGGTTCAGAAGAAACACCCTTCACACAGACAGTTTGAGTGCGATCGACTAGATAGGATTGGAACCAACTCAGAACAGAACCACAGATGCCAAAAGAAGTTTGAAGTCTGGACAGAAGGATAGAATGATCAATAGTGTCAAAGGCAGCGGAGAGATCTAAGAGAGCAAGAATGGAAACTCGGTCATTGTCAAGACCGAGAAGAATGTCGTTGACTATCCTCAGGAGAGCTGTTTCAGTGCTGTGTGACTGCCTGTATGCTGACTGGTGTGGATTCAGGAGGTGGTTGTGAGTGAGGTGGTCTAACAGTTGGGAAAGAACGATTTTCTCAAGAACTTTAGAAAGGAATGACAGATTAGAAACGGGTCTATAATTCTTTAAACAGTTCCGATCTAATGATGCCTTCTTTAAAAGTGGCCGAACAATTGCTAACTTAAAGATGGGTGGAAAACAACCAGAGGAGAGAGAAGTATTCATGACGTGAGTTATCTGGGGTAACAAAACATCAAGACAGTCAATGAGACAAGCTGTTGGCACGGGGTCAAGTTCACATGACTTTGGATTACAATTCAGACACATTTTCTTAACAAACTCTTCTGTGACTGGCTTAAAGACATGCAAATTAGGACCACGATATACAATACTCATTGCATTTATTATACAAACAAATGAATATTGCATATACATGTAATAACAAGCACAGCCTTAATCCCTGAGATACTCAAACTGCTTGCCGTCGGTATTCACACACTCCTCTAATCGAGAGCGGAATTAAGCATTATAATAATGATGCGATACTTACTGTATACCTACTTTTGCACCCCCCTGTATTATATATATATATATATATATATATATATATATGTTATATTGTTCTGTACTGTATCATGCTCTTTATACATGTATTATGTTTGCCTATAGCCTATAAACATGTTCACAACGGGTACCACATGAAGTCAGGCCGCTGTATCCAAGTGACCGCTGAAAACCTGTCATACCACAACACCACGTGCACTCTGACATGTCAGCAGTTGGATGGAGGACATCTTAGACCTTGGCCTGTCCGTAGACCCCCCTCCCCCCCCCCCTGGGGGGGGGGGGATTTATGAGTGAATTTTTCTGATACTTTGTTCATTTTGAAATTTTATGGCATATGTTACCCTGCTGTAACCAGGTTATTTCAGGATATAGAAGCGATATCTATCTATATCTGTATCTACACACGCACAGACACAAACACGCACACACACACACACGCACGTGCGCGCGCGCACACACACACACACACACACACACACACACACACACACACACACACACACACACACACGCATTAGTAAAAGATCATACAAGAAACAGGTAAACACTGGAACCAAACCTTTGTCTGTCTTCCGTCACAAGCACTGGTCATTACACTTGATACATCAAACAGAAAGACTTTCCTAATGGCTTGATACAGTAACACAGACACAACATTCTTAGTGAGTTTACAGAGCTACAGAAGCAATAGCATTATACCTTGGTGAGTTTACAGAGCTAAAGAAGCAATAGCATTATACCTTGGTGAGTTTACAGAGCTAAAGAAGCAATAACATTATACCTTGGTGAGTTTAC
>JAPXFY010000026.1:1472264-1497264 GCA_030674185.1 Monoplex corrugatus
CAGCCTACCGCCAGTGCCATAGCACTGAAACTGCCCTACTACACATTCTCAACAATCTCCTCCTTGCAACTGATACTGGCAAAGTCTCTCTCCTCACACTCCTTGATCTGTCTGCAGCCTTCGATACCATTGACCATGGTATTCTCCTTTCTAGACTTCATCATACTTTTGGCATCTCTGACATTGCTCTCTCCTTTTTCACTTCGTATTTATCAAACAGAAAACAAACTGTTCTCATCAATGGCACTTACTCTCAACCTGCATACCTGACCTGTGGTGTTCCACAAGGATCTGTCCTTGGCCCTGTTCTTTTCACTCTTTATACCTCCCCCCTGTCCACCATCATCAACTCCCACTCTATAAAACACCACTTCTATGCTGATGACACCCAACTTCAAGATAGTGACTCACCTGATAATATACAGCGCCTGTTGACTCGCACCACTGAGTGTTACTCGGACATTAAGAACTGGATGACACACAATAGACTTCAGCTTAATGACGACAAAACAGAAGCTATCCTCATTGGCACCCGTCAGAAACTTTCCCAGCTGCCTCCTTTTTCTCTCCCATTATGTAACACATCAGTCCCAATTTCTGATTCAGCTAAAAACCTTGGTGTCTGCATTGACTCTACCCTCTCCATGAACAACTTTGTTTCTCAAACTGCCAGATCTTGCTACTATCATCTCCATCGTATAAGCCTGATCAGGAAGTATCTCTCTGTCGAAACAACTGCAAAACTCGTTCTCTCCTTCATAATGTCTCGCATTGACTATTGCAATTCACTCCTGTCTGGTCTTCCTGCCTCCACCATTCACATCCTACAGCGCATTCAAAACAATGCTGTACGCCTTGTACTCAAAAAGAAAAAAGCTGACCACATATCTCCTCTCCTGGCACAACTTCACTGGCTCCCTGTATCAAAGCGCATACAGTACAAACTAGACACCATGTGCTACAAAAGCCTCAATAACGCAGCCCCCGATTACCTGTCAAGCCTACTTGAGATCTATGTTCCCTCACGTACCCTCCGCTCTGCCTCCGATCCTCTGACTTTTCGCTTTCCACGCACTAAGCTCAATACCTATGGTCCACGAGCCTTCTTGTTTCTGGTCCACTCTCCTGGAACAAACTTCCTCTCTCAGTCCGTCAGCAACCTACTTTTGCCTCCTTCAAGTCCGCTCTCAAAACTCACCTTTTCTCCTCTGCATAAAATCCTAACCTCACTCAACCCCCCTCTGCAGCCTGTCTCCCCTCGGAGGGGAATCACTTTGTTTTAATATATAATTGTATATGATGTGCTCTCTGTGGTTTTCCATTGGTTTTATTCTTGCTTTTATTGCTTTTATTCTTTTCTCCCCATTTGTGGCCATGCATTGTGTGTGTGTGTGTGTGTGTGTGTGTGTGTGTGTGTGTGTGTGTGTGTGGTGTGTGTGTGTGTGTGTGTGCGTGTGTGTGCGTGCGTGCGTGTGTGCGTGTGTGTCTTTTCGGCGCTTGGATTTGATTTTGTCGAGATTTGCGCTATATAAATATTGTAATTATTATGTATGCATGTGCGTACGTATGTATGTATGTATGTATGTATGTATGTATACGCTTAGATTTATGTATGTATGTATGTATGCATGTATACGCTCAGCTTAGATTTATGTATGTAAGTATGTAAGCATGTATGTATGCATGTATACGCTCATATGTATGTAGGTATGTGTGCATGTATACGCTCAGCGCTTAGATTTGATTTTATCAAGATTTTGCGCTATATAAATAAAATATATTATTATTATTTATTATTAACACAAATAAACCAAAAACTGATTATACCAACAACAACAACGGTAACACAAGTAAACCAAAAACTGATTATGCCAACAACAACAACGGTAACACAAGTAAACCAAAAACTGTTTATACCAACAACAACAACAACGGTAACACAAGTAAACCAAAAACTGATTATACCAAAATAACAACAATGGTAACACAAGTAAACCAAAAACTGATTATACCAACAACAACAACAACGATAACACAAGTAAATCAAAAACTGATTATACCAACAACAACAACAGTAACACAAGTAAACCAAAAACTGATTATACCAACAACAACAACGGTAACACAAGTAAACCAAAACTGATTATGCCAACAACAACAACAATGGTAACACAAGTAAACCAAAAACTGATTATACCAACAACAACAATAGTAACACAAGTAAACCAAAAACTGATTATACCAACAACAACAACAACGGTAACACAAGTAAACCAAAAACTGATTATACCAACAATAACAACGGTAACACAAGTAAACCAAAAACTGATTATACCAACAACAACAACAACGGTAACACAAGTAAACCAAAAACTGATTATACCAACAACAACATAGTAACACAAGTAAACCAAAAACTGATTATACCAACAACAACAACAACGGTAACACAAGTAAACCAAAAACTGATTATACCAACAACAACAACGGTAACACAAGTAAACCAAAAACTGATTATACCAACAAACAATGGTAACACAAGTAAACCAAAAACTGATTATACCAAAAACAACAACAATGGTAACACAAGTAAACCAAAAACTGATTATGCCAACAACAACAACAACGGTAACACAAGTAAACCAAAAACTGATTATGCCAACAACAACAACAACGGTAACACAAGTAAACCAAAAACTGATTATGCCAACAACAACAACAACGGTAACACAAGTAAACCAAAAACTGATACGGATAACGTAACATGAGAAAGTAGAATACAGGGATGAACTCTGATACAGACATCTTTGTGTGTACAGTTTATGCACGGCTAAGCTTCTGACATGATCAACTGTGGTTTCTCAACCAATGCATCTGCGGGATCACTGCATTGCAGAAACCATAATCTGAACATGGAAGAACACGTGCAATACCATTGGAGTTGTTCAGATGGATTCATGCTCTCGGACGATTCAACAATCATAAGCGCTCCATCCACATCTGCTAGCAATTACCTAGCACACTACCTGAGCTTGTATAAAACCCTGTGTGCTGGCAGAGGGACCAATGAAACAGTAAGTGACATCAGCACAATGAAGGGGCCGAAACGAAACGAAAGAACCTACGAAACACGAAGCAACAGACATCACAAAAAATGACTGGAACATACAGATGGACAGGGAACATACAGACAGACAGGGAACATACAGACAGACAGGGAACATCAATGACAGGAACATCAGGACAGGGAACATACAGATGGACAGGGAACATACAGATGGACAGGGAACATACAGATGGACAGGGAACATACAGATGGACAGGGAACATACAGATGGACAGGGAACATACAGATGGACAGGGAACATACAGATGAGGGAATACAGAGACGGAACATACAGATGGACAGGGAACATACAGATGGACAGGGAACATACAGACTGGACAGGGAACATACAGAGGACAGGGAACATACAGATGGACAGGGAACATACAGATGGACAGGGAATACAATACAGGACCGATGGACAGGGAACATACAGATGGACAGGGAACATACAGATGGACAGGGAACATACAGATGGACAGGGAACATACAGATGGACAGGGAACATACAGATGGACAGGGAACATACAGATGGACAGGGAACATACAGATGGACAGGGAACATACAGATGGACAGGGAAACATACAGATGGACAGGGAACATACAGATGGACAGGGAACATACAGATGGACAGGGAACATACAGATGGACAGGGAACATACAGATGGACAGGGAACATACAGATCGACAGGGAACATACAGATGGACAGGGAACATACAGATGGACAGGGAACATACAGATGGACAGGGAACATACAGAAGGGCAGGGAACATACAGAAGACAGGGAACATACAGACAGAACACAGGGGAACATACAGACAGACAGGGAACATACAGACATGGACAGGGAACATACAGACGGACAGGGAACATACACAGATGGACAGGGAACATACAGACAGACAGGGAACATACAGATGGACAGGGAACATACAGACAGACAGGGAACATACAGATGGACAGGGAACATACAGATGGACAGGGAACATACAGACGAAAAGGGAACATACAGACGGACAGGGAACATACAGACAGACAGGGAACATACAGACAGACAGGGAACATACAGATGTACAGGGAACATACAGACAGACAGGGAACATACAGATGGACAGGGAACATACAGACAGACAGGGAACATACAGACAGACAGGGAACATACAGACAGACAGGGAACATACAGACAGACAGGGAACATACAGATGTACAGGGAACATACAGACAGACAGGGAACATACAGATGGACAGGGAACATACAGACAGACAGGGAACAGACAGGGAACATACAGACAGACAGGGAACATACAGACAGACAGGGAACATACAGATGGACAGGGAGCATACAGATGGACAGGGAACATACAGACAGACAGGGAACATACAGACAGACAGGGAACATACAGATGGACAGGGAACATACAGACAGACAGGGAACAAACAGAGACAGGGAACATACAGATGGACAGTGAACATACAGATGGACAGGGAACATTCACATGTACAGGGAACATTCAGGGAACATACAGTGGACAGGGAACATTCAGGGAACATACACATGGACAGGGAACATTCAGAGAACATACAGATGGACAGGGAACAATAATAACAAAATAGGTCGTAAACGGAGAGGTGAAGGGCAACAGGCAGTCGGAATAATGAAACAATAATAACAAAACAGTTCTGTAAACGGAGAGGTGAGAGGGCACAGGCAGTCGGAATAATGATAACAATAATAACAAACAGTTCGTAAACGGAGAGTGAAGAGGCACAGGCAGTCGGAATAATGATAACAATAATAACAAAACAGTTCTGTAAACGGAGAGGTGAAGAGGGCACAGGCAGTCGGAATAATGATAACAATAATAACAAAACAGTTCTGTAAACGGAGAGGTGAAGAGGGCACAGGCAGTCGGAATAATGATAACAATAATAACAAAACAGGTCTGTAAACGGAGAGAGAAACGGAGCACTGGCGGTTGGAATGAATAATAACAGTAATAACAAACAATAATAAATCATAATAATGCCAATAAATAACAATAACAATAACAACAAAGCCGTCCAGTAATGGAGAGATAAATAGAGCATAGCAGAGGCGGTTGGAATGAATAATAAGAGTAATAACAAAACCGGCCTTACAACACGTTGTCTGATTAATGAACAACAATAATAAGCAAACGGGCCCGTTCAAACAGCTCTGTGACACACAGTGAGGGGGCCTGATGTCCTCTTTGCACAGGCACAGTCGTGAAGTTTGACGTCTCTGCCCAACATACACACACAGTTTTCTACACCAGGGACACCAGGTTGTCCTACTTGCCACAGAGGACTGTCGTTGGGCAGAGGAGTGCCATCAGCCCACCGGAACTCTCCCTCATTCTCCAGGTCGTCCGCACCCACCCACATGTCCCAGAACCCTGAAGCAGACAGAATATTATGTGGCCATCATTTCCAGTCCTGGCAGAGCAGAGCACAACACAATTGTTTGTTTGTCTGTTTATTTTGTAGCGACATCGTCATTTCCAGAAACTGGTGGGTGTCCTTATATTGTAGTTTATTGATTATGACCCTTTGGCTCCCTCACCCTATCCACCAGCATCCTGCATTGTCAGCCTTGTTCCACACGCAAACATTTAACCCTTTGACTTCTGCACCCTATCCACCAGCACTATTCGCCTGCATTGTCACATCCGCATGTTCCCATGTTCCAACGCCAAACACTTAACCCTTTGACTTCTGCTATCCTATCCACCAGCATCCTGCATTGTCAGCCATGTTCCACAAGCAAACATTTAACCCTTTGACTCCCTCACCCTATCCACCAGCATCCTGCATTGTCAGCCATGTTCCATACGCAAACACTTCTTTTAACCCTTTGACTCCCTCACCCTATCCACCAGCTTCCTGCATTGCCAACCATGCTCGGAAAGCAAAAAACTTTATCCTTTGACTCCCTCACCCTGTCCACCAGCTTCCTACATTGCCAACCATGCTCGCAAAGCAAAAACTTAACCCTTTGACTCCCTCACCCTATTCACCAGCTTCCTACATTGCCAACCATGTTCGCAAAGCAAAAACTTAACCATTTGACTCCCTCACCCTATCCACCAGCTTCCTACAGTGTTTGAATATAGTGCGGGAGTCAAAAGGTTGAAAAACAAAACAACAACCAGATAATATTTATTATTGCACCATTTTCTACACCATCCTTTGGTCACTGCCCCCTCCCCTCCCCTCCCTGCACCTTTCTTTCAGCTGTTTAGCACACCAGCAAACTGACCACAAGTGACATCATCAGTGGAGTAGGGCGTGAAAGGTCAAGGTCACAGAATTGTGCAGGCACCTTTTTCACACTGTTCTGGCCTGTTCATGAAAATGACATGAAGGTGACGATGCTTCGGACTTCTATGACCATCTGAGAATGCGTGACAGTGCCACCCTCTACATTTCCTATTACAATATATCCTGGCATCAACCACACCTGAGAGATACAGACACTTGGGGTGTTGGCCAGGAAGTGAGAGAGACTCGATATGTCCATTGTACGAAACAGACAATAAAGACGATGTCCATTGTACGAAACAGACAATAAAGACGATGTCTATTGTGTGAAACAGACAATAAAGACGATGTCCATTGTATGAAACAGACAATAAAGACGATGTCCATTGTATGAAACAGACAATAAAGACGATGTCCATTGTATGAAACAGACAATAAAGACGATGTCCATTGTATGAAACAGACAATAAAGACGATGTCCATTGTGTGAAACAGACAATAAAGACGATGTCTATTGTATGAAAGACAATAAGACGATGTCCATTGTAGAAACAGACAATAAAGACGATGTCATTGTATGAAACAGACAATAAAGACGATGTCCATTGTATGAAACAGACAATAAAGACGATGTCCATTGTATGAAACAGACAATAAAGACGATGTCCATTGTATGAAACAGACAATAAAGACGATGTATATTTTGTAGTACGTTGTCCTGTTTTTTCCAGAATGAAACAACATTCCATTCACCAAACGTTCTCTCCATCTTTTGTGTGATCAGTCTTATTGTTATCCACATAGACTGATAATGCATTTCGTCATTCATGTTATTCATAATTGTGTAAGTGTTGTAGCTATTGTTCCCACAAAACTTGAAAGGAACACTGACGTTCTCAATGAACATTTGTGTTGGGTTTTGCATTCTCTGCCTGTCTTTCCAGTTCTTCTTGAGGAAAGAAATCATTACTTAGTACACACACACACACACACACACACACACACACACACACACACACACGCACGCACGCACGCACGCACGCACGCACACACACACACACACAACACACACAAGAGCGCGCTCGCGTGCGCGCACACTTTCTCTCTCTCTCTCTCACACACACACACACACACACACACACACCACACACAACAACACACACACCACACACACACACACACACACACCACACACACACACACACCAACACACACACACACGCTCTGTCTCTTATTGTCTATACTGACAAAACATACGCATGTCATCAATGAAATCAAGAAACCAAGAAATCATGAGAAACCACTCTCACCATATTCCTCTTTGATGCTGGATCCAAAGGTCACATCTTGTGCAGTCTTGGTGAAGAGAAGATGTCCTCCATCTAACTGCCGACATCTGAGGGTGGCGTTGTGGTATGACAGGATTTCTGTGATCACATGGATGCAGCGGCCTGACTTCATGGAGTAGCCATTGTAAAGACGTCCAAAGTCTGCAGAAAAGAACAGGAGGAGGTGTAGGAGACTGAGAAGATCTATGTTCCCTCACGTACCCTCCGCTCTGCCTCCTCTGACTTTTCGCTTTCCACGCACTAAGCTCAATACCTACGGTCCACGAGCCCTCTCTGTTTCTGGTCCACTCTCCTGGAACAAACTTCCTCTCTCAGTCCGTCAGCAACCTACTTTTGTCTCCTTCAAGTCCGCTCTCAAAACTCACCTTTTCTCCTCTGCATGAAATCCTGACCTCACTCATCCCCCTCTGTAGCCTGTCTCCGCTCGGAGTGGAATCACATTGTAATATATATTTGTATATGATATGCTCTCTATAATTTTCCATTGCTTTTATTCTTTTTCACATTTATAGCCATGTGTGAGTGTGTGTGTGCGTGTGTGTGCGCGCGTGCGTATGTGTATGTTCAGCGCTTAGATTTGATTTCTATCAAGATTTTGCGCTATATAAATATTGAAATTATTATAATTATTATTATTATTATTAGGAGAAGGACAGAACCAAGAGAAAGGAAGAAGGAAGGAAGGTTTACTTTTATATCAACTACACAGCCCAGCTGATAGCGTGGACCATACCAAGTTTAAGAAGCAAATTTGGATTTGATAACAGATTTTAGATTTTTTTTACAAGAACAGAAACCACATGCACGGAAACAAACAGAGACAAGTGACCAACAAACAAACAAACACATTAAATGTATATGACATTCAACATATTCCCATATCAGCAGTCACATGTACCAAACATTAAAAATCACTCACAACAAAAACAAATCCAGTGCAGCGATCAACATATGCACATCCAGGGTATTGATCAACTTCCGAAATATCGGCATATGACAGATTTCAGGGAAAAAAACATTCCAGAGATCAGCATGGCAATTTCAAGATTGTAAAAGCACACACAGACACTGAAAGAGACCAGACTGATAATCATCAAATTTGATCTCTTCAACACACCACAAACACTGGAGATAGACGTTTCAATCAATCAATAAACGCAAATCACTCAAAAGAAAACACAATTTTAGCAACAAATACATTTTTAAACAAATGAAAATGGCAAACCATGAGTGAAGATAAACATGCTTGTGACATGATGACATAAACAAATTAAACATTCAACATATATTTTAGTGTGATGAAGTGTATTGTGGATGTATGTTAAAATTTGGCCCTTTTGGAAACATCTCATAAATTAATGCTACAGCGAAAATGTGGAAAAGTGTACAGAAAAAAATGTGCTGTTTTGAGTTATTTATTCCATAAATTTTCAGTGTGGCTTTTTCATTTATGTATCACAAATAGATGCCAAAAATCTGAGAGAATTATGTCTCTTTAGAGTTCATCATTGTACAAAAATTTTGATATCATTGATTTTATCTCACCTTTGCTAAATATCATTTGTGTAAGCGTAAGTTTCAACCTAACATTGTTGCATTTCGACCAATGCTACACCAACCGGTATAATTAGATTACAATATTATAGTAAGTGTGGTATTTCAAAAGAGAGAGAATGTTCATATTTGAATCATAGACAAGAGAAACATCAGTAACAGGAGAGACTTTCCCAGTACCTTTCACGTACCCTCCGCTCTGCCTCCGATCCTCTGACTTTTCGCTTTCCACGCACTAAGCTCAATACCTATGGTCCACGAGCCTTCTCTGTTTCAGGTCCGCTCTCCTGGAACAAACTTCCTCTCTCTGTCCGTCAGCAACCTACTTTTGTCTCCTTCAAGTCCGCTCTCAAAACTCACCTTTTCTCCCCTGCATAAAATCCTGACCTCACTCAATCCCCTCTGCAGCCTGTCTCCACTCGGAGGGGAATCACATTGTAATATATAATTGTATATAATATGCTCTCTATAATTTTCCATTGCTTTTATTCTTTCTCCCCATTTATAGCCGTGTGCGTGTGTGGTGTGTGTGTGTGTGTGTGTGTGTGTGGTGCGTGTGTGCGTGTGTGTGCGTGCGTGCGTGCGTGTGTGTGCGTGCGTGCGTGCGTGTGTGTGTGTCTGTTTCAGAGCTTAGATTTGATTTTATCAAGATTTTGCGCTATATAAATATTGTAATTATTATCATTATTATAGTTGCCAGCTGACCCACCTTGATAGTGCAGAACGTAGCTCCTGGCTCCAGGTGCTACCTCGTGGTCCTGTGTGGCATTGTACACCTGTCCATATACCCGACATCTGCCTGATGCCCCCTGCTGACTGCGCTGAAAGGTGAACATGACACAGCCCTCTGCACCCACACACTGACGACCACAGTCCACCTTAGACCTTGAGGACACCTCACACAGCACGTTTTGTGTCATCATGACGTCATTCAGGGGCAGCTGCGTGAACATGGCGTCAGAGTGAAAGCCAGGATTGACGTCATAGTAACGACCACATGGCTGTGACTGTTGTGTTGAACTGTACGCCGTTGCAGCAACAGATCTAAGAAGTACAACTATTACCAAGCAGATCATCATTAACAATATGGGAACAATTTACCCACAGATCTTGTCAGTTGATAATATCCTCTGAATGTTGTGTTGCTTTTGAACATTTCATGTCTAACATAACAAAAGTTTCCCGTTTATCATTCTGTCCATTGCTTTCAAACTTCAGTTTGACTCTTCTGCTGCTGTTGTTGGTGTTGTTGTCGTCATCGTTATTGTTGCTGTTGTTGTCGTTTTGCTGTTTTCATCGGCACATAAAGTATGCGTAAGGTCATCATTGTCTAACATATTTTTTATTTCTCAAACATGTTTATATCTTATGATTCTAGTGTCTAACGTCTTTTTATTTCTCGAAATGTTGAAAGCACTAATATTACCATTATTTAACATTTTTAGTTCTCAAGAATTTAATTGAATCTTAAGGTTACCAGTATCTAATATCTTATTATATTTCTGAAATATGTTTACAAATTAAAGTTAATAGTATTGATATCTTCCATTTGTCAAATACGTTCAAATATCAAAGTTACCAATATCTATTATCATCTGGTTCTCAAACATGAACATCTTATTTCAAGACCCACAGATGTCAACAAATGAAACGAAAACAAGTGGCTAACATAGACAAGATGACAACGCTTTTTCCAACTTGCAGTCTGGTTATCAAGATGAGGCAGAAATGATCCAGACAAGTCTTGGCACACCGACTAAAACTGACTTGAGATTTACAGTTTGGAAATGAAATATTCAAGACAACTGGACAGCTCCCAACTAGCTCTTTGTTCATCTGCTGTATAGTGTGAAAAGTGTCCATGAATGATGAAGCAGTGAGTGAATTGAAGCAGCAGCCAGCAACCCTGACTTGCATAACGTTCCTCAGAAAAGTCAGACATGAACCTGGAACAAACTGAGACCAGTCTTGCATCCAGAATGAAGTGAGAAATAACAATTATGTCACGACTACCAGTCTGTCAATCACCGTTTTCATAAAGCATTTGATTAATTAAGTTCTGCCGGTGAAAGAGTCCATTGTGTTCCCCCCCTGACAAACAGGTACCTGGTGATTTTTCACATACACCAGATGTGTGCCTAGGGTTGGACTGATGGAATGGATTGGATTTTGGGGGGGAGAAGGGTCACAACAGAGTTTCTTTCTGCTTGATATCTAATTACTCTTTCTGGGGAAACTGTGTCGTCATAGGGTGTTACCTACCTTTTTTTTTTCTTTGTTTTTGTTTTCTTCTCTCATGGAGCATGCATGTGTTTTTCTTAACCTACGACAGTTAATTTTTTAACAGAAGATATCACGAAACACCTGTCTCGTTGCCGTGGTATCTTTAAGGATTGCTAAACGCCTGTTGCACAAAGAAGCATATTTATATGCTGATCAATAAGACAACCGCTCAGACCACCAGTCAAAGACTACAAGAGAGTGGAGAAGGGGGGGTGGGGGGCCGAGGGCCGGGGGGGGGGGGAGGTGCAGAACATTCCCCCCGTCTGCTTGGGAATGGAATTTAGGATCTTTGGGTTCTGAGGCAGGTGCTTCAACAATGTTTCATTTCTGTTGTTGTTGATAAGGTGGGCGGTGTTTGTTATTCGTGAAAAGAGTTATTGTCAGTGTGTGCAGGTAACAACGTGTCTTAATGACCTGTCACACTGAGCCAGACTAACAGACTGTTATCAGTGTGTGCAGGTAACAGCGTGTCTTAATGACCTGTCACACTGAGCCAGACTAACAGACTGTTATCAGTGTGTGCAGGTAACAGCGTGTCTTAACGTGTCTTAATGACCTGTCACACTGGGCCAGACTAACAGACTGTTATCAGTGTGTGCAGGTAACAGCGTGTCTTAACGTGTCTTAATGACCTGTCACACTGGGCCAGACTAACAGACTGTTATCAGTGTGTGCAGGTAACAGCGTGTCTTAACGTGTCTTAATGACCTGTCACACTGGGCCAGACTAACAGACTGTTATCAGTGTGTGCAGGTAACAGCGTGTCTTAACGTGTCTTAATGACCTGTCACACTGGGCCAGACTAACAGACTGTTATCAGTGTGTGCAGGTAACAGCGTGTCTTAACGTGTCTTAATGACCTGTCACACTGGGCCAGACTAACAGACTGTTATCAGTGTGTGCAGGTAACAGCGTGTCTTAACGTGTCTTAATGACTTGTCACACTGGGCCAGACTAACAGACTGTTATCAGTGTGTGCAGGTAACAGCGTGTCTTAACGTGTCTTAATGACCTGTCACACTGGGCCAGACTAACAGACTGTTATCAGTGTGTGCAGGTAACAGCGTGTCTTAACGTGTCTTAATGACCTGTCACACTGGGCCAGACTAACAGACTGTTATCAGTGTGTGCAGGTAACAGCGTGTCTTAACGTGTCTTAATGACCTGTCACACTGGGCCAGACTAACAGACTGTATCAGTGTGTGCAGGTAGCGCGTGTCTTAACGTGTCTTAATGACCTGTCACACTGGGCCAGACTAACAGACTGTTATCAGTGTGTGCAGGTAACAGCGTGTCTTAACGTGTCTTAATGACCTGTCACACTGGGCCAGACTAACAGACTGTTATCAGTGTGTGCAGGTAACAGCGTGTCTTAACGTGTCTTAATGACCTGTCACACTGGGCCAGACTAACAGACTGTTATCAGTGTGTGTAGGTAGCAGCGTGTCTTAACGTGTCTTAATGACCCGTCACACTGGGCCAGACTAACAGACTGTTATCAGTGTGTGCAGGTAACAGGTGTCTTAAACGTGTCTTAATGACCTGTCACACTGGGCCAGACTAACAGACTGTTATCAGTGTGTGCAGGTAACAGCGTGTCTTAACGTGTCTTAATGACCTGTCACACTGGGCCAGACTAACAGACTGTTATCAGTGTGTGCAGGTAACAGCGTGTCTTAACGTGTCTTAATGACCTGTCACACTGGGCCAGACTAACAGACTGTTATCAGTGTGTGCAGGTAACAGCGTGTCTTAACGTGTCTTAATGACCTGTCACACAGGGCAGACTAACAGACTGTTATCAGTGTGTGCAGGTAACAGCGTGTCTTAACGTGTTTAATGACCTGTCACACTGGGCCAGACTAACAGACTGTTATCAGTGTGTGCAGGTAACAGCGTGTCTTAACGTGTCTTAATGACCTGTCACACTGGGCCAGACTAACAGACTGTTATCAGTGTGTGCAGGTAACAGCGTGTCTTAACGTGTCTTAATGACCTGTCACATGGCCAGACTACGACTGTTATCAGTGTGTGCAGTAACAGCGTGTCTTAAGTGTCTTAATGACTGTCACATGGGCAGACTAACAGACTGTTATCAGTGTGTGCAGGTAACAGCGTGTCTTACGTCTTAATGACCTGTCACACTGGCCAGACTACAGACTGTTATCAGTGTGTGCAGGAACAGCGGTCTTAACGTGTCTTAATGACCTGTCACACTGGGCCAGACTAACAGACTGTTATCAGTGTGTGCAGGTAACAGCGTGTCTTAAGTGTCTTAATGACCTGTCACACTGGGCCAGACTAACAGACTGTTATCAGTGTGTGCAGGTAACTGCGTGTCTTAACGTGTCTTAATGACCTGTCACACGGGCCAGACTAACAGACTGTTATCAGTGTGTGCAGGTAACAGCGTGTCTTAACGTGTCTTAATGACCTGTCACACTGGGCCAGACTAACAGACTGTTATCAGTGTGTGCAGGTAACAGCGTGTCTTAACGTGTCTTAATGACTGTCACACTGGGCAGCTAAAGATGTTATCAGTGTGTGCAGGTACAGCGTGTCTTAAGTGTCTTAATGACGTGTCACACTGGGCCAGACTAACAGACTGTTATCAGTGTGTGCAGGTAACAGCGTGTCTTAACGTGTCTTAATGACCTGTCACCTGGGCCAGACTAACAGACTGTTATCAGTGTGTGCAGGTAACAGCGTGTCTTAACGTGTCTTAATGACCTGTCACACTGGGCCAGACTAACAGACTGTTATCATGTGTGCAGGTAACAGCGTGTCTTAACGTGTCTTAATGACCTGTCACACTGGGCCAGACTAACAGACTGTTACAGTGTGTGCAGGTAACAGCGTGTCTTAACGTGTCTTAATGACCTGTCACACTGGGCCAGACTAACAGACTGTTATCAGTGTGTGCAGGTAACGCGGTCTTAACGTGTCTTAATGACCTGTCACACTGGGCCAGACTAACAGATGTTATCAGTGTGTGCAGGTAACAGCGTGTCTTAACGTGTCTTAATGACCTGTCACACTGGCCAGACTAACAGACTGTTATCAGTGTGTGCAGGTAACAGCGTGTCTTAACGTGTCTTAATGACCTGTCACACTGAGCCAGACTAACAGACTGTTATCAGTGTGTGCAGGTAACAGCGTGTCTTAACGTGTCTTAATGACCTGTCACACTGGGCCAGACTAACAGACTGTTATCAGTGTGTGCAGGTAACAGCGTGTCTTAACGTGTCTTAATGACCTGTCACACTGGGCCAGACTAACAGACTGTTATCAGTGTGTGCAGGTAACTGCGTGTCTTAACGTGTCTTAATGACCTGTCACACTGGGCCAGACTAACAGACGTTATCAGTGTTGCAGGTAACAGGTGTCTTAACGTGTTTAATGACTGTCACACTGGGCCAGACTAACAGACTGTTATCAGTGTGTGCAGGTAACAGCGTGTCTTAACGTGTCTTAATGACTGTCACACTGGGCAGACTACAGACTGTTATCAGTTGTGCAGGTAACAGCGTGTCTTAACGTGTCTTAATGACCTGTCACACTGGGCCAGACTACAGACTGTATCGTGTGTGCAGTAACAGCGTGTCTTAAGTGTCTTATGACCTGTCACACTGGCCAGACTAACAGACTGTTACAGTGTGTGTAGTCAGCGTGTCTTAACGTGTCTTAATGACCTGTCACCTGGGCCAGACTAACAGACTGTTATCAGTGTGTGCAGGTAACAGCGTGTCTTAACGTGTCTTAATGACCTGTCACACTGGGCCAGACTAACAGACTGTTATCAGTGTGTGCAGGTAACAGCGTGTCTTAACGTGTCTTATGACCTGTCACACTGGGCCAGACTAACAGACTGTTATCAGTGTGTGCAGGTAACAGCGTGTCTTAACGTGTCTTAATGACTGTCACACTGGGCCAGACTAACAGACTGTTATCAGTGTGTGCAGGTAACAGCGTGTCTTAACGTGTCTTAATGACCTGTCACACTGGGCCAGACTAACAGACTGTTATCAGTGTGTGCAGGTAACAGCGTGTCTTAACGTGTCTTAAGACTGTATCAGTGTGTGCAGGTAACAGCGTGTCTTAACGTGTCTTAATGACCTGTCACACTGGGCCAGACTAACAGACTGTTATCAGTGTGTGCAGGTAACAGCGTGTCTTAACGTGTCTTAATGACCTGTCACACTGGGCCAGACTAACAGACTGATGTTGAGTCAGTGTGTGCCATGAGACTAACAGCTGTTACGTGTGCCTTAACGTGTCTTAATGACCTGTCACACTGGGCCAGACTAACAGACTGTTATCAGTGTGTGCAGGTACAGCGTGTCTTAACGTGTCTTAATGACCTGTCACACTGGGCCAGACTAACAGACTGTTATCAGTGTGTGCAGGTAACAGCGTGTCTAACGTGTCTTAATGACCTGTCACACTGGGCCAGACTAACAGACTGTACAGTGTGTGCAGGTAACGCGTGTCTTACGTTCTAATGACCTGTCACACTGGGCAATAACAGACTGTTTTCATGTGTGCAGGTAACACGTGTCTTAACGTGTCTTAATGACCTGTCACACTGGGCCAGACTAACAGACTGTTATCATGTGTGCAGGTAACAGCGTGTCTTAACGTGTCTAATGACCTGTCACACTGGCCAGACTAACAGACTGTTATCAGTGTTGCAGGGAACAGCGTGTCCTTAAAGTGTCTAATGACCTGTCACACTGGGCCAGCGACTACAGGACTGTCTTAGTGTTTGACTTACATGCAACACAAGACTGTATCAGTTGCAGTACATGTTTACGTCTATGACTCCATCAGATAAGTTCAGTGTGCTAGCTCTTAAGTGTAAGCTGTATTGGCCATAGTGTTAGTGTTGCCATAGTGTAAGTGTCATAGTGTAGATGTGCCTAGTGTGTATTGCCATAGTGTAGTGTTATGCCATAGCTGTGTATATCATAAGGTGTAGTGTTATGGCCATGGTGTAAGATTGTCCATAGTTGTAGTTTACTTATGCCTTAAGTGCCTAGATAAAACTTTAGTGTGTGCAAGGTTGTGATCATAGTGTAAGTATTCCATAGTGTAGTATTAGTAGTGTAGTATTCCATAGTGTCGTATTACACTAGTGGTCATGTATCAGTGTGTTGCCAGGTACGTAGTTACAAGTAGTTCTGTAGATTACCTAGTGTAGTATCATGGGCCAGATAACATATGTGTATCATGTGTAGATTGCCCTAGGTAGACAGTGTATTGCCATAGTGTACAGTAGATACCATAGTGCACACAGTCACACACACAACACATACACACACAAACACCACACAAACACACACAAACACACACAAACACACACTAACACACCACACAAAACACACACACACACACACAAATACACACACAAACACACACAAACCATACACACACAAACACACACAAACACACACACAAACAACACAAACACACACAAACACACCACACAAACAACACACACACACCAAACACACACACAAACACATACACACACAAACACACACAAACACACACACACACAACACACACACACAAACACACACAAACACATACACACACAAACACACACACAAACACACACACAAACAAACACACACACACACAACACACACACACAACACACAACACACACACACACACACACCACACACACAAATACATAACACACACACAAACACACACACACATACCATTATTCATAAATGTTTTGCTGTTTACCGACGTGCCATCAAATCAACACACAAAACAAAAATAATGTAATGTCGGTATCGTTTCAATACAACTCTGATAAACTGCACGCACTATTTTAGGATCCAAATTACATTTTCCATATTTGCGTAAAAAGCAAGTTCGTCTTCACTGAATCAGCCACTGAGAGCCGTAACAGACAGAAAATAATTATAACAGTGAACAAGAAGGTTACTGCTATCGTTATTATTTTTGTTTAGTGAACAAGAAGGTTATTGCTATCGTTATTATTTTTGTTTAGTGAACAAGAAGGTTACTGCTATCGTTATTATTTTGGTTTAGTGAACAAGAAGGTTATTGCTATCGTTATTATTTTGGTTTAGTGAACAAGAAGGTTATTGCTATCGTTATTATTTTGGTTTAGTGAACAAGAAGGTTATTGCTATCGTTATTATTTTGGTTTAGTGAACAAGAAGGTTATTGCTATCGTTATTATTTTGATTTAGTGAACAAGAAGGTTATTGCTATCGTTATAATTTTTGTTTAGCGAACAAGAAGGTTATTGCTATCGTTATAATTTTTGTTTAATGAACAAGAAGGTTATTGCTATCGTTAATATTTTTGTTTAGTGAACAAGAAGTTTACTGCTACCGTTATTATATTTGTTTAGTGAACAAGAAGGTTATTGCTGTCGTTATTATTTTTGTTTAATGAACAAGAATGTTATTGCTATCGTTATTATTTTGTTTAAAGTCCAGCCGACTGAGTGAAGCCATATCAGGGCTATAGCCATTTCAATACATACACAACACATCAACAAGCAACCAAAAAACAAAACAAAACAACAAAACAAAAAAACAAAAAACGAAAACAAACAAACAAACAAAAAAGTCAAGTAGACAGATCAATGCAATCGCGCACATAATCTAAGGAGATGACCCTGGCGATGACCACTCCGTCCAATTTGTCACACAGGGGATTTAAAAAACATACTTGAATGCAAGTTTTAAATAATTACCTAAAATTGCTTCCGCACATCTCATTTCCCTATAGCCAAAAATGCACTTAATTAATACACGTACTCAATTATCAGCCCTAAGAGAAAGTACTAAGACTTTATCGAACACATACAGGTGAATGGACCAACAAGGCAGAAAATGATAGGTAGAAATGACAGAAAGCAAAGGAGCAAGGCAGAGACAAAGAGAGTGACAGAAAAGAGGAAATATCTAGCACAGAATTTCCAGAAGGTGGGGATACCATTTTCATTGAAAGAGCCCCTGGCATCCCCATTGAGAGAAACAGGGAAGTAATGTATTACGTAGAAGTAGAAGACAGAGGAATGAATAAAAGTGAACAAGAAGGTAGTGTATTTGTAGAAGTAGAAGACAAAGAAATGGATAAAAGTGAACAAGAAGGTAGTGTATTATGTAGAAGTAGAAGACAAAGGAATGGATGAAAGTGAACAAGAAGGTAGTGTATTATGTAGAAGTAGAAAACAGAGGAATTAATAAAAGTGAACAAGAAGGTAGTGTATTATGTAGAAGTAGAAGACAAAGGAATGAATATAAGTGAACAAGAAGGTAGTGTATTATGTAGAAGTAGAAGACAGAGAATGGATAAAAGTGAACAAGAAGGTGTGTATTATGTAGAAGCAGAAGACAAAGGAATGGATAAAAGTGAACAAGAAGGTAGTGTATTATGTAGAAGCAGAAGAAAGAGACGAATGGATAAAAGTGAACAAGAAGGTAGTGTATTATGTAGAAGCAGAAGACAGAGAATGGATAAAAGTGAACAAGAAGGTAGTGTATTATGTAGAAGCAGAAGAAGAGAGAATGGATAAAAGTGAACAAGAAGGTAGTGTATTATGTAGAAGCAGAAGACAGAGAATGGATAAAAGTGAACAAGAAGGTAGTGTATTATGTAGAAGCAGAAGACAAAGGAATGGATAAAAGTGAACAAGAAGGTAATGTATTATGTAGAAGCAGAAGAAAGAGACGAATGGATAAAAGTGAACAAGAAGGTAGTGTATTATGTAGAAGCAGAAGAAAGAGAAATGAATAAAAGTGACAAGAAGGTATGTATTTGTAGAAGTAGAAGAAAGAGAATGATAAAAGTGAACAAGAAGGTAATGTATTATGTAGAAGCAGAAGACAGAGAATGGATAAAAGTGAACAAGAAGGTAATGTATTATGTAGAAGCAGAAGACAGAGAAATGAATAAAAGTGAACAAGAAGGTAATGTATTATGTAGAAGAGAAGACAAAGGAATGGATAAAAGTGAACAAGAAGGTAATGTATTATGTAGAAGCAGAAGACAAAGAAATGAATAAAAGTGAACAAGAAGGTATGTATTATGTAGAAGCAGAAGAAAGGAAATGGATAAAAGTGAACAAGAAGGTAATGTATTATGTAGAAGCAGAAGACAAGGAATGGATAAAAGTGAACAAGAAGGTAATGTATTATGTAGAAGAGACAAAGGAATGGATAAAAGTGAACAAGAAGGTAATGTATTATGTAGAAGCAGAAGACAAGGAATGGATAAAAGTGAACAAGAAGGTAATGTATTATGTAGAAGTAGAAGACAAAGGAATGGATAAAAGTGAACAAGAAGGTAATGTATTATGTAGAAGTAGAAGACAAAGGAATGGATAAAAGTGAACAAGAAGGTAATGTATTATGTAGAAGCAGAAGAAAAGGAATGGATAAAAGTGAACAAGAAGGTAATGTATTATGTAGAAGTAGAAGACAAAGGAATGGATAAAAGTGAACAAGAAGGTAGTGTATTATGTAGAAGCAGAAGACAAAGGAATGGATAAAAGTGAACAAGAAGGGAATATATTATGTAGAAGCAGAAGACAGAGAAATAGTAACAGACCAAAAATCAGTTAAACCGAAGGAAAGTCAACTCACGAAACATTGTGCAAAACTATGGAAGATTACATACTTGACGTTGACTTCAAAACAATTATTATTATCTTTGTTATTATCATTGTTATCTTTATTATCATCATCATCATCATCATCATGATCATTACGATCATCATATTATTATTATTAATACTAATGAAACTTCCATTATGATGAATATGTTATCATTATATATTATCAGTATATCATTATCATCATCATTATTATATTATTATTATTATTTTTATTTTTATTATTATTATATTATTGTTATTAGTATTATTATTGTTATTATTATTATTCATCATCTTTATTATTATTATTATTATCATTATTATTATTATTATTGTTGTTGTTGTTGTTGTTGTTGTTGTTGTTTTATTATATTATTATTATTATTATTTATTATCATCATCATCATTCAGTGTGCTTTCAAAAGATCAACAGTTTCGGCGTGCTACTGAGGGCAGATTTTGCGTATGTCAGATCTGTCCTGAACATTTCACTACTTCATTAATATCTCTTCTTTTTTTTTTTATCAATTTGTGTGAGGGAAATTATTGATCATCTATACTTAAGTCGTAAGATTTTGCATGGTTCTATTCTGTATGGAAGCTGACCGTAGTCCGAATGTGTCATTTTCATCATAAGTCTGTTATTCATATGTACATGTGCTTATACACTTTGGGTTTCAAAAATGACTGTTAACAAATTAACAAGAAACAGCCGAGGTGTGCTGGAAGAGGCCCAGAGCAATAATGCGTGACTAGCGGCCAAACAATCACCTCCCTGATCCCGACACCACATAGTGACCAGCTCATCAAGACAAGGGGCACTGTCCATGCGCTGCATGACCCACTCGGACCCAGTCATCAGTTAACCTGGTTACAAACGGAATGGCAAGGTGGGGAGATGGCAAACCCCGGAACATAGTCACACAACGCACACCAACCAGGTCTACGCCAGCAACTGGAGCAAGAGATAAGTGGAAACCTTTCTTTGCCTTACTCCGTGTCTTCATGTCTGTATTGGGCAGCTGACCAGCCACCAACTCACATAGCAGCCAGCTCCTGTCGACAGGACAGTGGTGTGTGTGTGTGTGTGTGTGTGTGTGTTGTGTGTGTGTATGTGTGTTTGTGTGTGTGTGTGTGTTCGTTCGTTCTTTAATTTAACGTCTTTTCACTAAAGTGATATTAGACGGGGGAGGGGGGGGGAGGGGAAATTTAAAAATAAAAAAAAAAAAAAGTGAACAAAATAAAATGTAGAACGATAGTTGGACGGGTTGGATTTGGGCAGAGGGAAGACAGAGGAAAAAGACATTAGCAGGTGGGGGAACAGTAAAATGGAACGAGAACTTAACACTAACAATTAACTTCAACAATGTGAAGGGAAATTGTAACACTTAAATACAAACCGAATAAAGTTAAAGTAATGCATTAACAGAACTGTGAACTAATGATTCTGAAATTCTAACTGCAACGTTTGCTCTGATGTAATTTTCTGAAAAAGATTTTCAGAATACTTTTCTTGAGTAAACATTTTCGGTAAAAAAGAACGTAGCATTTTGCAATAGAATAAACAGTGAAACATGTGTAACTGTTCGCCGCAAATACACTTGACATTTTTACAATATTTTGTTTTCAATGCGTTTAGCTGAATACGAAAACAAACAGCAACAATCGATCTCAAATGATACATGGAAGAATACTGCAATTTTTTACATACATTTTGAACGGTAAGTTTTATCATTTGTTGTGACACAACTGTTCATCTGAATGTTCATGAAATCGAGTCCATGAGGCTGATTCGAGCAAGTTGCAAGCTTCTTTTACGGAGGTATGAACATGTAATTCTATAGCATTATCAGCATTCTGGGCGCCTTGCTTAGCTGCTCTGTCAACTACTTCGTTGCCGTGAAGACCAACATGAGAAGGCACCCAGCATAAACTGATATCTGTACCTTTGACCCTTAAACGATGTATAAGATGATTTGCCTCAGTAATTAAATCAGGTCTTGTGTCGGCATTAAAAGACCGTAAGGCATATAATACAGATTTTGAGTCAACAAAGAGAACTACTTTGAAAGACATGGGTTTAAGATTTACTAGATAATGCAATGCTTGATTAATAGCGACTAATTCCGCTGTAAAGATCGATAAGTTTGTCCCAACGAAAAATTACTTTTTTATCTTAAATTTTGGAACATAAAATGCTGCTCCAGCACATTTATTTTCTAAGACTGATCCATCGGTAAAAATATGAAGGTGGGTACGGTATTTTTCATCGATGTGTTCTCTTGCTGTGGATATCGAAATGTTGACGTTTTCAGATTCCTTAGCGTCTGTATAATCAATATCAAAAGAGGCTTGTGTGTGTGTGTGTTTGTGTGTGTGTGTGTGTGTGTGTGTGTGTGTGTGTGTGTGTGTGTGTGTGTGTGTGTGTGTGTGTGTTTGTGTGTATGTGTGTTGTTGTGTTTGCATGTGTATGTAGTATGTATGTGTGTGATGTGTAGTGTGTTGTATATTAATGTGTATGTGTGTGTATGTGTATGTGTGTATTTGTGTGTAGTGTATGTGTGTATGATGTGTGTGTTTTGTTGATGTATGTGTGTGTATGTGTGGCTTTGTTATCTAATGGTTCGAATGTATTAGTGTGTAGTGTTCGTGTTTGTTATCACTATGTTTTCCACATCACTTATATTAGTTGGATGTACACACGTTGTTTTACACATCAGACTTCATACTGCCCTGGGCTATCACACACATATATACACTTCACACACTATTCTCATCTATCAATCACACTACTACACTACACACTGTATATCTCCATCTCACATCCCACTATCATCACTGTACACACACTGTATAAGTCTCCATCATCACACTATCATACACTGTACACACACTGTATATGTCTCCATCATCACCATCACCACTATCATACACTGTACACACACTGTATATGTCTCCATCATCACCATCACCACTATCATACACTGTACACACACTGTATAGTCTCCATCATCACCATCACCACTATCATACACTGTACACACACTGTATATGTCTCCATCATCACCATCACACTATCATACACTGTACACACACTGTATATGTCTCCACATCACACTATCATACACTGTACACACACTGTATTTCATTCACCACATCTACACTGTACACACACTGTATAGTCTCCATCATCACCATCACCACTATCATACACTTTACACACACTGTATAAGTCTCCATCACACCACTATCATACACTGTACACACACTGTATATGTCTCTCATCCCATATCATAACTTACACACTGTATAAGTCTCCATATCACCATCACACTATCATACACGTACACACACTGTATAAGTCTCCATCATCACCATCACCACTATCATACACTGTACACACACTGTATATGTCTCCCATCATCAACATACCACTATCATACACTGTACACACACTGTATAAGTCTCCATCATCACCATCACCACTATCATACACTGTTACACACACTGTATAAGTCTCCATCATCACATCACCACTATCATACACTGTACACACACTGTATATAGTCTCCATCATCACCATCACCACTATCATACACTGTACACACACTGTATAAGTCTCCATCATCACCATCACCACTATCATACTAACATGTATATCACCACTACACTATATAAGTCTCCGATCATCTCACCATCACCACTATCATACACTGTACACACACTGTATATGTCTCCATCATCACCATCACCACTATCATACACTGTACACACACTGTATATAGTCTCCATCATCACCATCACCACTATCATACACTGTACACACACTGTATAAGTCTCCATCATCACCACTATCATACACTGTACCACTGTATAGTCTCCATCATCCACCACTATCATACACTGTACACACACTGTATATGTCTCCATCATCACCATCACCACTATCATACACTGTACACACACTGTATAAGTCTCCATCAATCACACTCACCACTATCTATACACTGTACACACACTGTATATGTCTCCATCACCATCACCACTATCATACACTGTAACACACTGTATAAGTCTCCATCATCACCATCACCACTATCATACACTGTACACACACTGTATAATGTCTCCATCATCACCATCACCACTATCATACACTGTACACACACTGTATAAGTCTCCATCATCACCATCACCACTATCATACACTGTACACACACTGTATATAGTCTCCTCATCATCACCACTATCATACACTGTACACACACTGTATATGTCTCCATCATCACCATCACCACTATCATACACTGTACACACACTGTATATGTCTCCATCATCACCATCACCACTATCATACACTGTACACACACTGTATAATGTCTCCATCATCACCATCACCACTATCATACACTGTACACACACTGTATAGTCTCCATCATACCATCACCACTATCATACACTGTACACACACTGTATATGTCTCCATCATCACCATCACCACTATCATACACTGTACACACACTGTATAAGTCTCCATCATCACCATCACCACTATCATACACTGTACACACACTGTATATGTCTCCATCATCACCATCACCACTATCATACACTGTACACACACTGTATAGTCTCCATCATCACCATCACCACTATCATACACTGTACACACACTGTATATGTCTCCATCATCACCATCACCACTATCATACACTGTACACACACTGTATAAGTCTCCATCATCACATCACCACTATCATACACTGTACACACA
>JAPXFY010000026.1:1502264-1504764 GCA_030674185.1 Monoplex corrugatus
ATTCTGATTCAAGTAACTGTAACTAAGCAATCACATTACTAATGTGTTTAGAAATAAGAATATCTGACTGAGACAGAAAAGTACTTCTCGTTCTCTTAACTAAATTAAAATTCAAGAAAGCAGACAAATAATGCATGTATAAACTGTTGAAAGTTTGGCAGTCCAAAGCCAAGGCCTGTGAACAGCTGCTAGACTTGCAAAGAACACTGACGCAGGTCTACACATACTTTGAGTATTCATTAGTCATTATTACCTATATCACCTACACGTATGTATGCACCATTGTTTTTGTTGTTCACACTTACTTTGTCGTAGCGCTGTCGCCGTAACCCGGCCTCATCAGCGACTGACTGTGTTACGTAAAACCTACGTGGCGGACTGCTATAATTTGTCAAAATGACTTTGAGTATTCTGCTGTTAGATACGAGAGGATGCGTGAGCTACAAGATGTTATGAATGTTCATGTAAAAAAAATTCAAAAAGCCAACTAGTGTAAGATGGCTGTCACTTGAAGATGCAGTGGAGGCTGTCCATAAGTCTTGGGAAGTTTTGGTGGCAGTATTACAAAATGAATGGGAAGAGAAAAAAATACCTGAAGCAAAGTGTCTGGAAAGGAAAGTAAATTGTTTCAACTTCCTCGCCAGGGCAGCTATGCTCCTTGATGTTTTGAAAGTGCTAGGGAAACTGTCAAAGGTATTCCAAAAAGATCATTTGATGTTACATGTATTGATGTTGATGTAATGGAAAGTATGCTCTCTAGCTCACTGACCACACTCACAATGATGAAAGAGGTAGACGGCCAGTGCCTTCAGGACACTGCACCTCTCCTTGCAGGCTTAAATCCAACAGAGTCTGCAAAGAGAGCTCTGCAGTCTCTCAAAAAGAAATACATCACTGCTGTCATCGAGCAGGTTAAGCAGAGGCTACCCCAAGATTCAATGTCTACACTGAATGACCTCAATGTAGTTCTGAACCCTGGGAAGCTGCCTACAGCAGCCCATGCTGTGACTGCCCATGGTAAAGACTCTCTTCAGCGTCTTTGCCATGTGTATGGCCATGACCGTGAGGTAGATGGCATTGTCTACCCTGCTGTTATTGACTGTGAAAGGGCCACCCGTGATTTTTTTCAGTTCAAAGGATACCTGCAAGGGAAAAAAGGGAAGCCATTTAAAGACGTATGTGAAGAGCTGAGCACAGCTGCCCTGAGGGAGGTTTACCCTGACTTCAGCATGCTGGCTGAAATTGTTCTCGTTATGCCACTCACATCTGTGCCATGCGAGAGAGGTTTCAGTCAGTAGAATAGGGTGAAGACGAGACTGAGAAACAGAATGTTAGTCACCAAGCTGGCAAGAAAGATGAAGATCAGGGGTGCCAAGGTGCTAACAGGGGACCTTGTATTCAAGGCCTCCCAAGAATTTGAGAATGCAAAGAAGAGGGTCCACCTTAATAAGTGAATTTTTCTGTCCCAAATTCTTCTTTCTTTCCAGTTTTGGACTGCCAAACTTTCAACAGTTTATACATGCTGTGCGTGCGTGCGTGCGTGCGTGCGTGCGTGCGTGTGTGTCTGCTTCAGCGCTTAGATTTGATTTTATCAAGATTTTGCGCTATATAAATATTGTAATTATGAACGCTGTTTTGACTTAGCCGATTCTGCCGGCTATTTCTGATGTGCATCTGCCGTCTGGTGAAATGATCGTTCCCAGGTATTTAAACTTATCAACCTGCCTTAAGGTTGTGCCGTTTTCTGTTATTTGCATGAGGGGATTTCATGTTTTTTACTGATCATCATGACTTCAGTCTTCCTGCTATTTAGTTCCAACCCCGTACCTTTGCTTTCTATTTCACGTATATTCACTAGGTTTTGTAGGTCCCTTTCACTTTCTGCAATTAGCACGGTGTCATCTGCGTATCGAATGTCGTTTATCATTTTTCCTCCAACCTTTAATCCAGGGTCTTCCTCTAGGTTTCTCATGATGTTTTCGCTGTAAAGTGAAAACCGATCTGGTGACAAAACACAACCCTGTCTGACTCTTCTTTTGATGTTTCGGAAAGAGCTTATATCGTTTTTTATTCTCATTGCAGCTGTTTGTTCCCAATACATGTTTCTGATTATTCGTAGATCTTTTCCATCAACATTGAGTCTTTCTATTTGGTTGATCAATTCTTCATCTCTTACCCGATCGAAAGCCTTGGTATAGTCAACAAAGCATAAATATAAATCCTTGTTCATCTCGATTGACCTCTCTATGATAGTTCTTAGGATGTATATGGTATTAATAGTTCCTTTCCCTTCCACAAATCCACACTGTTCATCTGCTATTTCTCTTTTGATTCTATTCCTTATCCTCATCATGATTATTCTTAATAGGATCTTGGTTACATGACTATCAAACTGATTATGTGATGGAGTTCGCATTCTGTAGCCCCTGTCTTCTTTGGAAGTGCAATGAAAATTGATTTTGACATATCTTTCGGGATTTTTCCAATGTCATAAATTTCA
>JAPXFY010000026.1:1509764-1514764 GCA_030674185.1 Monoplex corrugatus
ACCCACACAATAAATAGGTACCATACTGAGTATTGACCCAAAGAAATACACACCAACCCACACAATAAATAGATACCATACTGAGTATTGACCCCAAAAATCCACACCAACCCACACAATAAATAGATACCATACTGAGTATTGACCCAAAGAAATCCACACCAACCCACACAATAAATAGGTACCATACTGAGTATTGACCCAAAGAAATACACACCAACCCACACAATAAATAGATACCATACTGAGTATTGACCCCAAAAATCCACACCAACCCACACAATAAATAGATACCATACTGAGTATTGACTCAAAGAAATACACACCAACCCACACAATATATAGATACCATACTGATTATTGACCCAAAGAAATACACACCAACCCACACAATAAATAGATACCATACTGAGTATTGACCCCAAAAATCCACACCAACCCACACAATAAATAGATACCATACTGAGTATTGACCCAAAGAAATCCACACCAACCCACACAATAAATAGATACCATACTGAGTATTGACCCAAAGAAATACACACCAACCCACACAATAAATAGATACCATGCTGAGTATTGACCCAAAGAAATCCACACCAACCCACACAACAAATAGATACCATACTGAGTATTGACCCAAAGAAATCCACACCAACCCACACAATAAATAGATACCATACTGAGTATTGACCCAAAGAAATCCACACCAGCCCACACAATAAATAGATACCATACTGAGTATTGACCCAAAGAAATCCACACCAACCCACACAATAAATAGATACCATACTGATTATTGACCCAAAGAAATCCACACCAGCCCACACAATAAATAGATACCATACTGAGTACTGACCCAAAGAAATCCACACCAACCCACACAATAAATAGATACCATACTGAGTATTGACCCGAAGAAATCCACACCAACCCACACAATAAATAGATACCATACTGAGTATTGACCCAAAGAAATACACACCAACCCACACAATAAATAGATGCCATACTGAGTATTGACCCAAAGAAATCAACACTAACCCACACAATAAATAGATACTGAGTATCGACCCAAAGAAATCAACACTAACCCACACAATAAATAGATACCATACTGAGTATTGACCCAAAGAAATCCACACCAACCCACACAATAAATAGCATACTGAGTATTGACCCAAAGAAATACACACCAACCCACACAATAAATAGATACTAAGTATTGACCCATGGAAATCCACACCAACCCACACAATAAATAGATATTGAGTATTGACCCAAAGAAATCCACACCAACCCACACAATAAATAGATACCACACTGAGTATTGAATCAGCCACAGTCACTTCACTCTTTCTATACATCCAACATTGGTCCTCGCTGTTAACCTTTTCCCTCTGTCCCTCACCCCATCATCAGCTTCCTAAAGGGTTAAAGATAGAGCCAGGAGAGAGGGACATAGGTTATAATACTTGGTCATAGAATCAGACGCCAACACTTTTCCTTGTTGTTCCTCATTCAGTCAACACTCACACACAATCACAGCAAGACAAGAGATGGACAGACGGAGACATTCAACTGTTCATACTGAGAATGGAATAGTTTAAACCTCGTACACAAGAACCAGCCGGGGGTCTTTACACACAAAGACAGGATCGATCATAGCCACACGTGTGTCACGGCGTGTGGACAATGCCCACTGAGGGGAAGAACAAAATGGAGCAATACAGACTTCAGGGCTTGTACCACCGTTGACAGAACGTCAGACCGACTGACACAAGGAATCAAAGGTTGTCTTGTCTGCATGTCCTGTTGAAGTATTGACGTCCATCGATAATCTTCAAGCTGTTTTGAAGACCACTAGACGTCCTCTGTTTTAAAATTTGCTGTTGCTGCACTCTGGGGATTTTGTATGTAATATATGTGTATACACTGTGTTTCTTTTAATTCTGCTGCTGCTGCTGCTATTGCTTGTTCTTGGTCTTCTTCATTGTCCCCCATTCCTAGGGTTTCTTCTTCTGTGTCTTCTTTTTCTTCTCTTTCAGCTCCTAGTCATTATCATCTTTCCTTTTTCTTTTGCTATTTTTTATCTTGTCTTTTTCAACTTCTTTTTTTTTTCTTTTTCCTTTTATTTTTCCGCTTTACGTCATGTTCCTCCCCCTTCTGTTTCTTCTTCTTCCTCCTCCTCCTCTTCCTTCTTCTTCTTCTTCCTCTTCTTTTTCTTCCTCCTCCTGACCCTCTTCTTTGTTATTTCCTTCTTCTCCTTCTCCTTCCTCACTCTGTTTTTCTCTACCTTTAATATTTTGTATCCACCTTTATTTTTTTTCCCGTCTTTCATATCTCTGTGCCCTTGGCTCAAAAGGGACTGAACTCTCTACTATCAATACTGTAGCTGCTACTACTGTTATAACTGCTGCTGCTGCTGCTACTGTTACTATTGCTTCTGCTGCTGCTACTACTGTTATAACTGCTGCTGCTGCTGCTACTACTGTTATAACTGCTGCTGCTGCTGCTACTACTGTTATAACTGCTGCTGCTGCTGCTACTACTGTTATAACTGCTGCTGCTGCTGCTACTACTGTTATAACTGCTGCTGCTGCTGCTACTACTGTTATAACTGCTGCTGCTGCTGCTACTACTGTTTAACTGCTGCTGCTGCTGCTACTACTGTTTATAACTGCTGCTGCTGCTGCTACTACTGTTATAACTGCTGCTGCTGCTGCTACTACTGTTATAACTGCTGCTGCTGCTACTACTGTTATAACTGCTGCTGCTGCTGCTACTACTGTTATAACTGCTGCTGCTGCTGCTACTACTGTTATAACTGCTGCTGCTGCTGCTACTACTGTTATAACTGCTGCTGCTGCTGCTACTACTGTTATAACTGCTGCTGCTGCTGCTACTACTGTTATAACTGCTGCTGCTGCTGCTACTACTGTTATAACTGCTGCTGCTGCTGCTGCTGCTACTACTGTTACTATTGCTTCTGCTGCTGCTACTACTGTTACTATTGCTTCTGCTGCTGCTACTACTGTTACTATTGCTTCTGCTGCTGCTACTACTGTAACTATTGCTTCTGCTGCTGCTACTACTGTTACTATTGCTTCTGCTGCTGCTACTACTGTTACTATTGCTTCTGCTGCTGCTACTACTGTTACTATTGCTTCTGCTGCTGCTACTACTGTTACTATTGCTTCTGCTGCTGCTACTACTGTTACTATTGCTTCTGCTGCTGCTACTACTGTTACTATTGCTTCTGCTGCTGCTACTACTGTTACTATTGCTTCTGCTGCTGCTACTACTGTTACTATTGCTTCTGCTGCTGCTACTACTACTGTTATAACTGCTGCTATTGCTACAGCTGTTGCTGCTGCCACTGTTAAACTACTACTGCTGCTGCGACTATACGTACTGCTACTATTGCTATTGCTACTACTATTACTGCAGCTGATACTACTACTGTTACTACTACCGCTACCACAACTAACACTTCTCTTGTATTATAGGGTAGTTTGATTCAGTTTGAGTTGGTTGGGTGTATTTTTGTTTTTTGCTTTGGGGTTTTCTTTTTTGTTGTTGTTTGGTTAGTTGCTTGGAATCGGTTTCCAATTTCCCAACCCCCACTTCTCACTCTCGTTTTTGTTTTTCGCTTTTGTTTTGTTTTGTTTTGTTTTTGAAGATTATTTGATATCAAGCAGAGGAAGGTGGATTGTGTTTGATGTCAAGCAGAAGGAAGTGAGTTATGTCCCCTGCCCTTTGTGTCACACCTCTGTGCCCTTGTCTGCAGGCGATTCCAGTCTCTCCCGACAGCACGGACAGAAGTTTGTGGAATTTGTCCACTCTCTCCCCCCGGGGGGCCCCCACCCCCTGACTGCCCCACATCAACCTCAGGTGGAACTCTGTCCGACACAGCTCCTCCACTTCTGTTCTCACCCGACAGTTCTCCTTCCTCTCCTCGACATGGTTCTCCTCCACCTCGGCCACGTTCTCCTGCGACTCTTCAGCACTGTTCTCCTGCACGTCTGTCGTCTGTTTCTCTACCGTCACCTCTTCTAAGCTCTCCTGCGTGTCTCCGCCATTCTCCTGCATCTCTAGATCGTTCTCCTGCATCTCCGTCATAACCCCCTCCATCTCCGCAACGCTCTTCTCCAACTCTTCCACGACATTATGTCCCACAACAGCCCGACCCGGAAAGCCCCCCAAAGCGTTCTCTGTCGTTTCTAAAACGTTCTGCTTCATGTCCATGTCTGTCTCCTCCATGTCCCCTGAATTCTCCTTCGTGACATCAGGGATGTTCTCCTGCGAGTGGTCGTTGAGCATGGCCAGGACACGACGTGCAGCAGTGGCGTAGTGGTGGGCCTGGTGGGCCAGAGTGCGGGCGTTGTTCAGGTGGTTCAAGGCCACCTCCAGCTCCTGCTGGGACGACTCCCACGACTCCCAGAACGGCAGCAGCAAACGACGACGATGGTGATGCTGTTGTTGTTGTTGTTGGAGGTGAGGCTGGTTATTATGATGGGGCTGCTGATCTTGATGTTGTTGTTGTTGTTGTTGTTGTTGGGAGGGGCAGTGGTCCTCCAGGCTGCTCTGCAGGAGTCGAGCGAGAGGCGTGATGTAGGGGACGGCGGTGAGGGTGTGGTGGTTGTGATGGAGGACGGTGGGGGAGGTGGGTGTGGGACCCTGGGGGTGGAGGGTCTTGAAGAAAGGCTTGAGGCGCGTGTCGTACAGGAAGGCCATGTCTGTCTGATCCTGACGTAGGACCAACCACGTGTCTCTCAATCGCCGTATCTGTCAGGGTCACACAGACAGACAGACAATCAGATCACACAGACAGACAATCAGATACAGACAGACAATCAGATCACACAGACAGACAGACAATCAGATCACACAGACAGACAATCAGATCACACAGACAGACAGACAATCAGATCACACAGACAGACAGACAATCAGATCACACAGACAGACAGACAGACAATCAGATCACACAGACAGAC
>JAPXFY010000026.1:1532264-1537264 GCA_030674185.1 Monoplex corrugatus
TTGGTGATTGTTGTTGTTATGGTGATTGTTGTTGTTATGTATTAATGACAACCTGTTGTTATGGCCATGTCAGACAGGTACAGACAGTCCTTACTGTTTGGTGATTGTTGTTGTTATGGTGATTGTTGTTGTTATGGTGATTGTTGTTGTTATGTATTAATGACCACCTGTTGTTATGGCCATGTCAGACAGGTACACACAGTCCTCACTATAAAGGTAACAACACCTTACAACCTGTATGACGGTGTTGCAATCAACAGACCCATTGTCATTGCTGTTCAACAACAACGATATTTTCACTTCAGTCTGTCTCAAGCAGGCGGTCTGTCAAACGCTTCCCACACGTCTGTCGGGGCAGGGAAGGGCGTCATCCTCAATCCCCAGGGTCATCCCAACGGATCCAAGTTGCACAAAGACACACACACAGTCCCCCCCCCCCCCAAAAAAAAAGATGGATTCAATTCAAGTTTAGGTCAGAATGTGAGGGTGTCACGTGAAACAGTGATGGCTGTTGTACAACAATGATGGTTGTAGTATATTCACACGAAAAAAAAAAACCGGGCACGTTATCACGTAATTTCCTGGGGAACCTTGAAATATTTTATGTCATATTGCGTAATACAGGTGTTATTTTTTCTCGTGGTTTCTTACTAATCTTTGCACACAGCATAGTCAAGCTGCACCATGTTTAAAAGCTCTTGATGAGATTAAGAATCAGTGTGCAACGATAACAACATTGTATCCAACACAAACATAAAAACAACAACAACAACAACAAACGGTAACGGTAATAGTGTTTTCCAAGTTCTTGTGTACCCACTATGTTGGTGATCATATTCACACTGTACACAACAACAACAACAACAACAACAACAAACGGTAACAGTGTTTTCCAAGTTCTTGTGTACCCACTATGTTGGTGATCATATTCACACTGTACACAACAACAACAACAACAACAACAACAAACGTAACAGTGTTTTCCAAGTTCTTGTGTACCCACTATGTTGGTGATCATATTCACACTGTACACAACAACAACAACAACAACAACAACAACAACAACAACAACAACAACAACAACAACAACAACAACAACAACAACAACAACAACAACAAACGGTAACAGTGTTTTCCAAGTTCTTGTGTACCCACTATGTTGGTGATCATATTCACACTGTACACAACAACAACAACAACAACAACAACAACAACAACAACAACAACAACAACAACAACAACAACAACAACAACAACAACAACAACAACAAACGGTAACAGTGTTTTCCAAGTTCTTGTGTACCCACTATGTTGGTGATTATATTCACACTGTACACAACCTCTCAGTCCGCTGTAGTCACAGATGTACTTTATCCATGGCGTCTTTGATGTTGCCCAAAGATCAGCAACTTTTTTTCACAGTCCAACACCTGTGCTACACAAACACAAACACACTCACCGTCAGTCTACCACTGCCACAGATGTAGATCACTATAAAGTTCTACCTCGTTTTCCTACAGTCACAGATCTACACTACACAAAGACCACAGTCATTTTCCCCTCCTCACAACCACACACACACTGCAGTTAGGCGCAAACACCGATCTTTTTGCCATCATTGGAACAAGACTCCGACTCAATAATTCCACGTTTTGGAGATTTTTTTCTTTTGTCCGGGGGAGAAACTTGAGAGGCGCTCGCTTGTAAACGTCACACTTCACATGTAGCAAATGGAGAAAAGCACAGTGATCACTACATACCATTGCGTATTGCGCTATTCTCCACACTCATCTAGACCCACACCGCATACCATCTAATTAGACGGAGCATGAAGAACTCGGCTGCTTAACGAAGTGACCACATTCCATTATAGTGTTGACGAACCGCTGACATACACAGTAAGTAAAACAGACAGTACGTAAATAAACAAATGAATGAATGAATGAATGAATAAATAAATAAATAAATAGGTAAATAAACAAATAAATGAATAAATAATAAATAAATAAATAAATAAATGAATGAAATGAATAAATAAATAATAAACAATAAATAAAAATGAATGAATAAATAAATAAGTAAACAAATGATGAATAAATAACAAACAATAAACAAACAAACAAACAAACAAACTAAGCACAACGCCAGTAGGCCCCTAGCAGTCTACCCCATACTACGACCAAGCAGGATTAACCTTTTGACTCCCGCACCCTGTCCACCAGCTGTAAAAACTTTACATTTTAATTCCCTCACCCTATCACCCAGCTTCCTGCAAAAAGGGTTGTAACATGGCTGACAATGCATGAAGCTGGTGGACAGGGTGAGGAAGTCAAACGGTAAAGTTTTTGCTTTGCTAACATGGCTGACAATGCATGAAGCTGGTGGACAGGGTGAGGAAGTCAAACGGTAAAGTTTTTGCTTTGCTAACATGGCTGACAATGCATGAAGCTGGTGACAGGGTGAGGAAGTCAAACGGTAAAGTTTTTGCTTTGCTAACATGGCTGACAATGCAGGATGCTGGTGGACAGGGTGAGGAAGTCAAAGAGACACTCGAATATTCAACTGTCGTGGAAAAAAAAAAAACACACACACACACACACACACACCACAAAAGAAACATCTGCACAATGTGATCCATTTCATTCACACCAGCCACACTAAGAGACGCACAGCAGTGGCCATAGCGGACTGCCTTGTGTCAGCCAAGTGGGGTCATTGCAGTGTAAACCGTTGACAAACAGACCCACATTTCATGGGCCATACTGAGGATGCGCCCGACGTTGGACAGTACGGGATGTGGGGGGTGGGGGGAGGGGGCGAGAGAAGACAGAGGGAGGGGTCTGAGGGGGGGGGGGAGGGAGCATGGCCAAGGCAGGAGAGCTGACTACGGTGCACCTCTTACGTCATGACGAGATTTGTGAACTTCAGGCCCCCGGACTTGTATCGGAATTTTTGTTCCCCCGAGGGATTCATCACGCTCGGGCATTTCCATATGCGCGCCATCAAAAAAATCTAAAAACAAAGCCTATCTGTCGGACTCTTTGAGCCTGCGGGAGCGGGGAAGGGGAGAGAGGGGGGAAGGTATGGTTTGGTAAGGTCTTGAAATAGGGCTGAGGAGGGGGGGTCCTATGACCTTATCACTATGACCTTTGACCTTTGACACACAAAGCTGACCCCATCAGAATGGAGTACGGAGTTTGTTCAAGAAGGATTCATTTATACTCGGTCAGTTCCATACACGCTCTACCCAGACCCACCAGAAGTTACCTGGCAGAGGCCTGAGCCTTCACGTTAACATGTGGCAGACAACAAGACCTACCTAACACTGACATCACCACAAGTTGTCCCTGAGCCTTCACAAGGTGTTGACATGGGCAAACATCAGGACCTACCCAACACTGACATCACCATAAAGACTCCAGCAACAAGACGGGCAGACAGCAGGACATACCTAACACTGACATCACCACAAAGACTCCAGCAACAAGATGATCAGCCAACAGGACCTACCCAACACTGACATCACCACAAAGACTCCAGCAACAAGACAGGCAGACAAGACCTACCCAACACTGACATCACCACAAAGACTCCAGCAACAAGACAGGCAGCCAACAAGACCTACCCAACACTGACATCACCACAAAGACTCCAGCAACAAGACGGGCAGCCAACAGGACCTACCCAACACTGACATCACCACAAAGACTCCAGCAACAAGACAGGCAGCCAACAAGACCTACCCAACACTGACATCACCACAAAGACTCCAGCAACAAGACAGGCAGCCAACAGGGCCTACCCAACACTGACATCACCACAAAGACTCCAGCAACAAGATGATCAGCCAACAGGACCTACCCAACACTGACATCACCACAAAGACTCCAGCAACAAGACAGGCAGCCAACAAGACCTACCCAACACTGACATCACCACAAAGACTCCAGCAACAAGACAGGCAGCCAACAAGACCTACCCAACACTGACATCACCACAAAGACTCCAGCAACAAGACAGGCAGCCAACAAGACCTACCAACTGACATACCACAAAGACTCCATCAACAAGACAGGCAGCCAACAAGACCTACCCAACACTGACATCACCACAAAGACTCCAGCAACACAGACGGCAGCCAACAAGACCTACCCAACACTGACATCACCAGAAAGACTCCAGCAACAAGACAGGCAGCCAAAAAGACATACCCAACACTGACATCACCACAAAGACTCCAGCAACAAGACGGTCAGCCAACAGGTTTTTATGTAACTGGCCAGGATTGAACCCCAGACATCCAATCTGCAGTCAGCGGCTCTTTCCAATGAACCACTGAGCCAACATCTTGAGTTCAATCCTAGCTTTGCAATAGTAACCCTTTGACTTCCGCGCCATACCCACCAGCCGCGAGAACTTAATCCTTCGATTCCTTCACCCAGTCCACTAGGTTCCTGCAGGAAGCTGGTGGACAGGGTGAGGGAGCCAAAGGTTTACGTTGTTGCTTTGCTATCATGGTTGACAATGCAGGATGCTGGTGGACAGGTGAGGGAGCCAAAGGTTTACGTTGTTGCTTTGCTATCATGGTTGACAATGCAGGATGCTGGTGGACAGGGTAAGGGAGTCAAAGGTTAAGTTTTTGCTTTGCTATCATGGCTGACAATGCAGGATGCTGGTGGACAGGGTGAGGGAGTCAAAGGTTAAGTTTTTGCTTTCCTATCATGGTTGACAATACAGGATGCTGGTGGATAGGGTGAGGGAGTCAAAGAGTTAAAAGGCAGGACTGCTCGCTGTCCAATGTTTTCATCATTCTGGTGATGTCAGTTTAGTGTTTCGTAAGTCACTTCTTATCGCCCCCATTTTCTCCATTTCAAGATCTTGCCGGTGTATACAGGTATGCACAGGCTCAGAGAGTCTGCCGGATAATTGCTGGCAGATTTGGACGGAGCACATACGGAGTTGCCCGAATGCGATGAACGGCTGTTGAACAAACTCCAAAT
>JAPXFY010000026.1:1547264-1557264 GCA_030674185.1 Monoplex corrugatus
GCTGAGAATGCTTGACGCTGACAGAAAGTGACCTCACCAACCTGTTTTAAGGCTGAGAATGCTTGACGCTGACAGAAAGTGACCTCACCAACCTGTTTTAAGGCTGAGAATGCTTGACGCTGACAGAAAGTGACCTCACCAACCTGTTTTAAGGCTGAGAATGCTTGACGATGACAGAAAGTGACCTCACCAACCTGTTTTAAGGCTGAGAATGCTTGACGATGACAGAAAGTGACCTCACCAACCTGTTTTAAGGCTGAGAGTGCTTGACGATGACAGAAAGTGACCTCACCAACCTGTTTTAAGGCTGAGAGTGCTTGACGCTGACAGAAAGTGACCTCACCAACCTGTTTTAAGGCTGAGAATGCTTGACGCTGACAGAAAGTGACCTCACCAACCTGTTTTAAGGCTGAGAATGCTTGACGCTGACAGAAAGTGACCTCACCAACCTGTTTTAAGGCTGAGAATGCTTGACGATGACAGAAAGTGACCTCACCAACCTGTTTTTAAGGCTGAGAATGCTTGACGATGACAGAAAGTGACCTCACCAACCTGTTTAAGGCTGAGAATGCTTGACGCTGACAGAAAGTGACCTCACCAACCTGTTTTAAGGCTGAGAATGCTTGACGCTGACAGAAGTTACCTCACCAACCTGTTTAAGGCTGAAATGCTTGACGCTGACAGAAAGTGACCTCACCAACTTTTTAAGGTGAGAATGCTTGACGATGACAGAAAGTGACCTCACCAACCTGTTTTAAGGCTGAGAATGCTTGACGATGACAGAAAGTGACCTCACCAGCCTGTTTTAAGGCTGAGAATGCTTGACGATGACAGAAAGTGACCTCACCAACCTGTTTAAGGCTGAGAATGCTTGACGCTGAGACAGAAAGTGACCTCACCAACCTGTTTAAGGCTGAGAATCTTGACGCTGACAGAAAGTGACCTCACCAACCTGTTTAAAGGCTGAGAATGCTTGACGCTGACAGAAAGTGACCTCACCAACCTGTTTTAAGGCTGAAATGCTTGACGCTGGACAGAAAGTGACCTCACCAACCTGTTTTAAGGCTGAGAAACTGACGCTGACAGAAAGTGACCTCACCAACCTGTTTTCAAGGCTGAAAATGCTTGAACGATGACAGAAAGTGACCTCACCAACCTGTTTTAAGCTTAGAAATGCTGACGATGACAGAAAGTGACCTCACCAACCTGTTCTTCAAAGGCTGAGAATGCTTGACGATGACAGAAAGTGACCTCACCAACCTGTTTTAAGGCTGAGAAATGCTTGACGATGACAGAAAGTGACCTCACCAAGCGGTTAACCTTCCACACAAACAACCTGATGACAGAAACTGACCTCACCAACCTGTCAACCTTCCACACAAACAACCTGATGACAGAAAGTGACCTTACCAAGCTATCAACCTTCCACACAAACAACCTGATGACAGAAAGTGACCTCACCAACCTGTCAACCTTCCACACAAACAACCTGATGACAGAAAGTGACCTTACCAAGCTATCAACCTTCCACACAAACAACCTGATGACAGAAAGTGACCTTATCAACCTGTCAACCTTCCACACAAACAACCTGATGACAGAAAGTGACCTTACCAAGCTATCAATCTTCCACACAAACAACCTGATGACAGAAAGTGACCTTACCAAGCTATCAATCTTCCAGACAAACAACCTGATGACAGAAAGTGACCTTACCAAGCTATCAACCTTCCACACAAACAACCTGATGACAGAAAGTGACCTCACCAACCTGTCAACCTTCCACACAAACAACCTGATGACAGAAAGTGACCTTACCAAGCTATCAACCTTCCACACAAACAACCTGATGACAGAAAGTGACCTTATCAACCTGTCAACCTTCCACACAAACAACCTGATGACAGAAAGTGATCTTACCAAGCTATCAAACTTCCACACAAACAACCTGATGACAGAAAGTGACCTCACCAACCTGTCAACCTTCCACACAAACAACCTGATGACAGAAAGTGACCTCACCAAGCTATCAACCTTCCACACAAACAACCTGATGACAGAAAGTGACCTTACAACCTGTCAACCTTCACACAAACAACCTGATGACAGAAAGTGACCTTACCAAGCTATCAACCTTCCACACAAACAACCTGATGACAGAAAGTGACCTTACCAAGCTATCAACCTTCCACACAAACAACCTGATGACAGAAAGTGACCTCACCAACCTGTCAACCTTCCACACAAACAACCTGATGACAGAAAGTGACCTCACCAACCTGTCAACCTTCCACACAAACAACCTGATGACAGAAAGTGACCTTACCAAGCTATCAACCTTCCACACAAACAACTGATGACAGAAAGTGACCTCACCAACCTGTCAACCTTCCACACAAACAACCTGATGACAGAAAGTGACCTCACCAACCTGTCAACCTTCCACACAAACAACCTGATGACAGAAAGTGACCTCACCAAGCTGTCAACCTTCCACACAAACAACCTGATGACAGAAAGTGACCTCACCAAGCGGTTAACCTTCCACACAAACAACCTGATGACAGAAAGTGACCTTACCAAGCTATTAACCTTCCACACAAACAACCTCCTAAAAATCACGTGACTCTTCTGGCCTAACGCTATCTCCAGTCAACAGCTACTCGCCCAATGTGGTCAACATAGTATGGACACTATCATCATGAACAGACGGTGGAGATGAACTGGACACATCATCTGAAGACAGCAGGACAACATCACCCGGACTGCCCTTCACTGGACACCATGAAGACAGCAGGACAACATCACCTAGACTGCCCTTCACTGGACACCATGAAGACAGCAGGATAACATCACCAGGACTGCCCTTCACTGACACCATGAGACAGCAGGACAACCATCCGACTGCCTTACTGGACACCCTGAAGACAGCAGACAATCACCCGGACTGCCCTTCACTGGACACCATGAAGACAGCAGGACATCACCCGGACTGCCCTTCACTGGACACCATGAAGACAGCAGGACAACATCACCCGGACTGCTCTTCACTGGACACCATGAAGACAGCAGGACATCACCCGGACTGCCCTTCACTGGACACCATGAAGACAGCAGGACAACATCACCCGGACTGCCCTTCACTGGACACCATGAAGACAGCAGGACAACATCACCCGGACTGTCCTTCACTGGACACCAGAAGGAAGACAGCAGGAAACATCACCGGACTGCCCTTCACTGGACACCAGAAGGAAGACAGCAGGACAACATCACCAGGACTGCCCTTCACTGGACACCAGAAGGAAAGACAGCAGGACAACATCACCCGGACTGCCCTTCACTGGACACCAGAAGGAGCAGCGCACGGAGCAACATCACCGGACTGCCCTTCACTGGACACCAGAAGAAGCAGGACAAGAGGGACATGAAGAAGCAGGACAACATCACCGGACTGCCTTCACTGGACACCAGAAGAAAGGACAGCATGGACAACATCACCAGGACTGCCCTTCACTGGACACCATGAAGACACGGAGGCACAACATCACCGGACTGCCTTCACTGGACACAGAGACAGCAGGAACACGGACTGCCTTCACTGGACACCAGAAGGAAGACAGCAGGACAACATCACCCGGACTGCCCTTCACTGGACACCAAGGAAGACAGCAGGACAACATCACCCGGACTGCCCTTCACTGGACACCAGAAGGAAGACAGCAGCTAGTACGGACCAGAGGAGAGACGACAGAGAGGAGACATGAAACCTGGTGACTAACAACAGAAGGAGACCTTACAGCCCTGAAACACACCTGGGCTACTGTACACAGGCTGCCATTTTACACTTGTAGAAGAGATGAGTGGTACTAAAGACCAGGTAGATTGTAACTAATAACAATAATTGCGCTGAAGAAGTCGGCCGGATCGCCGATGAAAGCTACGCAGTAAGTAGCTTTTTTGTCACTGAGAGACAGGTTCAGCCATGTAGCCATTAAACAATAATAATGATAATTATATAAAAATGATAATAATGATAATAAAAAATAAATAATAATAAGTCCATTTTTTAATCCAAAAATATTTGTAAAGTTGTTTTTTATCTGGGGCAGTAGACGTGCGTGAGTGCGTGTAAGAGTATGTGTGTTTGTGTGCGTGCGCGTGTGTAGTGTGAGTGTGTGTATGTTTATGTGAGAGAGAGAGAGACAGACAGACAGACAGATAGACAGACAGACAGAGAGACAGAGAGAGAGAGAGAGTGTGTGTGTGTGTGTGTGTGTGTGTGTGTGTGTGTGTGTGTGTGTGTGTGCGCGCGCGCGCGCGCGCGCGCGTATTTTGTATTTGTATATATGTGTGTGTATGCGTATGTAGATGCGTGCGTGTATGCATGTGCGCGCGTGCGTGTGTGTGTGAGTATGTGTGAGTGTGTTGCATGCGAGCGTGCTTAAATGTCATGTTTAAATTTGGCTTTCATCGTAAAGTATACATTTCATTCCTATTACCAGAATATTAGGATTGCTCTAAAACTGTATAAATATACTATTTCACTGTAAAGATGAGTTTTATGTGTTTAATAAGATTTGTTTGTATCGTGTTTATGCGTCTGTCAGAATTATCTCTCGTTGAGATAATCAAGACGTCATTATCCTTATCTTTATCCCTAGACAGAAAGTCTCACACATTACAGTTGTGCGGGGCACACAGCACAGTCAGGATCGGCAATACTAAACAAACAAAATGAAGACTGCCTCACACACTGAAACACTCACAGGGATCCTCACACACTGAAACACTCACAGGGAGCCTCACACACTGAAACACTCACAGGGAGCCTCACACACTGAAACACTCACAGGGATCCTCATACACTGAAACACTCACAGGAATCCTCACACACTGAAACACTCACAGGGAGCCTCACACACTGAAACACTCACAGGAATCCTCACACACTGAAACATTCACAGGGAGCCTCACACACTGAAACACTCACAGGGATCCTCACACACTGAAACACTCACAGGGATCCTCACACACTGAAACACTCACAGGGAGCCTCACACACTGAAACACTCACAGGGATCCTCACACACTGAAACACTCACAGGGATCCTCACACACTGAAACACTCACAGGGATCCTCACACACTGAAACACTCACAGGAATCCTCACACACTGAAACACTCACAGGGATCCTCACACACTGAAACACTCACAGGTATCCTCACACACTGAAACATTCACAGGAATCCTCACACACTGAAACACTCACAGGGATCCTCACACACTGAAACAATCACAGGGATCCTCACACACTGAAACACTCACAGGGATCCTCACACACTGAAACACTCACAGGGAGCCTCACACACTGAAACACTCACAGGGATCCTCACACACTGAAACACTCACAGGGATCCTCACACACTGAAACACTCACAGGGATCCTCACACACTGAAACACTCACAGGGATCCTCACACACTGAAACACTCACAGGGATCCTCACACACTGAAACACTCACAGGGATCCTCACACACTGAAACACTCACAGGGATCCTCACACTGAAACACTCACAGGGATCCTCACACACTGAAACACTCACAGGGATCCTCACACACTGAAACACTCACAGGGATCCTCATACACTGAAACACTCACAGGAATCCTCACACACTGAAACACTCACAGGGATCCTCACACACTGAAACACTCACAGGAATCCTCACACACTGAAACACTCACAGGGATCCTCACAAACTGAAACACTCACAGGGAGCCTCACACACTGAAACACTCACAGGGATCCTCACACACTGAAACATTCACAGGGATCCTCACACACTGAAACACTCACAGGAATCCTCACACACTGAAACACTCACAGGGATCCTCACACACTGAAACACTCACAGGGATCCTCACACACTGAAACACTCACAGGGATCCTCACACACTGAAACACTCACAGGGATCCTCACACACTGAAACACTCACAGGGATCCTCACACACTGAAACACTCACAGGGATCCTCACACACTGAAACACTCACAGGGATCCTCAAACACTGAAACACTCATAGGGATCCTCACACACTGAAACACTCACAGGGATCCTCACACACTGAAACACTCACAGGGATCCTCACACACTGAAACACTCACAGGGATCCTCACACACTGAAACACTCACAGGAATCCTCACACACTGAAACACTCACAGGAATCCTCACACACTGAAACACTCACAGGGATCCTCACACACTGAAACACTCACAGGAATCCTCACACACTGAAACACTCACAGGAATCCTCACAATGAAAAAGATCACCAAACATCTACCCATTTCAACAACAGACAGTTTCACACGCGAACGTTTCATTTGATTCCAACAACTGGCAGACGGTTTCACACACAGAATTTCAAGGAAACATCTACAGAATCGCGACGATAACCTCCACATGAAAATTAGGTCTCACAGAAGAAAAAAATGGTTTAGACACCGTACGAAGTCCTGACCATGAAAATAAAAACATGTAAAATTGGGCCCCAAAACAAAACAAAAACAACAACAACAAAAACAAACAAAACAAAACAACAAAAACAACAATAGAAAAAGTTTAGAAACGTAAACAATGATTCACAGACGCACAGACCACAATGTGATTTTTAGGCACTCTTAAAGAATCATGATGGAAATGATAAATGACAGTTTCGGAAAAGTTAAGAAGATAGCTAAAACTCACAGTCTCACACATTTAAAATCAGTCAAACTCTCCTGAAACTGTTGGTGATGAAAACACGAACTGTGTTGAGAAAGGTCATGAAAAATACCTCATAATTCAAAATCTCACACACTCAAAATCGGTCAAACACTCCTGAGAATCTGGGGTAATGATGAAAACACATAATGAAGTGTTCAAAAAGTTCATGGAAAAACGTAATAATTCACAATCTCACACACTCAGAATTGGTCAAACACTCCACAGAATGCTGACGATAAGCACCACAGGAAAGTTCAGACCTCAAACAACAGATGAGTTGTAAACACACGACAACACTTTTGTCTGCAATAAAAAAAAAAAATTTAAAAACAAGACATCAGATGGCAGACATGTACCACACATAGTATGTCGCCTCCTAACTTGTCACTTGCACAGTGTAGTAATTAACAGACAACAAGACCAAGAGTGCTTCCCCTACAACCCCCCTCCGCCCCACTCCCCATTCCCCCTCCCCTCTCCCCCCCCCCTCCCCCAGAGGTGCAGCCAACAGCGCCAGCTGTCACCCCCAGCCGGCAGACGACATGGCCAAGTGACAGGTGACCTACAAAGTAATTGCTAGTTAGCCATGGATGATCGACACACAACACACACTGACATGCTGACGTTTCTGTTCTTTCACTGCCTCACCCTATCCACCAGCTGTGCATTAACCCTTTGACTCCCTCACCTGTACACCAGCTGTAGGCATTAACCCTTTGACTTCCCTCACCCTGTACACCAGCTGTAGGCATTAACCTTTGACTCCTCACCCTGTACACCAGCTGTGCATTAACCCTTTACTCCATCACCCTTACACCAGCTGTAGGCATTAACACTTTCACTGCCTCACCCTATACACCAGCTGTCTGCATTAACCCTTTCACTTCCTCACCCTATCCACCAGCTGTCGGCATTAACCCTTTCTTCCTCACCTATCCACCAGCTGTCTGCATTAACCCTTTCACTCCCTCATCCTATCCACCAGCTATTAGCATTAACACTTTTGCTTCCTCATCCTATCCACCAGCTGTCTGTATTAACTCTTTTACTCCCTCATCCTATCCACCAGCTTCCTGCATTAACACTTTCAAATCCTCACCCTATCCACCAGCTGTCTGTATTAACTCTTTTACTCCCTCATCCCTACCACCAGATTCTGCATTAACACTTTCATCCTCACCCTGTCCACCAGCTTCTGCATTAACCCTTTCACTCCCTCACCCTACCACCAGCTGTCTGTATTAACCCTTTTACTTCTCACCCTATCCACCAGCTGTCTGTATTAACCCTTTTGCTCCCTCACCCTATACACCAGCTGCCTGTATTAACCCTTTCACTTCCCTCACCCTATACACCAGCTGTCTACATTAACCCTTTCACTCCCTCACCCTATACACCAGCTGTCTACATTAACCCTTTGACTCCCTCACCCTATCAACCAGCTTCTCATTAACCCTTTGACTCCCTTACCCTATACACCAGCTGTAGGCATTAACCCTTTGACTCCCTCACCTATCCACCAGCTTCCTGCATTAACACTTTGACTCCCTCACCCTATACACAGCTGTAGGCATTAACCCTTCACTACCTCACCTATCCACCAGCTGTAGGAATTAACCCTTTCACTGCCTCACCCTATCCACCAGCTGTAGGCATTAACCCTTTCACTGCCTCACCCTATACACCAGCTGTAGGCATTAACCCTTTCACTCCCTCACCCTGTCCACCAGCTGTAGGCATTAACCCTTTCACTCCCTAACCCTATACACCAGCTGTATGCATTAACCCTTTCACTGCCTCACCCTATACACCAGCTGTTGCATCAACCCTTTGACTCCCTCACCCTGTACACCAGCTGTCTGCATTAACCCTTTTGCTCCCTCACCCTATACACCAGCTGTAGGCATTAACCCTTTCACTCCCTCACCCTATACACCAGCTGTCTAGTTTACCCTTTGACTTCCTCACCCTTCCACCAGCTGTGGCTTAACCCTTTCATTCCCTCACCCTATCCACCAGCTGTTAGCATTAACCCTTTCACTCCCTCACCCTATCCACCAGCTGTTGGCATTAACCCTTTCACTCCCTCACCCTGTCCACCAGCTGTAGGCATTAACCCTTTTCACTCCCTAACCCTATCACCAGCTGTAGGCATTAAACCCTTTCACTCCTCACCCTATCACCAGCTGTCTGCATAACCCTTTGACTCCCTCACCCTGTCACCAGCTGTCTGCATTAACCTTTTCTCCCTCACCCTATCACCAGCTCTGCATTAACCCTTTCACTCCCTCACCCTGTCCACCAGCTGTCCTATTAGCCTTTGCACTTTCCCCCACCCTATCCACCAGCTTCCTTTAACTCTTTCATTCCCTCACCCTATCCACCAGCTTAGCTTTAACCCTTTCATCCCTCACCCTATCCACCAGCTGTCTGAATTAACCCTTTCACTCCCTCACCCTATCCACCAGCTGTCTGCATTAACCCTTTCACTGCCTCACCCTATCCACCAGTCTGTCTGCATTAACTCCTTTCACTCCCTCACCCTATCCACCAGCTTCTTATTAACACTTTCATCCTCACCCTAGTCCACCAGCTATAGGCATTAAACCTTTACTCCCTCACCTATGACGCAGCTTATGGTAATTAACGCTTTCACTCTACCTAGGTCACAGCTGTGACATTAACTTTGATCCATCGACTGTCCAAAGTGTATGTAACAACATTTTCACTCCTCTCCCTATCCACCAGTTTGATATTTCTCCCACCCTGTCCAAGCAAGCTTGTTAAAATTTTAGCAAACATTTATCTCCCTCACCCTATCCACCAGCTTCCTGCATTAACCCTTTCACTGCCTCACCCTATCCACCAGCTTCCTGCATTAACCCTTTCACTGCCTCACCCTATCCACCAGCTGTCTGTATTAACTCTTTCACTCCCTCACCCTATCCACCAGCTTCCTGCATTAACACTTTCACTCCCTCACCCTATCCACCAGTTTCCTGCATAAACTCTTTCACTCCCTCACCCTATTGACCAGTTTCCTGCATAAACTCTTTCACTCCCTCACCCTATCCACCAGTTTCCTGCATAAACTCTTTCACTCCCTCACCCTATTGACCAGCAGCTTTTTTATATTGGATAAGGTGAGAGAGTAAAGGATTAAAAAAGTTGACGGATAGAGTGAGGGACTTAAAGGGTTAAGGAAGCTGGTGAACAGGGTTAGATAGTGAAAA
>JAPXFY010000026.1:1562264-1572264 GCA_030674185.1 Monoplex corrugatus
ACACACAACACACACACAATCACACACACACACACACAAAACACCACACACACACACACACACACACAAAACACACAACACACACCACACACACACACACAACACACACAACACACACACACACACACACAACACACACACAACACACAAACACCACACACAACAACACACACCACACACAAACACACAAACACACACACAACACACACACAACACACACACACACACACCAAACACACACACAACAACACACACCACAACACACAAACACACACAAACACACACAAACACCACACACACACACACCACACACCACACACACACACACACAACACACACAAACACACACACACACACACAACACAAACACACACACACACAAACACACACAACACACAACACACACAAACACACACACACACACACACACAACACACACCACACAACACACACACAAACACACACAACACAACACACACAACACACACACACACACACACACCACACACACACACACACACACACACACACACACACACACACACACACACACACACACACACACACACACACACACACACACACACACGTGGTTAATCAGGCGACATAGGATGTAACAGCCAGATATTGAAGAAGACAGACAGACAGACAGACAGACAGACAGACAAACAATGCAGACCCAAACCGTATATCAAACTACCCAAATAACCCCAGCACTGTTGAAACCGCATATGGATCACCCCGAGCCCATTCCAGTAAATCCAAACTGAAACAAAGAATGTGACCAGTCATCTGGTGTAGTGGTCAGCGCAACGGACGAAAAGACCGGGAGGTTTGGGTTCAAGTCCCCATCAGTCAGGCCGAACCATTGTGGGATTTTTGGGGCTAAACGTTCCTACCTGAGATGAGCGCGCTATGGGCTATTGGGGCTATACCCGGTTCCTACCAGAGCTGAGCGTGCTATGGGCTATTTGGGGCTATAACTGGCTTCTACCTGAGCTGAGCGTGCTATGGCTGTTTGGGCTATAACTGGCTCCTACCTGAGATGAGCGCGCTATGGGCTGTTTGGGGCTTAACTGGCTCCTACCCTGAGATGAGCGTGCTATGGGCTGTTTGGGGCTATAACTGGCTCCTACCTGAGATGAGCGCGCTATGGCTGTTTGGGGCCTAACTGGCTCCTACCTTGAGCTGAACGCGCTATGGGCTGTTTGGGGCTATAACTGGCTCCTACCCTGAGCTCAGCGTGCTATGGGCTGTTTGGGGCTATAACTGGCTCCTACCTGAGCTCAGCGTGCTATGGCTATTTGGGCTATAACTGGCTCCTACCCTGAGCTCAGCGGGCTATGGGCTCTTTGGGAAGGCAAGGACCACACGCTCAAGTCTCATCCACTTCACACAACTCGTCACCGAGGATGTAGCGTTAGTCTCCTGACTAGCACCGCAGGTGTCTGCATCTTTCGGGCCTGGTTGACGACAGGATATGTTTTGAGGGTGAGTGTAAAGTACAGTTCTAGCATGCAGTCTCAATCGAAAATAGAACTCCATAGCATCATGATTATGTTTTGTGTCGTCATCATCATCGTCACAATCATCATGATTATCATCTGTGTCATCATCCATCATCGTCACAAGCATCATGATTCGAACCCACAACCCACACCTCTCACCCATCGTCCAATCAATGATTTAGTCATCTGATGTAAGTGGCGTCATCCATCATCGTCACAATCATCATGATTATCATCTTGTCATACATCATCACGTCACAAGATCATGATTCGAACACAACCCTCAACCCTCTCAAGCAAGTGTTTGGCCCCAATCTGACAGTGTAAGTGGCCGGCGAGTCCCAAGTCAAGACTCCAATAGACATAATTGTTAAAGTACACCACTTATAACATTCAAAACACTGAATTCCCAATGACTCTTGTAACAACGTCTTCAAAACAACACGGGTAACAACATCACTGCTGAAGTGTCATATGGGCACCGTGTGTGGTAAGTAAAGTACCCCATCAATGGACAGTATACACCACAATAACCAACAGACACTGTACATACAGGTGTGGTAGGTAAAGTACCCCATCAATGGACAGTATACACCACAATACACCAGACACTGTACATACAGGTTGTGTAGGTAAAGTACCCATCAATGGACAGTATACACCACAATACACCAGACACTGTACATACAGGTGTGGTAGGTAAAATACAACATCAATGGACAGTATACACCACAATACACCAGACACTGTACATATACATACAGGTGTGGTAGGTAAAATACCCATCAATGGACAGTATACACCACAATACACCAGACACTGTACATACAGGTGTGGTAGGTAAAGAACCCCATCAATGGACAGTATACAACACAATACACAACTATTACATGTACATACAGGTGTGGTAGGTAAAGTAACCCATCAATGGACAGTATACACCACAATACACCAGACACTGTACATTACATACAGGTGTGGTAGGTAAAATACCCCATCAATGGACAGTATACAACACAATACACCAAACACTCTACATACAGGTATGGTAGGTAAAGTACCACATCAATGGACAGTATACACCACAATACACCAGGCACTGTACATACAGGTGTGGTAGGTAAAATACCCCATCAATGGACAGTATACAACACAATACACCAGGCACTGTACATACAGGTGTGGTAGGTAAATACCCCATCAATGGACAGTATACAACACAATACACCAGCACTGTACATACAGGTGTGGTAGGTAAATACAACATCAATGGACAGTATACACCACAATACACAGACACTGTACATACAGGTGTGGTAGGTAAAATACCCCATCAATGGACAGTATACACACACACAATACACTGTAGATGTACATATAGGTGTGGTAGCTAAAGTACACATCAATGGACAGTATACACCACAATACACCAGACACTGTACATACAGGTGTGGTAGGTAAAGTACAACATCAATGGACAGTATACACCACAATACACCAGACACTGTACATACAGGTGTGGTAGGTAAAGTACAACATCAATGGACAGTATACACCACAGTACACCAGACACTGTACATACAGGTGTGGTAGGTAAAGTACAACATCAATGGACAGTATACATCACAATACACCAGACACTGTACATGTACACACAGGTGTGGTAGGTAAAGTACAACATCAATGGACAGTAACACCCACAATACACCAGACACTGTACATGTACACACAGGTGTGGTAGGTAAAGTACCAACATCAATGGACAGTATACATCACAATACACCAGACACTGTACATGTACACACAGGTGTGGTAGGTAAAGTACAACATCAATGGACAGTATACAACACAATACACCAGACACTGTACATGTACACACAGGTATGGTAGCTAAAGTACACCATCAATGGACAGTACACACACAATACACCAACACTGTACATACAGGTGTGGTAGGTAAAATACCACATCAATGGACAGTATACAACACAATACACTATACACTGTACATACAGGTGTGGTAGGTAAAATACCACATCAATGGACAATCTACAACACAATACACTAAACGCTATAGGTGTATGTTGTGGTGACAGGTGTGTTTGACAGCCACACAATAGGTACAACAACAGGTGGGCCACAGGTGAGACAGTGGATAGGTGTGGGGGATGAATGGCCAGGTTATTCATCAGTCAGCGGGTTTTCCTGATCAATAGCGCCACACGCCGCCAGCACGCGCGTCTATACACACACGCACGTGCGCACTTACACACTGGTACCTATATGTCATATACGTTCATTTGTAGCAATTTGGATTGTTCTTTATCGGGTAATGATATCAGAGACATCCTTTCCCTCAAACATAAAGACTTTACGTAAATTATTTTGTTAACTATCTACTGTTGGTTTAGTGTTATTAACTATCATTTGATTTTGTTATAAATTCTCTCTCTCTCTCTCTCTCTCTCTCTCTCTCTCTCTCTCTCTCTCTCTCTCTCTCTCTCTCGTGTGTGGTGGTGTGTGTGTGTGTGTGGTGTGTGTGTGTGTGTGTGTGTGTGTGTGTGTGTGTTGTGTGTGTGTGTGTGTGTGTGTGTGTGTGTGTGTGTGTGTGTGTGTGTGTGTGTGTGTGTGTGTGTGTGTGTGTCCCTCCCCCAACTGCACAATTCGCTAGTTCTCTAACCAAAGTTGGGTCGATCAAACATGTTCACAAGGGCACATAGCGACAATGACACCGTCAATACCAACACTGACAGTTAATTGCTAACAGTCAGCTTTGTATTGTTATTGTTGTTTAAAGCCCAGCCACTGTGTAGAGCCATATCAGGGCTATAACCGCGTCAAAACATACAAAACTTCAACAGGAAAAGAGAAAAGAAAAGAAAGTTAAGCACACAATCAATGCATTCGCGCACATAATCTAAGGACATGCCCCTGGCGTTGACAACTCATTCTAGTTTATCGCACAGGGGATTTAAAAAACACACCTGACCACAAATTTAAGCATACCTAAGGACACTAAAACATAAAAAACGGGCATAAAGTACCTAAAATGGCTTCCGCATATCTCACCTCCCTAGAGTCAAAAATGCATGTACCCAATTATCAATCCTAAGAAAAAGTAAGTAAGACTTTATCGAACACATACAGGTGAATGGACCAGCAAGGCAGAAAACGATAGGAAGAAATGACAGAAAGCAAAGAACAAGGCAGAAACAAAGAAAGTGACAGAAAAGAGGAAATTTCTAGCACAGAATGTCCAGAAGGTGGGGATACTATTTATACTGAAAGAGCCCCGGCATCCCCACATGGGAGCAAACTGGTCGTTGCTATTTATAAACCCGTTTAAAAATACCAGTATAAAACATATTGATACATCAATAAAAAAACCAGGAGTGTGGCGGGGACAAACAAAGACAGAAGAAACACACAGAAACAGACAGACAAAGACAGACAAGCAGACACAGACAGACAGACAGACAGACAAGACAGCAACAGACAGACAGACAGACAAAAACACATAGAAACAAACAGAACTATACAAAGACAGACAGGCCAGCCAGCCAAAAACTTGCAGAAACTGACAGAAATACACACAGACACAGCAGATACACAGACAGACAGACAGACACAGACAGACAGACAGACAGACAGAAACTGACAGATAGACAGAAACAAACAGAAATATACACAGATTCAGGCAGGCAGACAGACAGACAGACACAGACAGACAGACAGACAGAAACGACAGATACACACAGACAGACAGAAACTGACAGATACACAGACACAGAGAGACAGACACAGACAGACAGACAGAAACTGACAGACAGACAGACAGACAGATGCACAGACAGACAGACAGACAGACAGATGCACAGACAGACAGACAGACAGATGCACAGACAGACTGACAGACAGACAGAAACTGACACAGACAGAAATATACACAGACACAGGCAAATACACAGACACAGACAGACAGACAGACAGACAGACAGAAACATGACATATAGAAATAAACAGAAACAGACAGAAATATACACAGACACAGACACAGACAGACAGACAGACAGACAGACGGAAACTGACAGACAGAAACAGACAGAAATACACACAGACACAGGCAGATACACAGACACAGACAGACAAGCCAGACACAGACAGACAGACAGACACACATAAACTGACAGATAGACAGAAACATATGATCGAATAAAAACACGAAAACACCATTTTTTTAGCTTTCGTAGCTTTCGTAGCTTTCGGAGCTCTGATGCTCCTCTTCACACAGGCAGACAGACAGAAATACAAAAGACACAGGCAGATATACAGACATAGACAGACAAGCCAAACACAGACAGAAATAATTATAACAGACACAGACAGACAGAAATTCAACAGACGCATACAGATATACAGGCACAGACAGACAAGCCAGACACAGACAGACAGAAATACAACAGACACAGACAGACAGACAGACAGAAATATAACAGACACAGACAGATATACAGACATAGACAGACAAGCCAGACACAGACAGACAGACAGAAATACAACAGACACAGACAGACAGACAGACAGAAATATAACAGACACAGACAGACAGACAGAAATACAACAGACACAGGCAGATATACAGACATAGACAGACAAGCCAGACACAGACAGACACAAACATCCACAGACGATGTTGAGAAGCGAAACGAGGAAAAAATTGGCAGCTCATATCTTCTGAGTTTTGACGATTCCCTCCCTTCTTTGTGCAATATGTGTATGTGAAGCATATGCGTGCGTGCGTGCGTGTGTGCGTGTGTATGTGTGTGTGTGTGTATGTATGTGTGAAGCGTGTGCGTGCGTGCGTGCGTGCGTGTGTGTGAAGCGCGTGCGTGTGTGCGTGGGCGTGTGTGCCCGAGTGTATGTGTGTATGAGGGAGTTGGTCGGGGAAGGTGTGCATTTAATACATGTACCCACTTATCGACCCAATGAAAAAGTAAGAAAGACTTTATCGAACACACACAGGTGAATGGACCAGCAAGGCAGGAAATGACAGAAAGAAACGACAGAAGCAAAGGAGGAAGAAAGAAACAAAGAGAATGACAGAAAAGAGGAAATTTCTAGCACAGAATGTCCAGAAGGTGGGGATACTGTTCATACTGAAAGAGCCCCCGGCATCCCCAAGGGAGATAAAAGCGGGGATAAATGGGGGCTATGAAACACACAGAGTGATGTTAACAGTCAGGTGGGGACAGCTAACGGGCCAGGTTTTAATGGTGTGGGCTGGGTCTTTAAACTGGAGATATACAATCTGGAGAGCATGACTGTATTGAAAGAAGCCATTATCAGCCCTCCAGATCAAACAACGTGCAGAAGGGAGAGGTTATGTTACTCCACCCACCGTCACCTTGGCCCACAGACAGTGTGGACAAATACAGACAGCACACTACCATCTTAAAGACGTGTGGACAAATACAGACAGCACACTACCATCTTAACACAGTGTGGACAAATACAGACAGCACACTACCATCTTAAACAGACAGGGTGGACAAATACAGACAGCACACTACCATCTTAACACAGACAGGTGGACAAATACAGACAGCACACTACCATCTTAACACAGACAGTGTGGACAAATACAGACAGCACACTACCATCTTAACACAGAAGGGTGGACAAATACAGACAGCACACTACCATCTTAAGACAGGGTGGACAAATACAGACAGCACACTACCATCTTAACAGACAGTGTGGACAAATACAGACAGCACACTACCATCTTAAACAGACAGGTGGACAAATACAGACAGCACACTACCATCTTAACACAGACAGTGTGGACAAATACAGACAGCCACACTACCATCTTAACACAGACAGGGTGGACAAATACAGACACCACACTACCATCTTAACACAGACAGGGTGGACAAATACAGACACACACTACCATCTTAACACAGACAGTGTGGACAAATACAGACAGCACACTACCATCTTAACACAGACAGTGTGGACAAATACAGACACCACACTACCATCTTAACACAGAAGGTGGACAAATACAGACACCACACTACCATCTTAACACAGATAGGGTGGACAAATACAGACACCACACTACCATCTTAACACAGACAGGGTGGACAAATGCAGACACCACACTATCATCTTAAGACAGTGTGGACAAATACAGACAGCACACTACCATCTTAACACAGATAGGGTGGACAAATACAGACAGCACACTACCATCTTAACACAGATAGTGTGGACAAATACAGACAGCACACTACCATCTTAACACAGATAGGGTGGACAAATACAGACAGCACACTACCATCTTAACACAGACAGGGTGGACAAATACAGACAGCACACTACCATCTTAACACAGACAGGGTGGACAAATACAGACGCACATCCATCTTAACAAGACAGGGTGGACAAATCAGACAGCACACTATCATCTTAAATCAACACTTCAACCCTCCACCCCCCGTGTACCACACCCAACATCCACCTCCCCCCCCCCCACTCACCCACACGCACAATCCGTTCTGTCTGTGACGCGGTGTGACTCCTGTGTTATAAATATCAACGTTTGAAAGACGTCGTCATGGAGACGAGGAGCCACATCGTCTGACGTGGATCAAACGTCGAATTCACGAGTCTCTGATGTGGGTCAGAAACTGGAGCTTGCTACACTAAAACTGGTCTGTCTTAACCCTTTGACTCCCGCACCCTATCCACCAGCTGTAAAAACTTAACCCTTTGATTCCCGCACCCTATCCACCAGCTGTAAAAACTTAACCCTTTCAATCCCTTACCCTATCCGCCAGCTGTAAAAACTTAACCCTTTGATTCCCTCACCCTATCCGCCAGCTGTAAAAACTTAACCCTTTGATTCCCTCACCCTATCCGCCAGTTTCCTGGAACTAAAAAAAACTTACCCTTTGACTCCCTTACCCTATCCACCAGCTGTAAAAACTTAACCCTTTGATTCCCTCACCCTATCCATCCTGCTGCTAAAAAACTTACCCTTTGATTCCCTCACCCTATCCACCAGCTGTAAAAACTTAACCCTTTGATTCCTCCCCTATCCACAGCTCTAAAATAACCCTTTGATTCCTCACCTATCCACCAGCTGTAAAAACTTAACCCTTTGACTCCCTCACCCTATCCATCAGCTGTAAAAACTTAACCCTTTGACTCCCTCACCCTATCCATCACTGTAAAACTAACCCTTTGACTCCCTTACCTATCCACCAGCTGTAAAAACTTAACCCTTTGATTCCCTCACCCTATCCATCAGCTGTAAAAACTTAACCCTTTGACTCCCTCATCCTATCCACCAGCTTCCTGCAACTACAAAAGCTTATCCTTTAACTCCCTCACCCTATCCACCAGCTTCTTGGATAGGGTGAGGGCGTCACAGGGTTAAGTTTTTGCTTTTGCTAGCATTGTTGATAATGCTGGATGCAGGTGGACAAGGGTGCGGGAGTCAAAGGGTTAACAACCAGAAACACACACAAACAGAATGAAGACCCGTATATATACAACATCATCATCATCATCATCATCAAAGGGTTAAGTTTTTACAGCTGGTGGATAGGGTGAGGGAATCTGATTATTCTTAATAGGATTTTTGTTACATGACTCATCAAGCTGATTGTACAATGGAGTTCGCATTCTATAACCCTGTTTTCGTTGGAAGTGCAATGAAAATTGATTTTGACATATCTTTAGGAGAGATTTTTCCGGTGTCATAAATTTCGTGTAGGAGGACTGTTATTTTTTTCATTACCAAATTTATCTAGAGCCTTAATCGTTTTTGTAGTAATATTATCTGGTCCTGGGGTTTTTCCGGTTTCATGTTTTTCAACGCTGCTCTAACTTCATCTTTCATTAGTGGTGGTCCTTCTTATGATGTGTTCTTCCTTTCTGTCATCGTCAAAAAGGTTTTTCATTACTCTCTCCATCTATTGAATATTTTGTCTTTTTCCATGACAGCTATACCATCTTTAGATTTTAGTAACCAGTTGATGTGCATGTCTTTTTCCTGCGGGCAATTTCTTCAGAGTTGTAACTAGGACACGAAGAAGTGGTACGCATCACGTGTGTTTCCCAATGTCAACACAGGCTGAGGCAACACGGACAAGAATTGTTCTCGCCATCAATATTGCTGTCGCTCCACACATGAAACGTATCAGCAAAAGCTTGAGTCAATGTGAAATCCGGGTCAGGAAGGGGTTTGTTTGGACAGGTTGCTATCAACACTTTGTTGGCATCATCGTCGTCATTATCATTATTATCATTATCGTCAACGTCGTCATCGTCATCGTTATCGTCATTTAGTATTATCATTATCATTATTATTATTATATTTTTTTCATAATAACAACAACAACAATAATAAAATCATCATCATCATCATCATCATCATCATTATTATTATATATTATTATTACTATTATTAATATTAT
>JAPXFY010000026.1:1577264-1584764 GCA_030674185.1 Monoplex corrugatus
GGGGAAAGGTAACAGGTGTGTACATGTGTTACCTGGGAGATGGGGAAAGGTAACAGGTGTGTACATGTGTTACCTGGGAGATGGGGAAAGCTTCCATCCTTACCTACTAGATAGGTTGGAACCCTGAATCTTCCGACTGGTCAACTAGTGTCTTATTCACCGAACCAACGAGCCTGTGGAAACTCAGTGAGTCAGTGGTGTGCGGCAGACTGATGCACTTATGGCACATCACGACCATCAACATCGTTACTATCGCAGTTGTCAACAAGCCTGCATTGCCATATTCCTCCTTCTCTCTCTCTCTCTCTCTCTCTCTCTCTCTCTCTCCTCTCTCTCTCTCTCTCTCTCTCTCTCTCGTCAGTCTGTCTCTGTCTCTCTGTATCTCTTTCTGTCTATGTATATCAATCTCTGTATTTCGCTTCCCCTGTCTCTGTTTCTCTGTGTGTCTGTTTCTCTCTTTCTCTGATCTCTGTCTCTCTGTTTCTGTCTCGGTCTGTCTCTGTCTATCTCCCTCTCTCTGTCTCTTCCCTTCTCCCTCTCACTACACGCACGCACGCACACACACACACACACACACAAACAGAGACGAACACACACACACACACACACACACACACACACGAAACCCCCCCCTCCCACACACACACACACGAACCCACACACATTCACACCCATACCCCCTCAGTTTCAGTTTCTCAAGATGACGTCTCCGAGCTCGGAATGAATTCCATCTGCACTAACGTCACAGGTGCCATGTGATGGTGATCATGGTACAAGCCTTGAACCCGTGTACATAAACCCATGGGCTGACCAGGTCCTGAGGTCCTATCTAGTCTATGTTTTACCTGGCCTACATCGTTCTTTGACTAGTATTGTGTCAGCCTACCATGGAACAATTTGGTTACATGTAAATGACATAGTAATAATAATAATATAATAATAATAATGTTTATTTGTATAGCGCATATTCCATATGAAAACATGCTCACCAGCGCTTTACATTTCGCAAAAAAAAAGGCAAATGGTGATAAGAAATGTTCACAATTACATACACAATAAGATAACAACAAACATTAAAGCTATACAAGTAAGAAGACACATAAGAAACCACACAATATTAAAATTTAAACACTGACTTATGTAATGAAAAAAGATAACAGATTTTTCATATGAATAAAGAGGCATACTGTGTTTATATATTGCTGCGTGTGTGTGCGTGCGTACGTGTGTGTGTGTGTGTGTGTGTGTGTGTGTACGTGTGCGTGTGTGTGTGTGTGTACGTGTGTGTGTGTGCGTGCGTGTGTGTTGCGTATCTATGCATCTTGTCTTTAAAGAAAAAAATAAACAGATACCTAAAGTAAATAAAGAATGAAAGGTCTGAATCACAACACAACTAACCCCTCAGTAAAAACCCGGATTACATGATAGAACACCCCCCCCCCCCCCCCCCCAGTCAATGCACAAAGCCCCCGCTGTCTATCAACAAGATGAAAACACTATTTCCATATTCATAGCCCCCCACTACTGGTAACCTGGAACCCAGTACTACCTGTCACAGGGTCGAATTTCTGGCGACTAAACCAGCAACCCCACCAGTCCTTTCAGGAGGATAGTGAGGAGGGTGGCTAGAAACCCTGGTGGAAATAAATTAGATCCGTCAAAGGGCGCCAGCTCTGAAGAGCTACCCGTGGCCATCTAGCTAAGGGAGTAAACCCTGACAGTAAATCCGGTGTGGGGCCCCTAAGGCGGTTGGATGGCAAACTTTGTCACTTTCCGGCAGCTCCTGCGGCCGCGTTGGCACCAAAACGTAACAGCCCTGCTGTTCCTTTGGATCTGTCAGCGAGGTGGAGAGGGGGGACAAGTTGCATGGGCAAAGCCTGTCTTCCATATTACACTGCCCAGGCTTATATCCGTCCATTCATCCACAAACACTCTGCACCTACGACCTGGAGAGGACACTCCAGCCTCGCTACTAACACTAGTGTCGGCACAACACGGGAAGCAACAGATACCGGTGATAAGTCATTGCTCAACTGGCGTAGAGCTGACTCCAGGGGTTGCTTTTGACGGTGGGAGAGACCTTCGTGTCTTACTGGACAGCTACCGCCCACCTAAGCTGGGCAGCCCCCAGCCAGTTAGGCGCTGTCCCGCCACGACCTGCCTTCTTCATTGGGTGCATGAAGATTAGGAGAAAATCTGACAAGCAGGTCGTTAATTACGCACCAAACAAAAAGAAAAATTCAAATTCAAGAAACGGATCAGGAAAAGGATCAGCAATGAAACTGGGCTGTTGGAATGTCCGAACAATGATGCCTGGGCTCTCCCAAGATCTGCAAGACATCAGCGACGCCAGAAAAACCGCCGTCATAAACAGCGAACTAAAGAGGCTCAATGTGGACATTGCCACTCTGCAGGAAATACGGCTGGCTGACTCAGGAACACTAAAGGAAAGGGATTACACCTTCTTCTGGCAAGGAAAGAGTTCTGATGCCCCAAGAGAGCACGGAGTAGGCTTTGCAGTAAGGAACAGCCTGCTGAACATGATTGAACCAGGCAGCGGCGGTTCAGAACGACTCTTGACTCTCCGCCTCAACACCACCGAAGGCGATGTCACTCTTATCAGCGTTTATGCCTCAACTCTGTCCGCCTCTCCAGACACCAAGGATGAGTTCTACGAAAATCTTGCATCAACCATAAGGAACATCCCCAGGACAGAACAACTTGTTCTCCTGGGCGACTTCAACGCCAGAGTGGGTGCAGACAATGACTCATGGCCCTTCTGCCTCGGTTCCTTTGGAGTGGGGAAAATGAATGAGAATGGACAGCGACTGCTTGAGTTTTGCGCCTGCCATGAACTGTGCATCGCCAACTCCTTCTTCAAGACGAAGCCTCAGCACAAAGTCTCCTGGAGGCATCCCCGCTCAAAACATTGGCACCAACTGGATTTGATCCTAGTAAGACGTGCCGCTATCAAAAACGTTCTCCACACTCGCTCTTATCACAGCGCAGACTGCGACACAGACCACTCTCTGGTATGTTGCAAGATCAGGCTACAACCAAAGAAGTTCCACTGCTCAAAGAAACAAGGGAACCCTCGCATTGACGTCAGCAAGATGTCTCAGCCAGATCTTGTAGAACAGTTCGCAGAGGCCTTTCAGAGAGAATACGATGCATTGCAGCCCAGAGACTCTGCCACTGAGAGATGGGAAATGCTACGAGACACCATGCACCGCATTGCTATGGCCACCTTTGGGAAGAAAACTGTGAAGTCCCACGACTGGTTCGAGGCCAAATCATCAGAGATGACTCCCACTGTTGAGGCCAAGCGTGCCGCACTCACCAAGTATAAGCGGTCACCCAGTGAGAAGAACCTGCAAATCCTCAAGGCTGCCAGAAGTAAGGTTCAGCTTAACGCCAGGCGCTGCGCAAACGAGTACTGGACAGAGCTCAGCGAAGAGATACAGAGTGCTGCTGAAAGAGGCAACATCCGAGGAATGTATGATGGCATCAAGAAGGCACTGGGACCAACACAGAGCAAGATCGCCCCCCTCAAATCCTCCACTGGGGAAGTAATCAGCAATCCTAGCCAACAGATGGAAAGATGGGCGGAACACTACTCCGACCTCTACTCCACACAGAACATCGTGTTCCCCTTAGCCCTCGATGCCATCAAGTGCATGCCGGTAATGGAAGAACTTGACGCAGAGCCAACTGTGGACGAACTCAGCAAGGCCATTGATAGCCTGGCATCAGGGAAGGCACCTGGCAACGAATTCCCCCAGACCTCATCAAGCACTGTAAGACTTCTCTTCTGCACCCTTTGCACGCAGTTCTCTGTCAGTGTTGGAATGAGGGAGCTGTACCACAGGACATGAGGGACGTCAAGATCGTCACCCTGTACAAAAACAAGGGCGAAAGGAGCGACTGCAACAACTACAGAGGTATCTCGCTCCTCAGCATTGTTGGCAAAGTCTATGCTCGGGTCCTCCTAATCCGCCTGCAGAAACTGGCTGAACGCATCTACCCGGAATCACAGTGTGGTTTTCGAGCAGAGAGATCCACGGTAGACATGGTCTTCTCCCTTCGCCAAATCCAGGAGAAGTGCAGAGAGCAGCGGATGCCCCTGTATGTGACATTCATTGACCTCACCAAGGCCTTTGACCTAGTCAGCAGAGATGGCCTTTTCAGGGCTCTCCGAAAAATCGGCTGCCCCCCCCCCCCCCCAAACTGCACAGCTTAATTGAGTCCTTCCACTCAAACATGAAAGGGATGGTGCAGTTCAACGGAAATCTCTCCAAGCTCTTCGACGTACGCAGCGGTGTGAAACAAGGCTGCGTCCTGGCCCCAACCCTCTTTGGAATCTTCTTCGCTCTCCTCCTGAGGCATGCGTTCAGCACAGCGCAAGAAGGGATCTACCTGCGGACCAGATCAGATGGCAGGCTCTTCAACCTCGCCCGCCTCAGAGCAAGGACAAAGGTCCGTGAAGCCCTCATCAGAGACATGCTATTTGCCGACGATGCCGCAGTTGTGACCCATACTCAGCGGGACTTGCAGTCACTAATGGACCGCTTCTCCCAGGCCTGCAAAGATTTTGGTCTGACCATCAGTCTTAAGAAGACAAACGTTCTGGGCCAAGACACGCCATCTCCACCAGCCATCACCATTGATGACTACGAGCTTAAAGCCATCCATCAATTCACATATCTTGGGTCCACCATCACCGATAACCTCTCCCTTGACACAGAGGTCGACAAGAGGATCGGGAAGGCAGACACAACACTAGCCCGCCTCACACAAAGGGTGTGGACAAATCCCAAGCTGACCACAAAGACAAAGATGGCTGTATACAACGCCTGTGTCCTCAGCATCTTGCTGTATGGCAGCGAGGCGTGGACCACGCATGCTCATCAGGAGAAAAGGCTCAATACCTTCCACCTGAGAAGCCTACGGCGCATACTTGGCATTTCCTGGCAAGACAAGGTGACCAACACCGAAGTCCTAACCTGCGCTGGCCTCCCAACCATGCATACCATGCTGAGACGGCGTCGGCTGCGCTGGTTGGGCCACGTTCGCCGCATGGAAGATGGTCGCATCCCAAAAGACATCCTTTATGGTGAGCTTGCCACAGGGCAGAGAAACATTGGCCGCCCACAGCTGAGATACAAAGACGTTTGCAAGCGTGACATGAAGGCGCTTGAGATCAACACTGAGTCCTGGGAGGACCTCGCAGACGACCGCAACAGCTGGAGAACTACTCTCAAGAAACAGCTGCGGATTGGTGAGGACAAACTGTCAGCTGCTGCAGCAGAAAAGCGAGTTCGCAGAAAAGAGATGACAGCCAACAGACCAGCATCAGCATACACATGCGACCGCTGCGACAGAGACTGCCTCTCTCGCATTGGTCTGTACAGTCACAGGCGACGCTGCTTGGACCAAGCAGACAGCCCATCTAGACATTAGAACGGATGTACTTTGTCCATGGTCAGTCATGACCGAAGGAGGCCTACTACTACTACTAGCCCCCCATCCCCAGTCTGTCGTCCATTTCTGAGGAAAGAAAAGAGGAAATAGATATGTAAATGGATGAATGAATGAATGAATAAATAATAAACAAACAAATAAATCAAAAACTAGATAAAGGAGTATTTAGATAAAAAAAAACAAGCAAGAAATAAGAAATAACAAAAAAGAAGTAAATACACACATAGACATGTACACACACGCCCGCACACAGACACAGACACATATGTATGCATTCACACATACTCACTCATATCCACACACACGATGGCCGATAGTAACGATAACGACAACAACAACAACGACAACACAACAACAGCAACGACAACGATAACAACAACAATAACAACAGTAAAAAGCACACAAACATATACAAGCACTCACATACACACCAACCAACATACATGTATAGATGTCATCATCATCATCATCATCATCATCATCATCATCAGGTGCCCTGCCGCATGGCGTTGGCGACCATGGACTTCCAACCATCTCTATCTCTCGTTGCCCTAGCATCTCCCCCACCCTCCTCATCCCCAGCCACTCTGCAAGTCCGTCCAGCATTCTCTCCCTGGGTCTACCCGGCGCTTTCCTTCCCTCCAGGTTTCCTTGTTGTGACCAGGTGCTCTAAATCCCCTTCCTCATAAAATGGCCTATAAATGATATAGATGTAGCATATGATAAAACAAAAGGTAAACACGAATCATGAAAAATGTACAGACATACAGACAACAATCAACAGACAGACCACAAACACACAGACAGCGTGACAGACTTGCTTGTTCTCCAGTTGTCTTTTCCCTTTCTTTACTTTTCCTTTATCTCTGTTTCAGGAAAAGCCCAAACACTCTCCGTTCCACGCTGTAAGAATCTGTGCAGTGTTTCAGAAAAGCCAAATACTGTCCATTCCACGCTGTAAGAGTCTGTGCAGTGTTTCAGGAAAAGCCCAAACACTGTCCATTCCACGCTGTAAGAGTCTGTGCAGTGTTTCAGGAAAAGCCACACACTTTCCATTCCACGCTGTAAGAGTCTGTGCAGTGTTTCAGGAAAAGCCCAAACACTGTCCATTCCACGCTGTAAGAGTCTGTGCAGTGTTTCAGGAAAAGCCCACACACTGTCCATTCCACGCTGTAAGAGTCTGTGCAGTGTTTCAGGAAAAGCCCAAACACTGTCCATTCCACGCTGTAGTTTCTGTGCAGTGTTTCAGGAAAAGCCCACACACTTTCCATTCCACGCTGTAAGAGTCTGTGCAGTGTTTCAGGAAAAGCCCACACACTCTCCATTCCACGCTGTAAGAATCTGTGCAGTGTTTCAGGAAAAGCCCACACACTCTCCATTCCACGCTGTAAGAGTCTGTGCAGTGTTTCAGGAAAAGTCCACACACTGTCCATTCCACGCTGTAAGAGTCTGTGCAGTGTTTCAGGAAAAGTCCACACACTGTCCATTCCACGCTGTAAGAGTCTGTGCAGTGTTTCAGGAAAAGCCCAACACTGTTCATTCCACGCTGTAAAAGTCTGTGCAGTGTTACTTTTGAGATGATACCAATCTTAGTCTGATTAATAATAGCTCTTGTTTTTCCTTTCATAGTAGATTTTCGGCCACTTCCTCTATCTATTCCTTTTTCAGTAAGACGTTCGATGGTATGATGACTCACATTTTGTTAGCGAAGATATGATATTAAGCGTCTAAGGACCTCAGACTTTGCAAGATGAAGAATTTTTGTTGAAGTGGCATTGCCTGCAAGTTTATCGGCCCGTTCATTTCCCTTAACACCAGCGTGTCCAGGGTAGTAGATCCACGTGAGGTTTTGTGGGCCGATTGCTTTGTGTCATTCTGGAGTTCCTACTCCATTTTACACTTTTTGAAGTAGATTCATCGAGTCAGTCAGCATGAAGGCTTGGCTTTCTTTCATTCATCATCCAGTGAGGTTAACCATTGTAGTGCATGTGTGACTGCCTCAATTTCCGTCGTTAGACT
>JAPXFY010000026.1:1597264-1617264 GCA_030674185.1 Monoplex corrugatus
TCTTCAGTTTGTTTGAATCAATAGAAACAGACCCGCCCGCATGTGTGTGTTTCTCCGCTACGCTGATTGGCCGACAGGTTGACCAATGGCAGTGGCGGCACGTGCGCCAGTTCCAATGGCATCACGTGTTGTACTACAGTAATCATAAGCCCCCTCGTTGTGTGTGTGTGTGTGGGGGGGGGGGGGGGCTCCATGATCAAGCCATATTCATCTTTCGTTTTTCCTCAAGTCCCCTGAAACGTTTTTTGTTTTGTTTTGATTTCGTTTATGTTTTAGCTTTTTGTCAGTGAAACACTTCACGCCAAATTTGGTTCCTATATTTAAATAACATCTTTGTAGACATTGCTGAACGATGATCGCGTTTCTTGTTTATATGACCAACATACATCAGTACCAGTTACAATAACAACAACAGCAACAACAGCCAGAACAACAACAACAGTAATAATAATAATATTGATAATAATAATAATACTAATAATACTGATAATAATGATAATAATAATAGTAACAATATAACAATAATAATAATAACAACAACAAAAATAATCATAATCATCATCATCATGAACATTTTTTTTATAACCATTATCATCAATATCACTATCATTATTATCATTATCATTACTGTTATGACAATGATAGCAGTAATATTGTTAGTATTTTGTTCAATGCTCCAGCGACTGCACACAGCCACATCAGGGCTAAATAATAATATTGATGATAATGATCATAAAACCAAAAACGAGAAGAAGAAGAAGAAGAAGAAGAAGAAGAAGAAGAAGAAGAAGAAGAAGAAGAAGAAGAAGAAGAAGAAAAAGAGAAGAAGGAGAGAAAAAATAAAAGAAGAAGAAGAAGATGATGATGATGGAGGAGGACGAGGAGGAAGAAGAGGACGAGGAAGAGGAGAAGGAAGAGAAGAGAAGGAAAGAGAAGAAGGAGAAGAAAAAGAAGAAGAAGAAGAAGATGATGATGATGGAGGAAGAGGAGGAAGAAGAGGAAGAGGAAGAGGAGAAGGAAGAGAAGAGAAGGAAAGTGAAGAAGGAGGAGAAGAAAAAGAAGAGTTGCCATTATGGCCTTCCAATGGGCATGCATCTTCTCTGAACACAAGAACACTGAACAGGTCTGTATACGTCATGTACCCTGTTATAACACTACACGTCATGTACCCTGTTATAACACTACACGTCATGTACCCTGTTATAACACAACAGATCATGTACCCTGTTATAACACAACACGTCATGTACCCTGTTATAACACAACACGTCATGTACCCTGTTATAACACAACACGCTGTACCCTGTACCCTGTTATAACACAACACGTCATGTACCCTGTTATAACACAACACGTCAGTACACGTTATGTACCCTGTTATAACACAACACGTCATGTACCCTGTTATAACACAACACGTCATGTACCCTGTTATAACACAACACGTCATGTACCCTGTTATAACACAACAGGTCAGTACATGTCATGTACCCTGTTATAACACAACACGTCATGTACCCTGTTATAACACAACACGTCATGTACCCTGTTATAACACAACACGTCATGTACCCTGTTATAACACAACACGTCATGTACCCTGTTATAACACAACACGTCATGTACCCTGTTATAACACAACACGTCATGTACCCTGTATATAACACAACAGGTCATGTACCCTGTTATAACACAACACGTCATGTACCCTGTTATAACACAACACGTCATGTACCCTGTTATAACACAACACGTCATGTACCCTGTTATAACACAACAGGTCAGTACACGTTATGTACCCTGTTATAACACAACACGTCATGTACCCTGTTATAACACAACACGTCATGTACCCTGTTATAACACAACACGTCATGTACCCTGTTATAACACAACAGGTCAGTACACGTCATGTACCCTGTTATAACACAACACGTCATGTACCCTGTTATAACACAACACGTCATGTACCCTGTTATAACACAACACGTCATGTACCCTGTTATAACACAACAGGTCATGTACCCTGTTATAACACAACACGTCATGTACCCTGTTATAACACAACACGTCATGTACCCTGTATAAACAAACACGTCATGTACCCTGTTATAACACAACACGTCATGTACCCTGTTATAACACAACATCGTACACGTATGTACCCTGTTATAACACAACACGTCATGTACCCTGTTATAACACAACACGTCATGTACCCTGTTATAACACAACACGTCATGTACCCTGTTATAACACAACACGTCATGTACCATGTTATAACACAACAGGTCATGTACTGTTAACACACACGTCATGTACCCTGTTATAAACAACAGGTCAGTACACGTCATGTACCCTGTTATAACACAACACGTCAGTACACGTCATGTACCCTGTTATAAACAACACGTCATGTACCCTGTTATAACACAACAGGTCATGTACCCTGTTATAACACAACACGTCATGTACCCTGTTATAACACAACACGTCATGTACCCTGTTATAACACAACAGGTCAGTACACGTCATGTACCCTGTTATAACACAACAGGTCAGTACACGTTATGTACCATGTTATAACAAACAACGGTCAGTACACGTCATGTACCCTGTTATAACACAACACGTCATGTACCCTGTTATAACACAACAGGTCATGTACCCTGTTATAACACAACAGGTCAGTACACGTCATGTACCCTGTTATAACACAACACGTCATGTACCCTGTTATAACACAACAGGTCAGTACACGTTATGTACCCTGTTATAACACAACACGTCATGTACCCTGTTATAACACAACACGTCATGTACCCTGTTATAACACAACACGTCATGTACCCTGTTATAACACAACACGTCATGTACCATGTTATAACACAACAGGTCAGTACACGTCATGTACCCTGTTATAACACAACAGGTCAGTACACGTCATGTACCCTGTTATAACACAACACGTCAGTACACGTCATGTACCCTGTTATAACACAACACGTCATGTACCCTGTTATAACACAACAGGTCATGTACCCTGTTATAACACAACACGTCATGTACCCTGTTATAACACAACACGTTCATGTACCCTGTTATAACACAACAGGTCAGTACACGTCATGTACCCTGTTATAACACAACAGGTCAGTACACGTATGTACCATGTTATAACACAACAGGTCAGTACACGTCATGTACCCTGTTATAAACACAACACGTCATGTACCCTGTTATAACACAACAGGTCATGTACCCTGTTATAACACAACAGGTCAGTACACGTCATGTACCCTGTTATAACACACAACACGTCATGTACCCTGTTATAACACAACAGGTCAGTACACGTCATGTACCCTGTGATAACACACAACAGATCAGTATACGTCATTACCCTGTTATAACACAACAGGTCATGTACCCTGTTATAACACAGCAGGTCATGTACCCTGTTATAACACAGCAGGTCATGTACCCTGTTAAACACAGCAGGTCATGTACCCTGTTATAACACAGCAGGTCATGTACCCTGTTATAACACAACACGTCATGTACCCTGTTATAACACAACAGATCAGTATACGTCATTACCCTGTTATAACACAACACGTCATGTACCCTGTTATAACACAACAGGTCATGTACCCTGTTATAACACAACACGTCATGTACCCTGTGTTATAAGACAACACGTCATGTACCCTGTTATAACACAACACGTCATGTACCCTGTTATAACACAACACGTCATGTACCCTGTTATAACACAACAGGTCATGTACCCTGTTATAACACAACACGTCATGTACCCTGTTATAACACAACACGTCATGTACCCTGTTATAACACAACACGTCATGTACCCTGTTATAACACAACAGATCAGTACACGTCATGTACCCTGTGATAACACAACAGATCAGTATACGTCATTACCCTGTTATAACACAACAGGTCATGTACCCTGTTATAACACAGCAGGTCATGTACCCTGTTATAACACAACAGATCAGTATACGTCATGTACCCTGTTATAACACAACAGATCAGTATACGTCCATGTACCCTGTCATTTTGTGTAATACAAATACAGATTATCCACATTTTCCGCTCCTTTGTGGATTTGTCGACAGGAGTAAACACATAAAGAATATCAATGAAGAAGATTAGTAAAAGACAAGCAACATTTATAGGACATTTTATGGGGAAATAGAACTTTGAAGATCTAGACCCGACAGGAAAACTAGAAGGGGAACAAACAGAGAAGCAGGTAGTCCCAGGGAGAAACAGAATTGACAGTTTTGCACAGTTGTGTGGGGACAGGAAGGAAAGGAGACGTAGTTGTACTTGTAGCAACAAAAGACAAGATTCGTATGGAGGGTTGTGATCGACATCGCCATGCGGCACAGGCACATGATCAAGATCGCGTAATCCAAAACTACTCACCTATACGTAGTTCCGACATCCGAACCCACACATAGAAGTGTATACACAATAACGTAATTCAGTGGATGCATATACAGTCTTTTACTGGTCTACCATATTTATTTATGTCACATAGAAGTGTACACACAATGACGTAATTCAGTGGTTGTATATAAAATCTTTTACTGGTCTACAATATTTATTTATGTCACATAGAAGTGGACACACAATGACGTAATTCAGTGGATGTACATAAAATCTTTTACTGGTCTACAATATTATTTATATCACATACAAGTGTACACACAATGACGTAATTCAGTGGATGTACATAAAATCTTTTACTGGTCTACCATATTTGTTTATATCACATACAAATGTACACACAATAACGTAATTCAGTGGATGTACATAAAATCTTTTACTGGTCTACAATATTTATTTATGTCACATACAAATGTACACACAATAACGTAATTCAGTGGATGTACTTACAGTCTTTTACTGGTCTACACGTTTTATTTACGTCACATAAAGATGTACACACCATGACGTGATCCTGTTCAGTGGATGTGTCTACCACCCCCCTTCTAACCACACACACACACACACACACACACACACACACACACACACACACACATATATATTATTATATATATATACATACACACACACACACACACAATATACAGAGAGAGACACACACAGAGAGACAGGCAGACACACGCACACACACACTCACGCACACACAGACACAGACACACAGACACACAGACACACACACACACACACACACCAGCCTCGCTCTCTTAACCCACCCTCACCCCCATACACAGACACACACACACACCAGCCTCGCTCTCTTAACACACCCTCACCCCCATACACAGACACACACACACACCCAAACCCAATCTGAATCCTTCTTCGTCTCTCAGACGAAACAGTATGAAGGGAGGTTGGGGGGGTGGGGAAGGAGTTCATAAAAAATGGGACGAGCTGAGGAAAAGGTGTGGTCTGTCTGGGATGCCATGGTTGGTGCTGGTGGTGGTGGTGTTGGTGGTGTTGGTAGTGGTGGTGGTGTTGGTGGACGTGACCACTTTTTGGGTCAGTGGGCTAAAAATACAGTTTTTACTCACCGCTGACGTTTATCTCTGACGCAATATCTCGCCGTGTTCGTGGGGGGGGGGGGGGGGGTGATGGTGTGAGGGAGCTGGGGGAGTAGGGGGGTGGCAAGGACGTCAGGTTTTGATTGGTAGGACGAATTAAAAACGTGAAACGGGCTGATCCGGCTATACAAAATTTCCTTCTTTTCTTACGTCGTTTTACTATTAATATTATTAACATCATTATCGTTGCTGTTGTTGTCGCAGTTGTTGCTGTTGTTGTTGTTGTTTAAAGTTCAGCTGACCACAAAGAGCCATATCAGCTGTAACCATCTCAAAACACACCCACCACCTGGCTGATTCTGAAAAAAAAAAAAAAAAAAAAAAAGAAACCACCTAACCTGGAAAAGAAATCTAACTACATATATCAATGTGCTCCTGCAAATATTCTAAGCATACGCCCTTGGTGTTGACCATTCCGCCCAATCTATCACTAACAAATTGAAGAATTTTTTGGACGAAATTCCAAAATTTAAAGAACTTTTCTTCGATTATGATGAATAAAGGCTTGATTAGGCTTGTGCAAACAAAAAGAAAATGCGCATTAACACCTGTTTTATAAATAGTTGAGAAAGAGGGGACGTAAATAGGCCGAAAGGCCTAGGCCATTGAAAGCCAGTCCCTATTACTACTACTACTACTACTAGGGGGTTAAATTAAGAAAATTCTGAATACAAAGATATAAGATAACTAAGTCAAACATATGTAGAAATCGGCTAAATGACCTAAAATTGTTTCTGCACTTCACACTTCCATGGAGACAAAATGCAGTCGAGACGTTTTCGATCCTAAGAGAAAACATGGCAGGCTTTATGCAGAACATACAGTGAGTGAACCAACAAAGGAGACAAAGACAGGAAGAGATGACAGAAAGGAAAGAAGCAAGGCAGGAACAAAGACAGTCACAGAACAGAGGAAATCTATAGCACAGAATTTCCACAAGGTGAAGATGATATTTATAATGAAAGACTCCAGCGTCCTCTTGGTGGGCTTATGACGCTTGAGTTGTCTGTCTCTGTCTCTGTCTGTGTCTGTCTACTGTCTATCTGTCTGTCTCTGTCTGTCTGTCTGTCTGTCTGTCTCTCTCTCTCTCTCTCTCGTCTCTCTGTCTCTCTGTCTCTCAGTAATTGTCGATTAAGAGATCGCTTAAACTGTCGATCAGTAACAGTAATTGTGAAGAGATCAGTCAATGGATCAATCCATCAATCCATCAATCCATCAATCCATCAATCCATCATCCATCAATCCATCATCATCAATCCATCAATCAATATCATTCAATCATCGACTAGTTGTGAAAAGACGAATTCAATCAATAAATGCACAGTAAAGCCATACGAACAGCCTGTGTGCCTGTGTGCCTGTGTGCCTGTGTGCCTGTGTGCCTGTGTGCCTGTGTGCCTGTTGCTGTGGCCTGTGTGCCTGTTGTGTGTGCCTGTGTGTTGCCTGTGTGTGTGCTGGTGTGCCTGTGTGTGCCTGTGTGCCTGTGTGCCTGTGTGTGTGCTGTGCCTGTGTGCTGTGTGCCTGTGTGCTGTGTGCCTGTGTGTTTCCTGTGTGCCTGTGTGTGTGCCTGTGTGTGTGTTGCCTGTGTGCCTGTGTGCCTGTGTGCCTTTTTGTGCTGTGTGTGCGAGTTGCCTGTGTGCCTGTGTGCCTGTGTGCCTGTGTGCCTGTGTGCCTGTGTGCCTGTGTGTGTGTGCCTGTGTGCCTGTGTGCTGGCCTGTGTGCCTGTGTGCTGTGTGCCTGGTGTTGCGCCTGTGTGCCTGTGTGCCTGTGTGCATGTGTGGAGTTGCCTTGCTATTAGTTTTGCTGATCATTTGCGGCCAGTACGATCCAAGTTGCCTATTACCGGGAAAAAAGTGCATTGTAAACTAACCAACGGATCATCGGTACACAAATTCACACAAAAACACACCATGCACAGCGACACACACACACATGCACCGCACACACACACACACACACACACACACACACACACACACACACACACACACACACACACACACACAGAGAGAGAGAAGAGAGAGAGAGAGAGAGAAAGACAACAGACAGACATAAACAGACGGACAGACGCAGCCAGCCGATATCAATCTTTCCTGAAATTACTGAGCAAGCAGAAAAGCTACCCCGGGGCAATTCTCATTCGGTAGTTCTTTTAGTGTGCCACAAGTGAGGAAAGAAGTGGAAAAACAAAACAAAACCAAAAAAAGGCCCTTTAAAAAAACAAAGATAAATTGCACAAGGCCACAAAATCACAGCCTGGGCTGCCTACCCAAGTCCAGAACTCGGTTAGTGTAAGTAAACATAAAAAGTCTATAAAATAAAACTGAATCATAAAAACATAAACACTGGTTCGTTTTTGTTTATGAGAAATTTCTGTGTAGACGTGAATTTTGTCTGTGAATCTTATTTCTGTTAACAATGCTCGTGTCTGCCTGATGTGGCTCTGTAGGTCTATTTTTGTGCGTGAGTATGCAAATCTAAAGGTCATTGTTATTTTTATTTTTGTCTAAAGCCCAGCCGACTGTGTAGAGCCATATCAGGGCTATAACCATTTCAAACCATACAATACTTCAACAGGTGAAAAGGGAAAAAAAAAACCAAGCACACATATCAATACATTCGCGCGCATGATCCAAGGAGACGCCCCCTGACGCCGACCACCCCGTCCACTTGATCACACAGGGGACTGAAAAAAAACAACCCTGAATACAAACTGAAACACAACTAAGGACACCATAAAAACGGGCCTAAATTACCCCAAATTGCCTCCATCATCACCATCATCACCATCATCACCATCATCACCATCATCACCATCATCACCATCATCACCATCATCACCATCATCACCATCATCACCATCATCATCAGGTGCCCTGCCGCATGGCGTTGGCGACCATGGACTTCCAACCATCTCTATCTCTCGTTGCCCCCAGCATCTGCCCCACCCTCTTCATCCCCAGCCACTCTGCAAGTCCGTCCAGCATTCTCTCCCTGGGTCTACCTGGTGCTCTCTTTCCCTCCAGCTTTCCCGTTGTGACCAAAACTGCCTCCGTATATCACATTTCCCTACAGCCAAAAACGAACTCAGTACATGTACCTAATCGTCAGTCCTATTCCTAAAAAGTATGTAAGACTTGTAAAGAACACATACAGGTGAATGGACCAGCAAGGCAGAAAATGACAGGCAGAAAATGACAGAAAAGAAAGGAACAAGGCAGAAACACAGAGAGTGACAGAAAAGAAAGGAACAAGACAGAAACACACAGAGTGACAGAAAAGAAAGGAACAAGGCAGAAACACAGAGAGTGACAGAAAAGAAAGGAACAAGACAGAAACACACAGAGAGTGACAGAAAAGAAAGGAACAAGACAGAAACACACAGAGAGTGACAGAAAAGAAAGGAACAAGACAGAAACACACAGAGTGACAGAAAAGAAAGGAACAAGACAGAAACACACAGAGAGTGACAGAAAAGAAAGGAACAAGACAGAAACACAGAGAGTGACAGAAAAGAAAGGAACAAGGCAGAAACACAGAGAGTGACAGAAAAGAAAGGAACAAGACAGAAACACACAGAGAGTGACAGAAAAGAAAGGAACAAGACAGAAACACACAGAGAGTGACAGAAAAGAAAGGAACAAGACAGAAACACACAGAGAGTGACAGAAAAGAAAGGAACAAGACAGAAACACACACAGAGTGACAGAAAAGAAAGGAACAAGACAGAAACACAGAGAGTGACAGAAAAGAAAGGAACAAGACAGAAACACACAGAGTGACAGAAAAGAAAGGAACAAGACAGAAACACACAGAGTGACAGAAAAGAAAGGAACAAGACAGAAACACACAGAGTGACAGAAAAGAAAGGAACAAGACAGAAACACAGAGAGTGACAGAAAAGAAAGGAACAAGGCAGAAACACAGAGAGTGACAGAAAAGAAAGGAACAAGACAGAAACACACAGAGTGACAGAAAAGAAAGGAACAAGACAGAAACACACAGAGTGACAGAAAAGAAAGGAACAAGACAGAAACACAGAGAGTGGCAGAAAAGAGGAAATGTCTAGCATGGAATGTCCAGCAGGTGGGGACACTCTACAGGTGTCACTATCAATACAGTTCAGTCACTACAGTCTGACTCTGGTCTGTTTTCGTGTTTTCATCGTATAAACTGTTCATCAGTTCTGTGAACTTACAGCAACACACAAAAACAAAATGATAACATTAACATGTATTTGATACCAGAACAAGACATGTTCAGTAATTATGAGCGAGCCAGCACCTCAAGACCTCACCACTACCCAGGATTTACACACACGCTTAGAACTTCTGAGATGGCCATGCTGGATATATATCACACGGTAAACATGGTGTAGAGTGTATGGACCTACGCCAACATCTACATACAATGGCGCTTTCCTAGACATGGTGTAGAGTGTATGGACCTACGCCAACATCTACATACAATGGCGCTTTCCTGGACATGGTGTAGAGTATATGGACCTACGCCAACATCTACATACAATGGCGCTGTCCTGGACATGGTGTAGAGTGTATGGACCTACGCCAACATCTACATACAATGGCGCTTTCCTGGACATGGTGTAGAGCGTATGGACCTACGCCAACATCTACATACAATGGCGCCTTCCTGGACATGGTGTAGAGCATATGGACCTACGCCAACATCTACATACAATGGCGCCTTCCTGGACATGGTGTAGAGCGTATGGACCTACGCCAACATCTACATACAATGGCGCCTTCCTGGACATGGTGTAGAGCATATAGACCTACGCCAACATCTACACACAATGGCGCCTTCCTGGACATGGTGTAGAGCATATGGACCTACGCCAACATCTACATACAATGGCGCTTTCCTGGACATGGTAATTAGTGTATATAGAATTCCCACACCATCTGCGTGAAATGGCGCCTTCTTGAAGCAAAATCAACAACTGATGATGATGATCATGGTGATGATGATGATGATGATGATCATGATCATGATGACGACGACGACGATGATAATGATGACGACGATGACGACGACGACGATGATGATGATGCTGATACTGATGCTGATACTGATGATGGTGATGGATTGGATTCTCTGGTCAGTTGGACTGATGATCAGGCTTCATTGTTGTTCTGGTGGTGTTAATATTGGACTAGATACATTAACACTGGCCTTCTCAATGTCCTACCTTGACATCGTTGTTGTTCTGGTGGTGTTAATATTGGACTAGATACATTAACACTGGCCTTCTCAATGTCCCATCTTGACATCATTGTTGTTCTGGTGGTGTTAATATTGGACTAGATACATTAACACTGGCCTTCTCAATGTCCCATCTTGACATCATTGTTGTTCTGGTGGTGTTAATATTGGACTAGATACATTAACACTGGCCTTCTCAATGTCCCATCTTGACATCGTTGTTGTTCTGGTGGTGTTAATATTGGACTAGATACATTAACACTGGCCTTCTCAATGTCCCATCTTGACATCGTTGTTGTTCTGGTGGTGTTAATATTGGACTAGATACATTAACACTGGCCTTCTCAATGTCCCATCTTGACATCATTGTTGTTCTGGTGGTGTTAATATTGGACTAGATACATTAACACTGGCCTTCTCAATGTCCCATCTTGACATCATTGTTGTTCTGGTGGTGTTAATAATTGGACTAGATACATTAACACTGGCCTTCTCAATGTCCCATCTTGACATCGTTGTTGTTCTGGTGGTGTTAATATTGGACTAGATACATTAACACTGGCCTTCTCAATGTCCCATCTTGACATCGTTGTTGTTCTGGTGGTGTTAATATTGGACTAGATACATTAACACTGGCCTTCTCAATGTCCCATCTTGACATCATTGTTGTTCTGGTGGTGTTAATATTGGACTAGATACATTAACACTGGCCTTCTCAATGTCCCATCTTGACATCGTGGTTGTTCTGGTGGTGTTAATATTGGACTAGATACATTAACACTGGCCTTCTCAATGTCCCATCTTGACATCGTTGTTGTTCTGGTGGTGTTAATATTGGACTAGATACATTAACACTGGCCTTCTCAATGTCCCATCTTGACATCGTTGTTGTTCTGGTGGTGTTAATATTGGACTAGATTCATTAACACTGGCCTTCTCAATGTCCTACCTTGACATCGTTGTTGTTCTGGTGGTGTTAATATTGGACTAGATACATTAACACTGGCCTTCTCACTATCCCATCTTGACATCGTTGTTGTTCTGGTGGTGTTAATATTGGATTAGATACATTACCACTGGCCTTCTCAATGTCCTATCTTGACATTGTTGTTGTTCTGGTGGTGTTAATATTGGATAGATACATTACCACTGGCCTTCTCAATGTCCTATCTTGACATCATTGTTGTTCTAGTGGTGTCGGTGTAGGATTCGATATCCATTCTTCCCCCACTTCCCTGGGATGGCTATCCCCATCAGCCATATCACCTGAGGTGGGTTCTGACGTACAATCTGAACCAAATCATTCAAACAATCAATCAATCAAACAATCAATCAATCAATCAAGCCAAAGCCACTTTGTTTATATTGTGGGCTGGGACTTAACTCAAAACAGTAGTAGAGTAGTGTAGCAGTGATAGTGGTAGTAGTAGTCAGTAACAGTAGTAGTGTAGTGTAGCAGTGATAGTGGTAGTAGTGGTCAGTAACAGTAGTAGTGTAGTGTAGCAGTGATAGTGGTAGTAGTAGTCAGTAACAGTAGTAGTGTAGTGTAGCAGTGATAGTGGTAGTAGTAGTCAGTAACAGTAGTAGTGTAGTGTAGCAGTGATAGTGGTAGTAATAGTCAGTAACAGTAGTATGTAGTGTAGCAGTGATAGTGGTAGTAGTAGTCAGTAACAGTAGTAGTGTAGTGTAGCAGTGATAGTGGTAGTAGTAGTCAGTAACAGTAGTAGTGTAGTGTAGCAGTGATAGTGGTAGTAGTAGTCAGTAACAGTAGTAGTGTAGTGTAGCAGTGATAGTGGTAGTAGTAGTTAGTAACAGTAGTAGTGTAGTGTAGCAGTGATAGTGGTAGTAGTAGTCAGTAACAGTAGTAGTGTAGTGTAGCAGTGATAGTGGTAGTAGTAGTCAGTAACAGTAAAATTGCTGTCTCTGTTGTTGTTTTTGTAGTTTGCTGCTACTGTTGTTGTTGTTGTTGCTATTGTTGATGTTGTTGTTGCTACTGTTGATGTTGTTGTTGCTACTGTTGTTGTTGTTGTTGCTACTGTTGCTGTTGTTGTTGTTGCTACTGTTGCTGTGTGTTGCTACTGTTGATGTTGTTGTTGCTATTGTTGATGTTGTTGTTGCTATTGTTGTTGTTGTTGCTACTGTTGTTGTTGTTGTTGCTATTGTTGATGTTGTTGTTGCTACTGTTGCTGTTGTTGTTGCTATTGTTGTTGTTGCTACTGTTGCTGTTGTTGTTGTTGCTACTGTTGCTGTTGTTGCTACTGTTGATGTTGTTTCTATTGTTGCTGTTGTTGTTGCTGCTACTGTTGTTGTTGTTGCTATTGTTGTTGTTGCTACTGTTGTTGTTGTTGTTCCTATTGTTGCTGTTGTTGTTGCTACTGTTGATGTTATTGTTGCTACTGTTGATGTTGTTGTTGCTACTGTTGATGTTGTTGTTGCTACTGTTGTTGTTGTTGTTGCTACTGTTGCTGTTGTTGTTGCTACTGTTGATGTTGTTGTTGCTACTGTTGATGTTGTTGTTGCTACTGTTGATGTTGTTGTTGTTATTGTTGATGTTGTTGTTGTTATTGTTGCTGTTGTTGTTGCTATTGTTGATATTGTTGTTGCTACTGTTGATGTTGTTGTTGCTACTGTTGATGTTGTTGTTGCTATTGTTGATATTGTTGTTGCTATTGTTGATGTTGTTGTTGCTACTGTTGCTGGTGTTATTGCTACTGTTGATGTTGTTTGTTGCTATTGTTGATGTTGTTGTTGCTATTGTTGCTGTTGTTGTTGTTATTGTTGATGTTGTTGTTGCTATTGTTGATGTTGTTGTTGCTATTGTTGATATGTTGTTGCTATTGTTGATGTTGTTGTTGCTATTGTTGATATTGTTGTTGCTATTGTTGCTGTTGTTGTTGTTATTGTTGATGTTGTTGTTGCTATTGTTGTTGCTATTGTTGATGTTGTACGACTACAACCACTTGACCAAGTCACCAAGTCACCAAGTCACCAAGTCCTCCTACAAGGATTGATCTTGTTTGTCCGTTTTCTTCATCTTCATCTTGGTCTTCTTGATCATTATCTGTCTTTCTGTCTTCATCTTGGTCTTCTTGATCATTGTCTGTCTTTCTGTCTTCATCTTGGTCTTCTTGATCATTATCTTATCTCTCTTTCTGCTCATCTTGGTCTTCTTGATCATTATCTGTCTTTCTGCCTTCATCTTGGTTTTCTTGATCATTATCTGTCTTTTCTGCCTTCATCTTGGTCTTCTTGATCATTATCTTATCTCACTTTCTGCCTTCATCTTGGTCTTCTTGATCATTTCTGTCTTTCTGCCTTCATCTTGGTTTCTTGATCATTATTTATCTCTCTTTCTGCCTTCATCTTGGTCTTCTTGATCATTGTCTGTCTTTCTGTCTTCATCTTGGTCTTCTTGATCATTGTCTGTCTTTCTGCTTCATCTTGGTCTTCTTGATCATTGTCTTACTTTCTGTCTTCATCTTGGTCTTCTGATCATTTCTGTCTTTCTGCTTCATCTTGGTCTTCTTGATCATTATCTTTTCTCTTCTGCCTTCATCTTGGTCTTCTTGATCATTATCTGCTCTTTCTGCTTCATCTTGGTCTTCTTGATCATTGTCTGTCTTTCTGTCTTCATCTGGTCTTCTTGATCATTTCTGTCTTTCTGCCTTCATCTTGGTCTTCTTGATCATTATCTGTCTTTTCTGCCTTCATCTTGGTCTTCTTGATCATTATCTGTCTTTCTGCTTCATCTTGGTCTTCTTGATCATTATCCTTCTTTCTGCCTTCATCTTGGTCTTCTTGATCATTATCTTCTTCTTCTGCTTCATCTTGGTCTTCTTGATCATATTATCTTCTTTCTGCCTTCATCTTGGTCTTCTTGATCTATTTTCTTCTTTCTGCCTTCATCTTGGTCTTCTTGATCATTTTTTTCTTTTGCCTTCATCTTGTCTTCTTGATCATTTCTCTTCTTTCTGTCTTCATCTTGTCTTCTTGATCATTTCTGTCTTTCTGTCTTCATCTTGGTCTTCTTGATCATTTAGTCTTCTTCTGCCTTCATCTTGGTCTTCTTGATCTTGTCTGTCTTTTGCCTTCATCTTGGTCTTCTTGATCATTATCTGTCTTTCTGTCTTCATCTTGGTCTTCTTGATCATTATCTACTCTCTTTCTGTCCTTCATCTTGGTCTTCTTGATCATTATTTCTTCTTTCTGCCTTCATCTTGGTCTTCTTGATCATTATCTTCTTTTCTGCCTTCATCTTGGTCTTCTTGATCATATCTTATCTCTCTTTCTGCTTCATCTTGGTCTTCTTGATCATTATCTGTCTTTTCTGCCTTCATCTTGGTCTTCTTGATCATATTATCTTCTTTCTGCCTTCATCTTGGTCTTCTTGATCATTTCTTCTTCTTCGCCTTCATCTTGGTCTTCTTGATCATTTCTGTCTTTCTGCTCTTTCATCCTTGGTCTTCTTGATCATTGTCTGTCTTTCTGCCTTCATCTTGGTCTTCTTGATCATTTCTCTGTCTTTCTGCCTTCATCTTGGTCTTCTTGATCATTATCTTATCTCTCTTTCTGCCTTCATCTTGGTCTTCTTGATCATTTCTTCTCTTCTGCCTTCATCTTGGTCTTCTTGATCATTATCTGTCTTTCCTTCATCTTGGTCTTCTTGATCATTGTCTGTCTTTCTGCTTCATCTTGGTCTTCTTGATCATTTCTTCTTTCTGTCTTCATCTTGGTCTTCTTGATCATTTCTTCTTTCTGTCTTCATCTTGGTCTTCTTGATCATTTCTCTCTTTCTGTCTTCATCTTGGTCTTCTTGATCATTATCTTCTTTTCTGCCTTCATCTTGGTCTTCTTGATCATTATCTTTCTTCTTCTGCCTTCATCTTGGTCTTCTTGTCATTATCTTACTTCTTTCTGCCTTCATCTTGGTCTTCTTGATCATTATCTTATCTCTCTTTTTATCCTTCCATCTTGGTTTTCTCCTTGGTCTTTTTATTCTTCTTTCTGCTTCATCTTGGTCTTCTTGATCATTATATCTTCTTTCTGCCTTCATCTTGGTCTTCTTGATCATTATCTTCTCTTTCTCCTTCATCTTGGTCTTCTTGATCATATTCTATTCTTTCTGCCTTCATCTTGGTCTTCTTGATCATTGTCTGTCTTTCTGTCTTCATCTTGGTCTTCTTATCATTTCTGTCTTTCTGCTTCATCTTGGTCTTCTTGATCATTGTCTGTCTTTCTGCCTTCATCTTGGTCTTCTTGATCATTATCTCTCTTCTTTCTGTCATCTTGGTCTTCTTGATCATTATCTTATCTCTCTTTCTGCCTTCATCTTGGTCTTCTTGATCATTATCTTATCTCTCTTTCTGTCTTCATCTTGGTCTTCTTGATCATTTCTCTCTTTCTGCTTCATCTTGGTCTTCTTGATCTCTTTCTTCTTTTCTTTCATCTTGGTCTTTTGATCATTATCTTATGTCTTTCTGCCTTCATCTTGGTCTTCTTGATCATTGTCTGTCTTTCTGCTTCATCTTGGTCTTCTTGATCATTGTCTGTCTTTCTTCATCTTGGTCTTCTTGATCATTGTCTGTCTTTCTGCCTTCATCTTGGTCTTCTTGATCATTGTCTGTCTTTCTGCCTTCATCTTGGTCTTCTTGATCTTATCTGTCTTTCTGCTCATCTTGGTCTCTTGACATTATCTTCTTCTCCTGTCATTGGTCTCTTATCTTATCTGTCTTTTCTGCCTTCATCTTGGTCTTCTTGATCATTGTCTGTCTTTGTGCCTTCATCTTGGTCTTCTTGATCATTGTCTGTCTTTCTGTCTTCATCTTGGTCTTCTTGATCATTGTCTGTCTTTCTGCCTTCATCTTGGTCTTCTTGATCATTGTCTGTCTTTCTGCCTTCATCTTGGTCTTCTTGATCATTTCTGTCTTTCTGCCTTCATCTTGGTCTTCTTGATCATTATCTGTCTTTCTGCCTTCATCTTGGTCTTCTTGATCATTATCTGTCTTTCTGCCTTCAGCTTGGTCTTCTTGATCATTATCTTATCTCTCTTTCTGCCTTCATCTTGGTCTTCTTGATCATTATCTGTCTTTCTGTCTTCATCTTGGTCTTCTTGATCATTATCTCTCTTTCTGTCTTCATCTTGGTTTTCCTGATCATTATCTTATCTCTCTTTCTGCCTTCATCTTGGTCTTCTTGATCATTATCTTATCTCTCTTTCTGTCTTCATCTTGGTCTTCTTGATCATTGTCTGTCTTTCTGTCTTCATCTTGGTCTTCTTGATCATTATCTGTCTTTCTGCCTTCATCTTGGTCTTCTTGATCATTGTCTGTCTTTCTGCCTTCATCTTGGTCTTCTTGATCATTATCTGTCTTTCTGCCTTCATCTTGGTCTTCTTGATCATTGTCTGTCTTTGTGTCTTCATCTTGGTCTTCTTGATCAGTGTCTGTCTTTCTGCCTCATCTTCTGAGTTTTTGTTTTGTTCTGCTTTGTTTTGTTTTCTTACAGTTGTTTCAGTCTACATTGTCTTTCTTTTCTTCTATGTTAGTGCGTTTTATCGCATTTTATTTTATTTTATTTTATCTTATTTTATTTCATTTCATTTTATTCTATTTTATTTTATTAATTTTATTTTAGTTTATCATTTTATTTTATCTTACTTCATTTCATTTTTTTTTTTTTTTTTTTTTTTTTTTTTTTTTTTTTTTTTTTTTTTTTACTTTTATCATATTTTATCTTATCTTATTTTATTTTATTTCATTTTATGTTATCTTACTGTCATCCCAGAGTCTTTTCAACACACCCTGGGTAGTTGACGTAGACGGTAGATCAAGTGTACACCAACTACGACCCTCTCAGCAGTCGGAGTTCATTGTGTCACCAGTCCTCTATTTGCTTAGCTCTGCCTATGCAACTCTTGCACGCACGCACACACGCGCGCACACACTACGCTCAAACTGGCCGGGGAGTAACTTAGCCACACGTTCTCTTGGGCAACCCACAGTCGACGCGCACCTGTCTTTAGGAAGAGTGCTTTCCCTTGCGTGCTCTTTTTTTAGAAGAAGCTTGAAGGCAGCGTTGGGCGTGGGGGATTGTTATCTACGGGAAGTAACTCCGCGTTCCCTGTGGTCAGTGTTCTGCACAACTGGTCTTGTTTCTGAACAGTTTAGTCCTTGATCATTGATGTCTACACCATACTATTGGCGCAGTCACCTGTGAACGAACGAAACGTTGATTTATCTCCATTTTGATCCGATAGTTCACCCGGAAAGGGCGATCGGGAGGATTACTGACGGAACCACTCGGTAAGTTCCTTCTGGGTTCGCTTTCGGTTCTTTGGTTGGCTGGTTGATTGGTTGGTTGGTTAGTTGGTTGGTTGGTTGGTTGGTTGATGACAAGTTGGCTGGATTGTTTGGTTGCTGAATGCTCGGTTGGCTGGCTGGTTGGCTGGTTGGCTGGTTGGTTGGTTGCTTGCTTGGTTGGTTTGATGCTTCGTTGGTTGGTTGGTTGATAGACTGGCGAGTTGGCTGGGTAGATGAGTCTCTTGAGCGTGTCTGCGTTCTTGTGTGGGCGTGGCAGTGTTGGTATACGTCTCTTTCTCTGTGTGTCTCTCTCTGTGTCTCTATGTCTGTCTGTCTCTGTCTCTGTCTATGTCTGTCTATCTCTGTCTGTGTCTGTCTCTGTCTGTCTGTCTCTCTGTCTGTCTCTGTCTGTCTGTCTGTCTCTGTCTCTGTGTCTCTGTCAATGTCTGTCTGTCTGTCTGTCTTGTCTCTGTCAATGTCTGTCTGTCTGTCTGTCTCTGTGTCTCTGTCTCTGTCTATGTCTGTCTGTCTCTGTCTCTGTCTCTGTCTCTGTCTCTGTGTCTGTCTCTGTCTGTCTGTCTCTGTCTCTGTCTGTCTGTCTCTGTCTATGTCTGTCTGTCTCTGTCTATGTCTGTCTGTCTGTGTCTGTCTCTGTCTGTCTCTGTGTCTGTCTCTGTCTCTACATCGTGATTATCATTCACATCGTCATTGTGATCACAGCACTGTCAAAACTGTCCCAGCTTCTGTGGCCATTAAGTGGTGTACAAAATGCTACAAAACAAACTGGTCTGGAATGATGATGATGATGATTGATGAGGAGGAGGACGATGAGGACAGTGATGATGATGATGATGATGATGATGATGGTGGTGGTGGTAATGATGATGATGGTGGTGGTTGTGGTAGTGTTGGTATTGATGATGATGATGATGATGATGATGATGATGATGATGATGATGACGACGACGACGACGATCATGATGACGACGATCATGATGATGATGATAATGGTAATGATGATGATGATGATGATGATGATGACACTGATGATGATGGTGATAGTACTGGTGAACAGAGAGAGAAAAGCAGAATGTCCGTAGAAGTGTTGATGACATATGGGCGTGTCTGTGAACAATGATAATGACGCTTTACATTCCAACGGTAAAAGTTGCTGGCTAAAAGCAGTATTTTCAAACGTGCCTTTGCTAATCTACTACATAACTGCCGGGAACTGGAAATAAAAAAAAGATGGAATGCATCGATAAACTGTTATTGTTCAAAGCCCAGCCGCCCGCGCAGGGCCATATCAGGGCTGTAACCATCACGAAATGTACACCACACACACTGGAGGAAAAGAAAACACCTGGAAACAAAGTAAGCACACTGTACACATATCAATGACTCCCTGCACATAATCCACAGGACATGTCCCTGGTATGGACCCCTCTTTCCAATGTATCACCGGGGGATTTGAAAATCAAGTTTGAATACAAATATAAACATAACTAAGGACACTAAAATATGTACAAGAACGGGCCTAGACTACCTAAAATTGCTTCTGCACATCTAATTTCCATAGAGCCAAAAATGCACATCATCATCATCATCATCATCAGGTGCCTTGCCGCATGGCGTTGACGATTATGGACTTCCATCTGTCTCTATCTCTTGTTGCCCCAAGCATCTCTTCCACCCTCCCTGTCTTCAGCCACTCTGCAAGTCCGTCTAGTATCTTCTCCCCGGGTCTACCCGGAGCTCTCCTTCCCTCCAGCTTTCCCGTTGTGACCAGGTGTTCCAATTCCCCTTTCTTCATAAAATGGCCTATGAATGTTGCCTGTCTTTTCCTAGTCTTCCTTATGAATGATCTACT
>JAPXFY010000026.1:1642264-1647264 GCA_030674185.1 Monoplex corrugatus
CACTGTCTGGGGCAAACGCTTCTCCTGTCGTTATGTAAAGATGTCACTAGATGAGTCTTATGTACGACATTTCACCAAACATAGGGAATAAAGAGAGAGAGAGAGAAAGTAAAAAAAGAAAGAGAGTGAGAGAGAGAGAGTCACAGAGAGAGAGAGAGGACAGAGAGAGAGACAGAGTCACAGAGAGGAGAGGGGAGCAAGGAACACACACACAACAGAAGAGAGAGGAGAGAGAGAGAAAGAGAGAGAGAGAAAGAGAGAGAGAAAGAGAGAGTTAACCCTTTCAGTGCCAGAGAAAAACGTAAACATGTGCTCCCCATTGCCGGGGAATTTTGAGGATTCGAGGGTAAAAAATTAACAAAAAATTCTAGTGCAAAAAACTATAAGAGATACAACAAAGAAACATAAGTTTTTTTGAAGGGAAAATGAACGAGGATTCTGAATCTGTGCTTATTTTTCTCTTAGCTTGATTGCAAAGACCTGTCCAGGCATTCCAAAGTGGAAATAATTTTTTTGTGTTGTCTAAAAAGTAAGTTTCCATCTCTACAGATTGATACCCAACACACTCACAAACAAAAAAAACAGCTGAAAATGACTTGTTTGTTGTCAGTTTACATACATAAATGAAAACAAAACATATGACATCATAAAATGTTCATGAAACGATACTAAACCCATGCAGACAAATAAGTAAGTAACCATCCCATCAATGATAGACCTGGTTTCGGTAAACATAAAAGTGATTGTACTAGACACTGAACAGTCAAACTAACATGATAGTCAGTGTACTCAGACACTGAACAATCAAACTACATGACACTCATGAATTGGTTCTCTTGTTCTTCAGGTTCTGCAATCAAAACAAGAGAAATAAGCCCAGAATCAGAATCCTTATTCAAATAAGTCAATCAGCTCATGCTCATCAGTCAGAAACAGCTTGAAAAAGCATAGCACACGTCACCAGTTCCCACTTTCAATCCTGGATTTCATAAAAATTGAGGAATGTCTGACTGTTGTCCATTTGGAGGCCAACAGATTTTCAGTGAGCGAAACACTTCGCTGATCGCCACGCCCCCTGCCATGCCGTCTAACTGGGGCACAGCTCCTCTGCACCTCTCCCCCTTCTCATCTTCCCCCTTCCCACACCACGAACACGTGCGTGACCCATCTCACCATGTACCATCACGTTCACTGCTGTTGGGTCCAAAGTCCGAAGTGTCACGGCCTGCGCGCTCCCCACTCGCACTGACCACGGCATTTCGCGGTCTGATCGTACTTGTTATCGTCTGCTTGCATCGATTCAGCCAGCAAGCGTTAAAATGTCGGCATGGTCATTGTTACTTTCTCCATCCTCATGTTGAAGCGAATCATCAGATAACAATTCTCTCATCGTCATCATGCTGTAAAATCATTTGAACGGCCTCTAGAGTCGTGGAAGTCCGCTGACGTGAGCCACCGTTCGGCTTGTCGAAGGTTGCGTCGCCATTGTGCTCCACTTCACGTGGTCCAGTTACCAAATCATTAGCGACAATAAAAGTGTCTTCCCTATGACGTATCCTAATTTACATCCTATTTTTATATTGTAGACACATATAGCTCAGTGTGCAGTGTTTCTGTGTGCTGACTGGCTCACACAGTTGTGAACGAAAAATCGGAAAACTCTGCAACGTCAGCGGACGGCTCTTAGGCAATATAGCAACACCTTTTGTGCAACGTCAGCTGACGGCTTATAGGCACTGAACTGGTTAAAAAAGAAAGCGAGAATGAGAGAGAGAGTCACAGAGAGAGAGGAGAGAGGAGAGAGAGAGAGTCACAGAGAGAGAGAGGGGACAGAGAGAGAGACAGTCACACAGAGAGAGAGAGCATAGGAACACACACACAGAAAGAGAGAGAGAGAGAGAGAAAGAGAGAGAGAAGAAAGAGAGAGTTAAAAAAGAAAGCGAGAATGAGAGAGAGAGGAGAGAGCATCACAGAAAGAAAGAGACAGTAACAGAGAGAGAAGAGAGATTGAGGGGGAGAGAGTGAGAGGGAGGAGAGAATCACACAAAGAAAGAGTCACACACAGAGAGGGGGAGAGAGAGTGTGTGTGTATATATGTGTGTGGTGTATAATATATGTGTGAATTATATATACATACATATATGTATACATATGTATATGAATACATATATATATACTGATCTTCGACTGAAAATCATGAGAACAACAAAAAAATTGACAAGGTATGAATCACATTTCTACTTCCTAGATAATTGCATACAAAAGAGTATCACACCAAATGACATGAAAGTGTGTACATTCATGCCCCACGTGATTTTATGCCATATTTTAAAGGAAGTGAGATCAATTCTGCAATGTAGATGAGATAATACTATTTTACTGTCATTTTATCCTGAGAAAGCAAGGGCCGAAATTCTGGAGAAAATAGTCAATGCTCTTGCTGATTGTCTTGAAAAATTGAAGTGTATATTTATATATATATATATGTGTGTGTGTGTGTGTGTGTGTGTGTGTGTGTGTGTGTGTGTGTGTGTGTGTGTGTGTGTGTGTGTGTGTGGTGTATGTGTGTGTGTGTGGAGTGTATATGTGTGTGTGTATGTGTGTGTGAGTGTATATGTATGTGTGAGTGTGTGTGTGTGTATGTGTGTGTGTATGTGTGTGTGTGGGGGGGGGGGGTAGGTGGGTTGGGTGTTCAAACTTCATATTGCCTCTGTAAGGGGAGTCCTTTATGGCTTTCATGTCTCACACCGTTGTAAGGGGTGTCCTTTATGGGTGTTTATGACGATGTGTGGCTCGTCACACGGTACACAAGCACTCAGCAAAGTGCCTGACGGTGGGTGACTCGTCACACGGTACACAAGCACTCAGCAAAGTGCATGACGATGGGTGGCTCGTCACACGGTACACAAGCACTCAGCAAAGTGCATGACGATGGGTGGCTCGTCACACGGTACACAAGCACTCAGCAAAGTGCCTGACGGTGGGTGGCTCGTCACACGGTACACAAGCACGCTGTTCCTTCAACTTTTGAAAGGCAGGAGCGGTGTACAATGTATGACCCGTGGGGATACTGCATAAAATCGTCTCTTGCCTACCCTTCCCAACAAAGAAACGAGAGAGAAAGAGAGAGTGGGGGATGGGACAGAGAGAGGGAGAGAGAGAAAGTGGGGAGAGAGAGAAATAGGGAGAGAAAGAGACAGAAAGAGAGAGAGAGAGATCGAGAGACAGGCAGACAGACAGAAAGAGAGAGAGAGAGAGACAGACAGACAGACAGACAGGCATGCAGACAGGCAGACAGACAGGCAGACAGACAGACAGGCAGACAGACAGACAGACAGGCAGACAGACAGACAGACAGACAGGCAGGCAGACAGAAAGAGAGAGAGACAGACAGACAGACAGACAGACAGACAGGCAGACAGACAGAAGAAAGGAGGGGGGGGGGAGAAGCAGGAGAGCAATCAGAAAAAAAAGATAAGCAAGTCAGCCTGTCAAAATGGAACAGGTCGTACCCACACCAGCCAACAGGTCGTACCCACACCAGCCAACAGGTCGTACCCACACCAGCCAACAGGTCGTACCCACACCAGCCAACAGGTCGTACCCACACCAGCCAACAGGTCGTACCCACACCACCCAACAGGTCGTACCCACACCAGCCAACAGGTCGTACCCACACCAGCCAACAGGTCGTACCCACACCAGCCAACAGGTCGTACCCACACCAGCCAACAGGTCGTACCCACACCACCCAACAGGTCGTACCCACACCAACCAACAGGTCGTACCCACACCACCCAACAGGTCGTACCCACACCACCCAACAGGTCGTACCCACACCACCCAACAGGTCGTACCCACACCACCCAACAAGTCCAAAGAACGTGTACGAAAAACTGCTCGACAGCATCACAGTAGAAACATCTCCAAACTCCAAACACAAAAGACAAATACAACCAGCAAAATGAAAAGTACACAAAGTATGACGCATTCATAGCCTACAAAAAGAGCCAGCTAAACGAAAATGAAAAACACACAGACAGCTGCTTTAAGCAGCCACAGCATGAAAGGCGAAACACAGCGCAGGACAAAAGAGCTCCGGCCTCTTCCCACTTTCAAAACACAAGTTCAGGGCTGGTTATTGCAAACGTCCCCGCCTACGGACTCAGACACATGGTGACCGATTTGTATAAAAGTAAAAAATATACCCGACACTTTTCGGGGTTAGGGTAAATAAAGCCGTGAACGAGATTAACAGGCCACCACCACCACCACCACCACCACCACCCCTCTTACCCTCAACTAAACAAAAAATTATGCTGGTTGGTTGGTTCGGCTGACAGAGCCGCAGATGTGATATCTGAGTTCAATCCTTGCTAGTAACATTAAACACTGGCTTGTTTGCTGTCCATCTGAATGTTTCATTCATTCTGGTGGTGACAGCAAAGAAATCAAACGAGACAGTCTTGATGGAGGCAGACACAAGAAGATCATTGATACAGAAGATTAGGAAAAGACAGGCAACATTTATAGGCCATTTTATGAGGAAAGGGGAATTAGAGCACCTGGTCACAACAGGAAAGCTGGAGGGAAAGAGAACACCAGGTAGACCCAGGGAGAAAATAGTGGACGGACTTGCAGGGTGGCTGAGGACAGAGAAGGTGGAAGATGTACTTGTAGCGACAAGGGATAGATGCATATGGAGGGCCATGATCGCCAACGCCATGCGGCAGGGCACATGATGATGTTGATGATGATGTTGAGGATGATGTTGAGGATGATGATGATGATGTTGAGGATGATGTTGAGGATGAGGAGGATGATGATGATGATGATGATGATGATGATGATGATGATGATGATGATGACGATGACGATGATGATGATGATGATAATGATGAGTGGTGTCAGCTTAGCGTCGTATATCCGTTTCTCCCCACTTGGAGATTTTTGCCAGAGCGTAGGGTTTTGCGCAGTCGCAGGGAGTCTGCCAATTAACT
>JAPXFY010000026.1:1652264-1654764 GCA_030674185.1 Monoplex corrugatus
ACCAAGAATATCTCTTTCAGAGTTAGGGTACCTGTGTGTGCAGTGTTCAAACACAAATGATGGCCATGTCATATGTCAGTAAAGAGCCCTTTAAACCATCCAACACAAGGCCAACATTTGATTATTTACACACTGAACTTAGGCCCTTCATCCCATCTGGGATATAGGCCGTCACCATGAGAGCTCCATCAGCCTTCGTCCTGCACCTTTGCCTTTAGCTGTCTGCTGGTAATGCTCGTCCTTGTAGTGTCTGCAGGGGGGTGTCTTTGCCAGGTGTTTCTACACCCGCCTGTCTTTCTCTCACTTGGTGGTTCCGTGTCAGGGCCTGTCTGGCCATAATATCACAGAAACCCCGCAGGCAGAAACAGGCCCACACCTGTACTTCAGTCTGAGACAAGATGTTGACAATGTCTGGCAAGGCAGACAAACTAGCCTCTGGAGAAAGCTTAGGATTAACCAACATCTAGTAGTACAGCCAATCACACTTATGTTACATTGTAAACCAGACAATTAAACAATAAAGCCAGGTGTACATACAGCTCTATTGGGATGTTTTCGAGGATCGCCCCAGTGAAAGGGAGTGGTCCATTGTGTCAGTGGACAGGTTCTGGCCCGTGCTTGTCCACGTCAACCTCTCTTTCATGCATTCTCTATTAGAAGAACGTTCTCGAAAGTCATCTTAAGACAGGTTGGGTCATAGCCCCAGCGTGTTCTGATCCACCCTGTATAAATGAAAAAGGAAAATAACACAAAGAGAAGAGAGACAGAGAGACAGAGAGACAGAACGGTCAGTCAGTCACGGTGGTGTTAGGAGATGGGCCACTCAACTTGGCAGAGGTGCTGAGCCTTTGCCAGAATCATGTAGTGAAGGTACGTTGATATTTTATTTCAATGTAGGGTTTAGGGCTGATAGGCAAGGAAGTAGGATTGCTTTAGGACGTAGGCAAATAAGAATGATGATGAATGATTATGCTTTAAGTTGAACATGCTTAATTAAAGAAACTATACTGACTTGTAATGCTATGTGTGGACTGCTTTTGAAAGTTACTACTAGTGTGTTTAGTGCGCTTCTGCTAGTCTCTCTCCTTTCCCGTAGTTGTGTGTGACGTCTACATAGAAAGGTAATTCCGCATAAACATCCCCCCAATACCCTAACACATCCCCCAACAGTCCCTCCCGTGATATCAACATGGCGCTGGTTTTCGTGGTGTGTGCCCGATCCCTCACCATCTTCCAGTTTCGCTTTCTGCTGGCAGTTAATAATAATAATTACAATATTTATATAGCGCAAAATCTTGATAAAATCAAAGACTTTTTATCTCTGACAGTTGGTGTGTCTTCTTCCACAGGCCCATGTCTTCTTCCACAGGCCCATGTCTTCTTCCACAGGCCCATGCCTTCTTCCACAGGCCCATGCCTTCTTCCACAGGCCCATGCCACTGATCTTATCTAGCTGATGACTCTGGAGGATTTAATGTCTCAAAACAAGAAAAGCGCAAATCTTTAGGTCAGCTGGCCTTTGTCAAGCCAGTACAAAAGAAAACAATAAATAAATAAATATTTAGATAAAGAAAGAAAGAAAGAAATACATAGTATATAAATAAACAAATACAAATAAATACACATATAAATAAACCCATAAATGAATAAATAAACATGAATAAAATAAACATATGAAGAAATAAACAAACATAAATGAATGAATAAATACACAAAACTGTTAAAAAAAAAAAAAACAGTAGAGGACTTTGCTGACATTTCGCTGAGCATCACAAATTTCCGGACATCCTATCCAACAGAACGTCAAGCAAATCGTGTGTATTTTCACTGAGGTTTGTGTATTTGTTCTTCGCTGTCTTTTGCGTAGGCCAGACACAGGCCAGTTGGCCGAAAATTGGCGCCTGTCTTGTTCCGATGTCTTAAAAAATACGCGTTCTGATTCTATTTTCTGTCTCCGCTTCTTGCGTGCTTTTAAGCAGGCAGTCACTTTGACTTTTATTTCAGTCACTTTGACTTTTTATTTCAAACAGCAAATAGACGTTCTGAGTGCAGCAGACTTTTGACTTATTAACAAAATTTACACGAAACAGCGAAGGCTGGATAGCAGCGCATGCGTCTCCTGTCTAGACAAAAACCCCGCGTCAAACAGATAATGTTATCTTCAAGCAAATATTCTACGTCATCAGGATTGAAATGCAAGCTGGATCATCACGGTCCGTGGTTATGATTCGTGGGCGATCAGTGAAAGAGATCTGAACCCATCTTGGGTGGGGGGGGGGGGGGGGGGGGGGGGGGGGGAATGAAAAGGAAAAAAAAAAGTCTTTGGACAAACACTGGCAAAATCTTCTTCGTCGACGCGTTTTGCACACAAGCACAGACATACGATCGATATCACACACACACACACACACACACGCGCGCGCGCGCACACACACACACACACACACACACACACACACACACACACACACGCACGCACGCTCGCACACACACACACACA
>JAPXFY010000026.1:1659764-1669764 GCA_030674185.1 Monoplex corrugatus
TTTTGTCAATCTTGCTGCCATAACAGAGAAGAAGATTTTCCCCTCGACGTTCAGAAGTGATATTGGCCTGAACTGATTGATGCTGCTGGAGTTCTGCTCCTTCGGAATGTACACTCCTTCACCTCTCATCCATTGGTCGCTGATCTTCTGGTTCCTCCATGCTGATCGAATCATCTTGTGGAGCCACTCGAGCACTTTTGGGCATTTCTTGTAGAGCAGGTATGGTATTCCGTTTGGTCCAGGTGCTGACTTGGCTCTGGCTTTCTTTACTACGTTCTTCACTTCATCCAGTGTTGGTGGTTTGTTATTGAATTTTCCTTCTGGCGCTGCAGGCCAAACCAGATTTTGGATTTCAAGTGGTGCCTCGCGCTGAGAATCGGAATATGTTTCCCTGAGATGCTGCTCTAGGGTTTCCTTGCCCACTGTGAGAGTCCCTGATTTGGGTTGTTCAAACAGCTTTCTTGCAAAGTCAAAGGGATCTTTGAAGAAACGATCTTGAGTCTTCTTCTTTTTGCTCTTTCTTCGCCTTGCTGATTCCACTTTGCTGAGAGCATTGTGTTTGGCCTTCAGATCTTTCCAGAGTTCCAGGAGCCCTTGCTTCTCGAATTCTGAGGCAGTTTTCATTCGCTTTTTAAGCTTCCTTTTCTCCCTCCGGATGCTCTCCATCTGTTGCTGTCTTCTGGATTTCTGGGGAGGCGTTTTTGTCTTTGGCTGCTTCACTCCATAAGTGTCCCTGCAGATAGAGTATATGATGTCTCCGTATGTGTCAAGTTTGTGTTCCAGCGTACTGTTCCCTATTAGCGCATTCAGCTTAAGGACAAAATCCTCATCTAATTTCTCCCATTGTTCTTTTGCACCGGCAGGCGGCAAATTGAGTTTTCCACGTTTGGCGTTAAGAGCTTGTGCAAAATCCGCATCAGAACCGTCAGCGTGGATGTCCTTGGCACTATGGTTTAATTCCTGGCCTTGGTCATCCAACGTCTCACCTGCTATCGCAGTGCGCTGCTGCTGGTTCGTATGTGTCTTCAAACAGCCCATTTTTGTCCTGTGGATCTTCATGCCGCGTTTGGTGGTGAATCTCCTTCCACACGCACACGGAAATTCCAACTGGTCATTAATCATGGTCCGTTGTGCGTTTCCAGTCGTGATGGAGTCAGTGCCGATGGATTCATCATTCTCTCCCCCTTTCGGTGAATCCTGGGAGCATCTTTCATTTGGAAAACTCGTGGCATGTTATCAAAGGCAAGGTGGGAAGCCAACCCACAAAGCCCGCAGATCTAGTCTTTCCCAGTGTCCTTCGGTCTTTCCCGAATGTCCTCCGAACTATTCCCGGAAGTCAATGGACTGACCATGTGCAGGTAGAAAGAAACTCTAGGGAGAGCTAGACAACAGAAGGTCTTCAGAGAAGTAACCCCCTTTAGACAAGTGTTTCGGCCCTGAATTCCTTACACTCTCGGGGGGCCGGGCCACATCCAGGTCATGACTCCTGGATGCCCTTCTGCTGTTGTCTATTTTTTTTTTTTTTTTTTTTCCCACGCCGGGGATCGAACCTGGGCGTTTCTGCGCTTCAGAACTGCGGTACGTGGTTTTACCAATGTGCTAACGGGGCACACATCATCTGTAGGGAATTTAATCCTTATGAAGTTCACTTTTTTGGTTCCTCCTTGCCCAGATCCAGCTTGAGCTCCTTTCTGCTGCCTCTGCCATCGCTTTAAGGGCTCTAGTCCTCTTCTTCCCAGAAATGGCGAGTTGTTTCATGAGATCATAAGCGGAGGTGCCCACAAACCCTCTTGCCCCGACCTCTATGGCGAAGATTTTGACCCGCAGACCTGCTTTCTTCAGGGTGCTGGCAAGACCGCATAGTATAGTATAGTATAGTATAGTATAGTATAGTATAGTGCTACTACTGGTACTCCTACTGCGCTGCTGCTTCTACTAGTTGAATTATCATTACTATTGCAACTGCTGCTATCTACCTACCTACCTGCCTACCTACCTACCTACCTGCCTGCCTACCTACCTGTCTATCTACCTACCTACCTACATACCTGCCTACCTACCTACATAGCTACCTACATACCTACCTACATAGCTACCTACATACCTACTTACCTACATACCTACCTACATAGCTACCTACATAGCTACATACCTACCTACCCACATAGCTACATACCTACCTACATACCTACCTACCTACATAGTTACCTACATAGCTACCTACATAGCTACATACCTACCTACATACCTACCTACCTAGCTACCTACATAGCTACCTAAATAGCTACCTACATACATACCTACCTACCTAGCTACCTACATACCTACCTACAGACATACCTACCTACAGACATACCTACCTACCTAGCTACCTACATAGCTACATAGCTACCTACATACCTACCTACATACATACCTACCTACCTAGCTACCTACCTAGCTACCTACATAGCTACATAGCTACCTACATACCTACATATTAACTTACATACATACCTACCTATCTACCTACATACCTACCGACATACCTACCTAGCTACCTACATAGCTACCTACATACCTACATACCTACCTACATACCTACCTACCTACCTACCTACATACCTACCTACATAGCTACATACCTACCTACCTACCTACATACATACATACCTACCTACATACCTACCTACATACCTACCTACATACCTACCTACCTACATACCTACCTACCTACATACCTACCTACCTACATAGCTACCTACCTACCTACCTACATACATACCTACCTACCTATCTACCTACCTACATACCTACCTACCTATATAGCTACCTACCTACATAGCTACCTACCTACCTACCTACCTGTTATGACCATGTCAATCCGTGAAACACCGTACAAATAATACCTTCAAAGGTCGACATAGGGGAACAAACTTAATCTCAACAGTGTACAGCACCACTATTGACTCACCTACCTACCTACCTACCTACCAACCTACCGACCTACCGACCTACCTACCTACCGACCTACCTACCGACCTACCGACCTACCTACCTACCTACCTGTCTGGTATGACCATGTTAGTCCGTGAAACACCATGCAAATAATACCTTCAAAGGTCACCAAAAACGTACAAATTTATCGTGATTAGACAAGGGCAACTTTTTTTTTCTTTTTGTTTGTTTGTTTGTTTGTTTTTGTTGTTGTTTTTTGTTGTTGTTTTTTTGACATTATCTCTTAACTGGTTTATTTCAAATGTCTTCAGCTTACTTTGACGCGGACTGTTTTTGCGAAATGAAAATATAATTATTCTTCTTCTTCTTGTTATTGTTGTTATTATTATTATTATTATCATTATTATTATTATTATTGTTATTATTACTATTATTATCATCATCATCATCATCATCATTATCATCATCACCACCACCACCACCACCATAATTATCATCAGCATCATTGTTATTATCATTATTATTATCATTATTATTATTATTATTATCATTATTATTGTGGTTGTGTTGTTGTCATTATTGTCATTATTATTATTATTATTACTATTGTTATTAATGTTATTGTTGTTGTTATTGTTGTAACATTTTTTTCAATCTCACTTCAGAAAGAGAAATGGAGAAGGTTTTTTGTCACATCGACTGGAGAGAGATGTATTGACTGTCTGTCTGTATCTGTCTGTCTATCTGCCTGTCTGTCTGTATCTGTCTGTCTATCTGCCTGTCTGTCTGTTTGTGTGTCTATCTGCCTGTCTGTCTGTTTGTGTGTCTGTGTGTCTGTGTCTGTCTGTCTATCTGCCTGTCTGTCTGTTTGTGTGTATGTGTGTCTGTGTCTGTCTGTCTACCTACCTGCCTACCTGTGTCTGTATCTGCGTGCTTCTGTCAGTCTGTCTGTGTCCATCTACCTGCCTTCATGTGTCTGTCTGCATGTGTCTGTCTATATGCCTGTCTGTGTCTGTATGTCTGTATGTGTCTGTCAGTCTGTGTGTCTGTCTGTGTCTGTCTATTTGTGTCTATCTGTTTGCCTGCCTGCCTGCACGTCTGTCTTTGTTTGTGTGTCTATGTCAGTCTATCTGCCTGTTTGTGTCTGCCTGCCTGTCTCTGTCTGTCTGTCTGTCTATGTCAGTCTATCTGCCTGTTTGTGTCTGCCTGCCTGTCTCTGTCTGTCTGTCTGTCTATGTCAGTCTATCTGCCTTTCTGTGTCTGTATGTCTGCCTATCTGCCTGTCTCTGTCTGTCTGTCTGTCTATGTCAGTCTATCTGCCTTTCTGTGTCTGTCTGTCTGCCTGCCTGCCTGTCTCTGTCTGTCTGTCTGTCTGTCTATGTCAGTCTATCTGCCTTTCTGTGTCTGTCTGTCTGCCTGCCTGCCTGTCTCTGTCTGTGTCAATCTATCTGCCTTACTGTGTCTGTATGTCTGCCTATCTGCCTGTCTCTGTCTGTCTGTCTATGTCAGTCTATCTGCCTTTCTGTGTCTGTCTGTCTGCCTGCCTGTCTCTGTCTGTCTCTGTCTGTCTGTCTGTGTCAATCTATCTGCCTGTCTCTGTCTGTCTGTCTGCCTGCCTGCCTGTCTCTGTCTGTCTGTCTGTGTCAGTCTATCTGCCTTTCTGTGTCTGTCTGTCTGTCTGCCTGCCTGCCTGTCTCTGTCTGTCTATGTCAGTCTATTTGCCTTTCTGTGTCTGTCTGTCTGCCTGCCTGCCTGTCTCTGTCTGTCTATGTCAGTCTATTTGCCTTTCTATGTCTGCCTATCTGCCTGTCTGTCTGTCTGTCTTTTTTTTCACTCAACAGAATAAACCTGGGCTGAAGCACTAAGACGAGACAGTAACCTTTGAGGAAGACAACGCTGAAACAAGCAAAATAAAATAGTTGGAGGTTGGGAATAGGGGGGGGGGGGAAGGGACGGGGCGGGGGATTGGCTAAGTAGACTCTCCTTTAATGGTCTGTCAACCTTCTGGTCCTTCAGAGGGAAGGTCTGTATGCTCAGTGTCAAGACTGTCATCCATGGAAGTGGGGTGAGTGCAGAGGGAAGTGGGGTGGCTGCAGTTTTACTGAGTTGTGTAATAATTTAAAAAGACTATTGGAGAGATAGTTTCATTTTCCAGGTCTCTCACCTTGAGGCCCAATTACCCTTCTGCCTTTCTTAAGTCTTGGTAAAATAAAACAAAAAACGAGAGAGACAGACAGACAGACAGACAGACAGACAGAGACAGAGTGAAGAGTGAATATGTATGTGTGTGTGACAGAATGAAGAGTGAATATGTATGTGTGTGTGACAGAGAAGATGACAAAGTGGGTCAAGGATCATTTATCGAACAAGCTTGACTGAGAGTACCCTGGCTCGGCAGTGTGTGTGTGTGTGTGTGTGTGTGTGTGTGTGTGTGTGTGTGTGTGTGTGTGTGTGTGTGTGTGTGTGTGTGAAGGAGAGAGAGAAAGAGAGGAGAGAGAGAGACAGAGGAGAGAGAGAGAGGAGTGAATATGAGAGAGAGAGGAGATAGAGAGAGGAGAAAGAGCGAAAGAGGAGCGAGAGAGAGAGAGAGAGAAGAAAGAGAGAGAGAGGAGAGAGAGAGACAGTGAGGAGACTGAGAGAGGAGAAAGAGCGAAAGAGGAGAGAGAAAGAAGAAAGAGAGAGAGAGGAGAAAGAGAGAGAGAGACAGAGAGGAGAGAGAGAGAGAGAAGAAAGAGAGAGAGATATAGAGAGAGACAGAGAGGAGTGAATATGATAGAGAGAGAGGAGAGAGAGAGGAGAGAAAGAGAGAGGAGAAAGAGAGAGGAGAAACAGCGAAAGAGAAGAGAGAAGAAAGAGAGAGAGAGAGAGGATGACGGCTTGGGTCAGTGGTCACACGGTCTAGTCTCCACCCCCCCACCCCCCACCCCACCCCTGTCTTCCCCCTCCAGTTGGCGTGTGTTTTGTGCCTGCAGATTTAATATTTGGTCGTTGTTGGTGATTGTTTGGTGAAGATTTGGCGGCTTATGATGATGATGATGATGATGATGATGATGATGATGATGATGATGATGATGATGATGATGATGGTGATATGATGATCATCATCATCATCATTTTTTTTATCATTATTCTTTTTTTTTAAATTACAATTGTTAACGTATTCTTGTTAACGTATATGTTTCAGAAGGGACAAGAAATCAAACCGACATGGAATCGCTTGTGATGGGAGACAACCGTGACAGGCGGCGCGCAGACGACTCCCCGCACTCCCCCTCCCAGACCTTCCGTACCAGCTCCTTTCCCATCAAGGCTTGGAGCCAGGCTCTGGCTCTGGAACATTCCACGGACATTTTCCCCGTTTTTCCAAAGGACGAGATGTTGGAAAACTTATCGTCGTCGTCCTCTCCTTCTTCTTTATCGTCGTCATCATGGTACCAGGACAGCCACGGCGATTGTCTGTCCGTGACACCAGATGCCCAGCAAATGTACAGATATTCCTCTTCATCGTTGTCGAATTTAGATGAAAAATCAGACGATATTTGCCTGATCGGGGACGGTTCAGAAGGAACTGAACTGTCGTCACCTGGCCAACATGACAACGGTGATTTTTTAACCCTACTCTGTGAAGCTTCAGGGATGGTTCCAGCAAGTTCCTCCTCCTCTTTCTCCTCCTCCTCCGCAAACCGTCTGGACGAGCAGAGTTATTTGACCATGCTGTGTGAGATCTCGGACATCCACGAAGATTCGTCCACGTCCAAAGTAAACGACCAAAGTGATTATCATTCCTTGGTAGCCGACAAGCCAGAGATGACTCGCCATGTTCCATACTCCTCCACCCTGGACGATCAGAAAACTTATCTGCCCTTGTTGTCTGGGGACACGGTGAAAGCTGACGATCGTCTGTCCTGCAGTCCTGGTGACCATAGCGACTCCAGCTTCATGCCCATGCTGTGGGAAGAATCGGACATGGAGACTCTGTGGGAAACGGACTTTTTCCCTCCCTCCAAGTCCACTTCACTGTCCTCCCCATCTTCTCCCTCATCCAAAACCAACGACAACAGCGACGACGATGGCGACAACAACAACGACAGGCAGTCCAAGAAAGGCCGGAAGCGGTGGATTGACAAACTTCCGCCTTGCCGAGTATGCTCGGAGCCGGCTTCCGGTCTGCACTATGGCGTCAACACGTGCGAGGCCTGCAAAGTGTTCTTCAAACGTTGTCTGCACAGGAAGCGACCTCTTCAGTGTAAAGGTAGAGTAGGAGAAATCATAGTACAATTGATGTCAAGTTACTGTAGGAGAATTCATAGTACAATTGATGTCAAGTTGTTGTAGGAGAAATCGTAGTACAATTGATGTCAGGTTGTTGTAGGAGAAATCATAGTACAATTGATGTCAAGTTGTGTAGGAGAAATCATAGTACAATTGATGTCAGGTTGTTGTAGGAGAAATCATAGCACTATTCATGTCAAGTTGTTGTAGGAGAAATCATAGTACAATTGATGTCAGGTTGTTGTAGGAGAAATCATAGTACAATTGATGTCAGGTTGTTGTAGGAGAAATCATAGTACAATTGATGTCAAGTTGTTGTAGGAGAAATCATAGCACAATTGATGTCAAGTTGTTGTAGGAGAAATCATAGCACTATTCATGTCAGGTTGTTGTAGGAGAAATCATAGTATAATTGATGTCAGGTTGTTGTAGGAGAAATCATAGTACAATTGATGTCAGGTCGTTGTAGGAGAAATCATAGTACAATTGATGTCAGGTTGTTGTAGGAGAAATCATAGTACAATTGATGTCAAGTTGTTGTAGGAGAAATCATAGCACTATTCATGTCAAGTTGTTGTAGGAGAAATCATAGTATAATTGATGTCAGGTTGTTGTAGGAGAAATCATAGTACAATTGATGTCAGGTTGTTGTAGGAGAAATCATAGTACAATTGATGTCAGGTTGTTGTAGGAGAAATCACAGTACAATTGATGTCAAGTTGTTGTAGGAGAAATCATAGCACTATTCATGTCAAGTTGCTGTAGGAGATATATTACAATTGATGTCAAGTCACTGCAGGAGAAATCACAGCATATGGATGTGCAGGTATTGTAGGACTGAACGCAGTATGTTTTGATGTTTGGTTATTATAGGAGAAATCATAGTAAGTTTGACGTGAAAAAAAAATTCATATCTATCTATCTATCTATCTGTCTATCTATCTATCTATCTATCTATCTATCTATCTATCTATCTATCTATCTATCTATCTATATATATATCTATCTATCTATCTATCATCATCATCTTCTTCATTATTATTATTATTGTTATTACTATTATTTTCATCATCATTATTATCATTATCATTACTATTAGTATTATTAGTATTATTATTATTATTATTTAGTTATTGTTATTATTATCATCATCATCATTATTATTGTTATTGTTACTATCATCGTTATTCTTGTTCTTCTTCTTATTATTATTATCAATATTTTCATTGTTATTATCATTATTAACTGTATTATTATTATCTGACCCATCTTTGTCTGTGTGTCCAGTGATACTGTTACTGATACTGTTACCGTTACTGCTGCTCATATATACGCCATCTGACCAACAGGCTGTCTCTGTGTCTGGTGTCTGCCTAGCAATAGTCCTAACTTGTTAAATGACCACAGTCCTAACTTGTTAAATGACCACACAGTCCTAACTTGTTAAATGACCACACAGTCCTCACTTGTTAAATGACCACACAGTCCTCACTTGTTAAATGACCACACAGTCCTAACTTGTTAAATGACCACACAGTCCTAACTTGTTAAATGACCACACAGTCCTCACTTGTTAAATGACCACACAGTCCTAACTTGTTAAATGACCACACAGTCATAAATTGTTAAATGACCACACAGTCCTAACTTGTTAAATGACCACACAGTCCTCACTTGTTAAATGACCACACAGTCATAACTTGTTAAATGACCACACAGTCCTCACTTGTTAAATGACCACACAGTCCTAACTTGTTAAATGACCACAGTCCTAACTTGTTAAATGACCACACAGTCCTAACTTGTTAAATGACCACACAGTCCTAACTTGTTAAATGACCATCATCATCATCATCATCATCATCATCATCAGGTGCCCTGCCGCATGGCGTTGGCGACCATGGACTTCCAACCATCTCTAGCTCTCGTTGCCCCTAGCATCTCCCCCACCCTCTTCATCCCCAGCCACTCTGCAAGTCCGTCCAGCATTCTCTCCCTGGGTCTATCTGGTGCTCTCTTTCCCTCCAGCTTTCCCATTGTGACCAGGTGCTCCAAATCCCCCTTCCTCATAAAATGGCATATAAATGTTGCTTGTCTTTTCCTAATCTTCCTTATGAGTGATCTACTTGTGTCTGCCTCCATCAAGACTGTCTCGTTTGTTTTCTTTGCTGTCCATGGAACTCTCAACATTCTTCTGAGAAACCGCATCTCGGCTGCCTCGATCCTCCTCTGGCTTTGCTTGCTGACTATCCACGCTTCGCATCCGTACAACAGCATTGGTTCTATATAACATTCAAGGACTCTCTTTCTGATGTTAATTGATAGGCATTTGTTGGTTAAAAATGCTTGTCATCTTCTTGAATGCTTGGCCGATTCTGCCAGCTATTTCCGATGTGCATCTGCCGTCTGATGAAATGGCCGTTCCCAGGTATTTGAACTTATTAACCTGTGTCAAGGTTGTGCCATTTACTGTTATTTTGCAGGAAGGGATTTCATGTTTTTTACTGATCACCATGACTTCAGTCTTCCTGCTGTTTAGTTCCAACCCCTTACCTTTGCTTTCTGTTTCTAGTATATTCACAAGGTTTTGTAGGTCCCTTTCATTTTCTGCAATTAGCACGGTGTCATCTGCGTACCGAATGTTGTTTATCATTTTCCCTCCAACCTTTAATCCAGGGTCTTCTTCTAGGTTTCTCATGATGTTTTCGCTATATAGTGAAAACAGATCCGGTGACAAAACACAACCCTGTCTGACTCCTCTTTTAATGTTTTGAACAGATCTTACATGTAT